>CM065716.1:118921152-118978652 GCA_033310375.1 Conus canariensis
CCTCCACCAATGGCATGAAGAATGGCACCAATCCTTTCCACCTTCACCACATGGCATGAAGAAATGGCCCCACTTTCCCCCTCACACATGCATGAAGAAATGGCCCACGCTTCCACCTTACCACATTGATGAGAAATGGCCCCACCTTTCCACCTCACCACATGCATGAAGAATGGCCCCTCCTTTCCCACATGGCATGAAGATGGCCCCACCCTTTACTCCCTCACCATGGATGAAGAATGGCCACCCTTTCCCACATGGCATGAAGAAATGCCCCCCTTTCCCCTCACCACATGGCATGAGAATACACCCACCCTTTCCCCTTCACCCATGGCAGAAAAATGCCCACGCCTTTCCTCTCACCCCCATGGCTGAAGAAATGGCCCACCCCTCCCTCACCACAGCATGAGAATGGCCCCACCCTTTCCCCCTCACCACATGGCATGAAGAAATGGCCCCCTTTCCCTCACCACATGGCATGAAGAAGCCCCCTTCTCCTCACCCTGGCATGAAGAATGGCCCCCCTTTCCTCCCTTCACCACATGCATGAAGAATGCCCCACCTTCCTCCTCACCCACTGGCATGAAGAAATGGACCCACCTTTCCACCCTTCACCACATGCATGAAGAAATGCACCACCCTTCCCTACCCACATGGCATGAAAATGGACCCACCCTTCCACCTTCACCACATGGCATGAAGAAATGGCACCCACCTTTCCCCTCCCACACATAAATCCCACACCCTTCCACCCCACACAGCATGAAGAAATGGCACCACCCTTTCCACCCTTCCCACATGGCATGAAGAAATGCACCAACCCTTTCCACCTCACCACATGGCATGAAGAATGGCCCCCACCCCACTTCCCACATGGCTATAATGCCCCCCACCCCTTTCCCCGTCCCCCCACACTCAGAATGCCCACACCCCTTTCCACCCTCACCCACATCGGCATGCAAACACGCATGAGGACCCCACCCCCATGCCCTACCATGCCCCCACCCCATCCTTGGCTTGAAAATGGCCCACTTCACCCCCACCCCCCTTCCACCCATCACCCATGGCACTTCCAGCATGGCAAATGCCCTTCCACCCTTTCCCCTCACCCCAACATGGCATGACGCAATGGCAGCCACCCTCCCTCCTTCCACCCCCACATGGCATGAAGAAATGGCCCCCCCACCCCTTTCCACCCTTCACCACATGGCATGAAGAAATGGCACCCACCCCTTTCCACCCTTCACCACATGGCATGAAGAAATGGCACCAATCCCTTTCCACACTTCACCACAATGGCATGAAGAAATGGCCCCCACCCCTTTCCTCCCTCACCACATGGCATGAAGAAATGACACCCACCCCTTTCCTCCCTCACCACATGGCATGAAGAAATGACACCCACCCCTTTCCTCCCTCACCACATGGCATGAAGAAATGACACCCACCACCTTTCCTCCCTCACCACATGGCATGAAGAAATGGCACCCACCCCTTTCCACCCTCACCGCATGGCATGAAGAAATGGCACCCACCCCTTTCCTCCCTCACCACATGGCATGAAGAAATGGCCCCCACCCCTTTCCCCCCTCACCACACGGCATGAAGAAATGACACCCACCCCTTTCCTCCCTCCACCACATGGCATGAAGAAATGGCACCAATCCCTTTCCACCCTTCACCACATGGCATGAAGAAATGGCCCCCACGCCTTTCCACCCTTCACCACATGGCATGAAGAAATGGCCCCCACGCCTTTCCACCCTTTACCACATTGCATGAAGAAATGGCCCTCATCCCTTTCCACCCTTCACCACATGGCATGAAGAAAATGGCCCCCTCCCCTTTCCCCACATGGCATGAAGAAATGGCCTCCACCCCTTTACTCCCTCACCCCCACATGGCATGAAGAAATGGCCCCACCCCTTTCCCCACATGGCATGAAGAAATTGCCCCCACCCCTTTCTCCCTCACCACATGGCATGAAGAAATGACACCCACCCCTTTCCACCCTTCACCACATGGCATGAAGAAATGCACCCACGCCTTTCCTCCCTCACACCCCACATGGCATGAAGAAATGGCCCCCACCCCTTTCCACCCTCCACCACATGGCATGAAGAAATGGCACCCACACCTTTCCTCCCTCCACCACATGGCATGAAGAAATGGCACCCACCCCTTTTCCTCCCTCCACCACATGGCATGAAGAAATGACACCCCACACCTTTCCTCCCTTCACCACATGGCATGAAGAAATGGCACCCACCCCTTTCCTCCCTTCACCACATGGCATGAAGAAATGACACCCACACCTTTCCTCCCTCACCCCCACATGGCATGAAGAAATGGGACCCACCCCTTTCCACCCTTCACCACATGGCATGAAGAAATGGCACCCACCCCTTTCCCCCCTCACCCCCACATGGCATGAAGAAATGGAACCCACCCCTTTCCACCCTTCACCACATGGCATGAAGAAATGACACCCACACCTTTCCACCCTTCACCACATGGCATGAAGAAATGGCCCCCACCCCTTTCCACCCTTCACCACAGGGCATGAAGAAATGGCCCAATCCCTTTCCACCCTTCACCACATGGCATGAAGAAATGGCACAATCCCTTTCCACCCTTCACCACATGGCATGAAGAAATGGCACCCACCCTTTCCCCACATGGCATGAAGAATGGCCCCCACCCCTTTCCTCCGTCACCCCCACATGGCATAAAGAAATGGCCCCCACCCCTTTCCTCCTCACCCGACATGGCATGAGAATGGCCCCCACCCCTTTCCTCCTCACACTGGCATGAAGAGATGGCCCCCACCCCTTTCCACCCTTCACCACATGGCATGAAGAAATGGCACCCACCCTTTCCACCCTTCACCACATGGCATGAAGAAATGGCCCCCACCCCTTTCCACCCTTCACCACATGGCATGAAGAAATGTCACCCACCCCTTTCCACCCTCACCACATGGCATAAAGAAATGACACCCACACCTTTCCACCCTTCACCACATGGCATGAAGAAATGTCACCCACCCCTTTCCACCCTCACCGCATGGCATGAAGAAATGTCACCCACCCCTTTCCACCCTCACCACATGGCATGAAGAAATGACACCCACCCCTTTCCACCCTCACCACATGGCATGAAGAAATGACACCCACACCTTTCCACCTCACCACATGGCATGAAGAAATGGCACCCACCCCTTCCACCCTTCACCATCATGGCATAAAGAAATAGACCCACCCCTTTCCACCCTTCACCACATGGCATGAAGAAATGACACCCACACCTTTCCACCCTTCACCACATGGCATGAAGAAATGACACCCACACCTTTCCACCCTTTACCACATGGCATGAAGAAATGACACCCACACCTTTCCTCCCTTACCCTCACATGTCATGAAGAAATGGCACCCATCCCTAAATGATACGCGGGCGGGTGGGGTGGGGTGGGGGGGTGGGGGGTGGGGGGGTGGGGGGGTGGGTGTGGGGAGAGAGAGAGAGAGAGAGAGAGAGAGAGAGAAATGTACTTGGAAGACGTCTAATCACATCATTCTAAACAAGAAAAAGAAATTCCACGTGTGTGTGTATATATATATATATATATATATATACATATATATATAATGCTGAACAATTAAGTAGTGGGGGAAAACAAGTGCAGGCTAACAATTCTTCAGTCATTATAGTAACGACTTGGCAAAGATTTGAACTTTTAGAAGAAAAAAAATTGAAGATGAAGAAATGGGGGGAATATATTATCAATATGAGAAACCCTTTACTAGCCACCTGAGGGAACCATCGCAATCCCTCTCGAAGGCACATCTATTTGTATTGCCTGCTCCTAGGCCTTTCGTCCGCTGGATCGGACTCATCAGGGAGACACGGCTGATTGTGTCTGTGCTCTTGGTGTCAAATAGAGACACACCACAGTCCATAATTCTGTGGTGTTCTCATCACCAAGGGTTCAAAAGAGAATGCAACAGCACCCCGAAGCAGCCAGCGAAGGGTAGCAAAATGGAACAAAACGAAAGTGTGGAGAGGAAAAAAGTTGCTGAAAGACTAAAAGCATTATGCACACACTATAAGATGTAGGGGACAATCTTTGAGCCTATGCTTGAGGATCCATTCAAGGATACAAGGGAGATCAAAAGATGTGGAACAGTCTGAGTGGTCAGCTCTGCTGTTCAATAACCCAAGCATTGTAAGTGGCTAAGAATTGTACAGAACAACATTTACTTGGATCTCCTAAGAGATGCAATCTCCCACTGATTGACCAAACAATATAATGCTGAACAATTAAGTAGTGGGGGAAAACAAGTGCAGGCTAACAATTCTTCAGTCATTATAGTAATGACTTGGCAAAGATTTGAACTTTTAGAAGAAAAAAAATTGAAGATGAAGAAAATGGGGGGAATATATTATAAATATGAGAAACCCTTCACTAGCCACCTGAGGGAACCATCGCAATCCCTCTCGAAGGCACATCTATTTGTATTGCCTGCTCCTAGGCCTTTTGTCCGCTGGATCGGACTCATCAGGGAGACACGGCTGATTGTGTCTGTGCTCTTGGTGTCAAATAGAGACACACCACAGTCCATAATTCTGTGGTGTTCTCACCACCAAGGGTTCAAAAGAGAATGCAACAGCACCCCCGAAGCAGCCAGCGAAGGGTAGCAAAATGGAACAAAACGAAAGTTAGAGAGAGAGAGAGAGAGAGACAGAGAGAGAGAGAGAGAGAGAGAGAGAGAGAGAGAGATTGATTGATTGATTGATTGATTGATTGATTGATCTTTAATACACAAGGATGAAGATTTTAGGCCAAAGCCTAGTCTTACAATCTGTCCTTGTCATGCATACATTATTTCAGCACATATCATTCATACTGACAATTCAACATAACAACATGGTCATCTAATTCTACAATGATAAGCAAACAATTCATAAAAGCACTAATGAGATGGGGGATGGTAAAACAGAAGGAAACTTACAAACAAACAAACAAGACTACAGAGAGAGAGGTCAGAGGAGGGTGGGGAAGAGAGAATGGTAGATAGGGGGAGGAGAAAAGGGATGGTAGACAGAGTGGGAGTGGGGATGAGCGATTTTAACGGAGTAGGTTTTATGTTTAGACGATATATTCAAAGTATGGTTCACAGAAGACTTTGCGAATGGGCGCTAATCATTGTAACTGAATAATTTAATTACTGAGACATAAAATGTTTATGCAAATGTTCCTTGAAAAGTTTTAAAGTATTCATGTTTTGTAGATTCGGTGGAAGTGAGTTCCAGACATATGGTCCAGAGTAAGCTAGGCTTGTTTTGAATAGATCAATGCGTGGGTAGGGAAGAAGGAATTTCGTCGAGCCAGAAAAGCTGTTCGAACTTGTAAAAAGGGCATTGATATAACATGGCATAGTATCTGTCAAGATTGTAAACATGAATGATGCCTTGTTGAATTCCAATTGCCTATTCAGAGGAAGTATGTTCAGCGCTTTTAGTTTTTCGTCTGTTGTTAGAGATACAGCTGGATGGAGTAGTTTTGCTGCACGTCTATGGAGAGAATTCAGCCTTTTTTGGTGGACGTCACTACTGCCGTCCCACACTGTTGAGGCGTAATTGATACGTGACATTATGTGTGCATTGAAGAAAAGTTTAAGCACATTACTGTTGACGTAGCGCTTTAATTGAGATAACAGGAAAAGATGTTTTGAGACTACCTTGCAAACGTTATTGAGATGAGATTGCCATTTCAATTCTTTATCTATCGTTAACCCTAAAACACGATGCTCGTCTACCTGCTCGATAGAAGTGCCATTCAACTGAAGTTTTAGGCAAAGAGGAGTCAACTGGTGTTTTTGGCGGGTAGCTATAATCATAGATTTGGTTTTGGCTGGGTGTATGACCATTGAGTTTGAATGACACCAGTCTGACACGTCGTTTAGACTTTCCTGGAGAGAAGTTTCTATTGTCTGTAGATCACTACCATTCGTTTGGAGTGACGAGTCGTCAGCAAATAAATCTGTCGTGACCTTTTCATCTGATACGGACAATGGTAAATCATTGATGAAGATGCAGAATAGTAGGGGGCCTAGTACAGAGCCCTGTGGGACTCCATGTCTGACAAAGTCTGAAGCGGAAGTTTTGCCATTAAGCACCGCATACTGAGTCCTATCGTTCAAGTATGATTGGAATAATGAGTCTGTCAGGGTATGGTTCAAGTAGACAGATAGTTTCTTTAGAAGAATGGAATGATCAACAAGATCAAACGCCTTTTTGAAGTCAAGAAAGACAACCCCTGTCATTTGTGATTGGTTCATATTTGAAAGCCATGAGTCACACATTCGTGATAATGCTGTGTGGCAGGAATGATTGGATCGGAATCCAGATTGGAGTGGGTGAAATAGTTTGTTTTTCTCCATGAACTGAGATACGTGTGTGTGTATGTGTCTTTCAAGGGGTTTGGATAGAATCGAAAGTAAGGATATAGGTCTGAAATTATTTGGGTCCGTCAAATCATTTGATTTTGGAAGGGGGATCACTTTGGCGTTTTTGAACGCCTGAGGGAAAACATTAGTTTCAATGGATAAATTATATATGTATGTAAGAGACTCAACAATGTAAGGTAGAGCGAGTTTGAGAAGAAATGCGGGTATGTTATCAGGACCCATGGATTTTTTATTCTTTAATTGCGCTATGTGCATACCTACTTCATGTACAGCAAGAAGGGGAATTTTGACTGAGTTACTGGATCCAAGTTTTTGTTTGCAAAATGATATTAGGGAAGTCGGGCATGTATATTCATTTGGTGCTCTTATAGTCTGTGAAGTTTGAGTAAGGGTATCTGATAATGACAGAAAGTGGGTATTAAATTTGTCCGGGGTGATGTTTGTGCTTGAATTTTGTGAATCTGTACGCTTGTTGCGTACAATAGTGTTTATTACCCTCCACATTGGCGCTGTGGATTTTGCGTCCGTTATCATTTGACTGAAGTAGTCTCGTTTGACTTTTTCAACTTCGTTTGAAACAAAGTTTCTCTGCTCTTTATATTCGTCAAACAAATTTGCTGCCTTGAGTTGGTCACGTAGTACCATTTCTTGCAGCAATTCTGGCGTTTACCACGGGTTCATCTGCGGATGCCTAACTCTATTTTGATGTAACGGCGCGTGTTTATTTATGATGGTGAGGAATGTTTGGTACCAGAAGGACAGTGCATCATTGACGTCTGAGTAATTATAAGTTAAGTGAAATGGGGAAGTATTTAAGTCATAGAGGTATGCTGCTTCATTAAACTTTTTGAAAGAGCGGAATTGGATGGTCGTGTGACCTTTGGGTGGTGGTTTTGGGAGCCTTAAGGACCACGTGCAGAAAACTGGACAGTGATCACTAATACCAGAATGTACCACTGAAACATCTGGTATTGCAGATTTGTTGTTAGTGTATACATGATCAATAAGAGTCGCAGTTGTTTTAGTTATTCTCGTTGGGGTTTGTACTAACTGATGGAGTGCATGAAGTGATAGTGTACTTGTCCAAGCTGGTTGTTGTTTTAACATATCAATATTAAAGTCCCCTAACAGTAGTATATTTGAATTGTTGTGACAGATCCAATCCATCATTTGTACAAAGTTGTCATACCATTCGTATGTGGAAGATGGGCGTCTATTTAAATGTCCGATTAATAATGGCGGTGATTTGGAGTTTTTTATTTCAATCCAGATACATTCGACAGTCTTAGTTTCAAGATCAGTTCTGCGTCGAGTAATGTGGGCAATTGATTGATGAATGTATACGGCAAGGCCAGTATGTTGAGGTTGATCACTGTCGCGTCGTTCTATGTTGTATTCAGGAATGCTAATAAGGTTATTTGTGATGCGAGAGTCTAACCTTGTTTCACTTATGCCAAATACTTGTACTGGATGGGGTGACTGTTTTAAGAGTGATGAGATTTCATGGACCTTATTAAATAAATGATAGACATTGAGATGTCCAACTTGAAGTCCTGGGACAGCGGGATTATGGTAAGGCATGGGTAGTAAGGGAACAGTGGCACAAATCGACGAGGAAGACAGTTTTCACAAAACAGACACAGAGAATTATAGGTAAAAAACAACAACAACAACAACAACAACAACAGCAGCAGCAACAACAACAACAACAGAATACAGGTGAGAAAAGTAACGTTTGTGGATAACGCACAATAATGACAAACGCACAGAAAGAATTTAAAGGTTAACTATTATACCTAAAACAGATAACAGAATGTATCTTTAGAAAATTCAATTAGTCAGTAAAACAACAAAAAACAAAAAAGAGCAATGGTTGAAGCACGATGTCGAACAAATAGAAAGAAAGAAAACAAAGTGTTAAGCTTAAAGCAATGAATAACGATCACACACACACACACACACACACACACACACACACACACACACACACACACACACACACACACACACACACACACACAAAATGTTTACAGCGGTGCAAATAAAGAGGATGCGATGAGTGCTATGAGCACAATCCATTTTAGAGCAGGTTTAGAGAGTGTAGATGAAGAAAAGGGAAACAAAGCACAAAAAAAAAAGAGAGAGAGACAAAAACAAAAACAAACAATTAAACAAACAACAACAACAAAACCAAGAAGAAAAGAAAAATTTTTTTTATATATCTGTGATTCACGAACGGTTTGTGGCGGTGAGAAAGTAGTCCTGGTCCCAATGTCAGGAGGTTGGCCCAAAGTTTCTTCTCAGTCCACAAAACGACAGCACCAGCACGAGCCGCCTACTTCAGAGAGAGAGAGAGAGAGAGAGAGAGAGAGAGAGAGAGAGAGAAGAGACAGAGACAGAGACAGACAGACAGACAGACAGACAGACAGACAGACAGACAGACAGACAGACAGCAACAACAACTCACCTCCACATCGGGCTCATAGTCGTGCTGTCGCTACCTGCTGCCCCACTGCTGTCGTCCTGCCCACCCCCTCACTGTTCTACTGTGCAGCTGTGTGTTGGAGTAGTCCTTGTGTTGGGGTAGTCCCCACTGGCGAGGAAGAGAACTACACTGGACACTGCAGATGGACACAAAGAACAAGTGAATGCATTAACATCACATACCTACCACAGCCGCAACAGACAGGAAGATTAAGTGAATGCATTAACATCCCGGACCACAGACAGCAACAGACAGGAAGAACAAGTGAATGCATGAATATCCCGGACCACAGACAGCAACAGACAGGAAGAACAAGTGAATGCATTAACATCACATACCACAGACAGCAACAGACAGGAAGAGCAAGTGAATGCATTAACATCACAGACCACAGACAGCAACAGACAAGAAGAGCAAGTGAATGCATTAACATCACAGACCACAGACAGCAACAGACAGGAAGAGCAAGTGAAGGCGTTTACATCACAGACCACAGACAGCAACAGACAGGAACAGCAAGTGAAGGCGTTTACATCACAGACCACAAAGTTACCTCTTCAACTAAATGAGGGACCGGGGAGGGAAGGAAGGAGGAGGGGGAATAACTTAGGGGAGAGGGGGGTACCTCAGATGTCTCTTTCCACTCTCTCACAACAGACTCCCTGCGCAACTGCTTCCTTCAAACCAAAAAGCGTTTTCCCCAAATGTCCCTGCCCATTTAGAAGTGACAGTAACGATGTACTTAGAGCCTGCCGTTCCCACCTTGTCAAACGTTTCTGCAAAGAGCTCCTGCCGCCTTCACTCGTGCCCATCCCTTCCCTACCCACCCCCTTAGCCCCTACCAGAACCTCCCTATACATACCATTTTACTGACAGACGTCATACGTTACTCTATCTTTCTTGGGGCGGTGGACCAGGCAAGTTCTGATATTCTCTCCAGTCACGGCTGGGTGGCGAATGGTGATGGCCAGATGCACAGCGTAGGGGACCTGTTCATCTGGTGGTGCTGCACCCCACGCCATGTCTACTCCATCACCATCAACGCCTCATATCCGCCAGTTCCTAGTCCATCTGCAAGATCCACGGCCACACACCTCTGATGACTTACTTTTCCTCTTCCTGCACTACTACACTAAGGATGTTCTCCCCACCTCCCATCCCCCACCCCCCACGCACCATCAGTATTGCTAACTGGACACAGAGTGAACACAGTGACCTGTCATGTGAGCTGAGAAGAAAAGGTAAAGGGAAGGGAAGAGACGACAGGGGGGATTTCCCGTGGGGTGCTGGTGCCGTTAGCAGCATTGTACTCCCTTACTGGCTCTGAGTTTGATGGACAAAGTGCATCGTTCTTGAAGCTGCATGCTTCCTCTCCCAGCCCTGTTCTGCTCTGCTGCTGATCAACATCCCTAAGGTCACATCACCCTGCCCCTTCTCCTCCAATGCTAATCAACATCCCTAAGGTCACACAACCATGCCCCCTTTCTCCTCCACTGCTAATCAACATCCCTAAGGTCACACAACCATGCCCCTTTCTCCTCCACTGCTAATCAACATCCCTAAGGTCACACAGCCATGCCCCCTTTCTCCTCCACTGCTAATCAACATCCCTAAGGTCACACAGCCATGCCCCCTTTCTCCTCCACTGCTAATCAACATCCCTAAGGTCACACAACCATGCCCCCTTTCTCCTCCACTGCTAATCAACATCCCTAAGGTCACATCACCCTGCCCCCTTTCTCCTCCAATGCTAATCAACATCCCTAAGGTCACATCACCCTGCTCCTTCTCCTCTACTGCTAATCAACATCCCGAAGGTCACATCACCCTGCCCCTTCTCCTCCAATGCTAATCAACATCCCTAAGGTCACACAGCCCTGCCCCTTCTCCTCCAATGCTAATCAACATCCCTAAGGTCACACAGCCATGCCCCTTCTCCTCCAATGCTAATCAACATCCCTAAGGTCACATCACCCTGCCCCCTTTCTCCTCTACTGCTATTCAACATCCCTAAGGTCACATCACCCTGCCCCTTCTCCTCCACTGCTAATCAACATCCCTAAGGTCACATCACCCTGCTCCTTCTCCTCTACTGCTAATCAACATCCCTAAGGTCACATCACCCTGCCCCTTCTCCTCCACTGCTAATCAACATCCCTAAGGTCACATCACCCTGCTCCTTCTCCTCTACTGCTAATCAACATCCCTAAGGTCACATCACCCTGCTCCTTCTCCTCCACTGCTAATCAGCATCCCTAAGGTCACATCACCCTGCTCCTTCTCCTCTACTGCTATTCAACATCCCTAAGTTCACATAACCCTGCTCCTTCTCCTCTACTGCTAATCAACATCCCTAAGGTCACATCACCCTGCCCCTTCTCCTCTACTGCTAATCAATATCCCTAAGGTCACAGAACCCTGTCCCTTTCTCCTCTAAATCAGCCCCTTCTCCTCTACTGCTAATCAATATCCCTAAGGTCACATAACCCTGTCCCTTTCTCCTCTAAATCAGCCCCTTCTCCTCTACTGCTAATCAACATCCCTAAGGTCACAGAACCCTGTCCCTTTCTCCTCTAACCCAGCCCCTTCTCCTCTACTGCTAATCAACATCCCTAAGGTCACATAACCCTGTCCCTTTCTCCTCTAAATCAGCCCCTTCTCCTCTACTGCTAATCAATATCCCTCAGTTCACATAACCCTGTCCCTTTCTCCTCTAAATCAGCGCCTTCTCCTCCACTGCTAAACAACATCCTTAAGGTCACACAACGCTGCCCCTTTCTCCTCTAACCCTGCCCCTTTCTCCTCTACTGCTAATCAACATCCCTAAGGTCACATAACCCTGTCCCTTCTCCTCTGCTACCAATCAACATTGACTATAAGGTTTCAATTCCCATAGACTACCGCCCCTAGGGGCAGTGCACTGTCATACGTTCACCGTGTCTAGGACACGGTATAATTGAAGGGTGAGCCCATCTCTCTCCTTCTGCCGCCTTGCACTTTCCCTGCACTAAATCAGGTATATTTGAGCCGCTGGATAAACAGCGAGTTTTCAAGCCGAAAAAAATCTCACCCCACCAGTGATTCGATCTCATGACCGCAGGCGAACGCTGTAGCCATTTGGCTGTGGGTTCCTCTTAATCAACATTCCAGTGGTTGAATAAACCTGCTGTTTTATCCTTTGCTGCTACTTAACATCCCAACGATCAAAATGACCTTCCTCCAGAGAGAGAGAGAGAGAGAGAGAGAGAGAGAGAGAGAGAGAGAGAGAGAGAGGATCAGAACTCAGAATTTTAATATAATCAGCCTTTGGCTACAAAGCACGGAGGTAACAAACGGAAATGGGGGTGTCGGGGCTGGGGAAGGGATTCGAGGCGCTGGAACGGGCAAGAAATGAGGGGGGGGGGGGGGGGGGGGTGAAAAAGATAAATGTATTCCAAATGTAACATTTCACTATCTTGATCATCTCTTCTAAACTTGAATGCGCTGCAGAAATTCAAAATCAAACTATGTCAGCAAACAAAACTACACTAAATACGTGAATAATAAATTCATATATAACAGAAAGTACTCCACGACATAAAGAGACTCCACGTGTTTACACTATCATATTGTCAATGGTTAGATAGAGATTCCATGCCTTTACACTATCATACTGTCAACAGCTTGATAAAACTATACGTGTTTACACTACCAGACCATAAACAGCTGAATGAAGACTTCATATGGTTACATTATTATACTGTTAACAGCTGGGTAAAGGCTTCACATATTAACAATACCACATGTAAACAGGTGCGTAAACACTTCACAGGTTAATATTACTATACTGTCAACAGCTGCGCAAAGACTTCACAGATTAGCATTGTTATACTGTCAACACCTGGGTAAAAACTTCACATGTTAACATTACCACAAAGTCAACAGTTCAATAAAGACGTCACATGTTAACATTACCATACTGTCAACAGCTGAATAAAGACGTCGGATGTTAACATTACCATACTGTCAACAGCTGAATAAAGACGTCACATGTTAACATTACCATACTGTCAACAGCTGAATAAAGACGTCACATGTTAACATTACCATACTGTCAACAGCTGGGTGAAGAAGGCACGTGTTAACATTACGATACTGAAAACAGCTGAATAAAATTGTCACATGTTAGCATCACCATACTGTCAACAGCTGAATAAAGACGTCACAAGTCAACATTACCATACTGTCAACAGCTGAATAAAGACGTCACAAGTCAACATTACCATACTGTCAACAGCTGAATAAAGACGTCACAAGTTAACGTTACTATGCTGTCAACAGCTGGGAAAAGACGTCACAAGTTAACGTTACTATGCTGTCAACAGCTGGGAAAAAGATTGACATTACAATTTGTCAACAGCTGCAAAAAAACGTCTCAAGTTGACATTACCATACTGTCAACAGCTGGGAAAAGACGTCACATGTTAGTGTTGTTAATATTACCATACTGTCAACAGCTGAATAAAGATGTCACATGTTAACATTACCATACTGTCAACAGCTGAATAAAGACGTCACATGTTAACATTACAATACTGTCAATACAATGCTGGGTAAAGACTTTGTATACACTATCATACTCACGGGGGAACAGTGCACCAAGGAACGATGACAGTGAGCTGGCGGACCTGTGGTTCCAGTCTGCCAAGGAACGATGACAGTGAGCTGGCGGACCTGTGGTTCACCATGGAACGATGACAGTGAGCTGGCGGACTTGTGTTTCACCAAGGAACGATGACAGTGAGCTGGCGGACCTGTGGTTCACCAAGGAACGATGACAATGAGCTGACGGACCTGTGGTTCACCAAGGAACGATGACAGTGAGCTGGCGGACCTGTGGTTCACCAAGGAACGATGACAGTGAGCTGGCGGACCTGTGGTTCACCAAGGAACGATGACAGTGAGCTGGCGGACCTGTGGTTCACCAAGGAACGATGACAGTGAGCTGGCGGACCTGTGGTTCACCAAGGAACGATGACAGTGAGCTGGCGGACTGTGGTTCCAGTCTGCCAAGGAACGATGACAGTGAGCTGGTGGACCTGTGGTTCCAGTCTGCACAACGAGGAAGGATGGTCAGGACGACTGCAGCAATGGGCACTCACCCCACCATGTGGTCAGTCACCTCACTGTACTGTCCTGTACAGATAATGGGCACACACCACACCATGTGGTCAGTCACCTCACTGTACAGCTGTGTACTGTCCAGTACAGATAATGGGCACACACCGCACCATGTGGTCAGTCACCTCACTGTACTGACCAGTACAGATAACAGGCACACACCTCACCATGTGGTCAGTCACCACACTGTACTGACCAGTACAGATAATGGCCACTCACCTCACCATGTGGTCAGTCACCTCACTGTACTGACCAGTACAGATAATGGCCACTCACCTCACCATGTGGTCAGTCACCTCACTGTACAGCTGTGTACTGTCCTGTACAGATAATGGACACACACCTCACCATGTGGTCAGTCATCTCACTGTACAGCTGCGTACTGTCCTGTACAGATAATGGACACACACCTCACCACGTGGTACAGCTGTGTACTATCCTATACAGATAATGGGCACACACCTCACCATGTGGTCAATCACCTCACTGTACAGCTGTGTACTGTCCTGTACAGATAATGGACACACACTTCACGATGTGGTCAGTCACCTCACTGTACAGCTGTGTACTGTCCTGTACAGATAATGGACATACACCTCACCATGTGGTCAGTCACTTCACTGTACAGCTGTGTACTGTCCTGTACAGATATTGGACATACACCTCACCATGCGGTCAGTCACCTCACTGTACAGCTGTGTACTGTCCTGTACAGACAATGGACATACACTCACCATGCGGTCGTTGTCCTCACTCTCCAGCTGTGTACAGATTACAGCACGGGATGGTGGGCACACAGACGTTCAGGCATACACTGTGAAGATCTGTGACCATCGTTCAGCGGATCATCACCCAACACAGGCCATGTCCCGGAGTACAAGACAAACAGAATCCCCAGGCGCCCACAGTGTTGGAGAGAAAGGCAAACACAGCCCACAGTGTTGGAGAGAAAGGCAAACACAGCCCACAGTGTTGGAGAGAAAGGCAAACACAGCCCTCAGTGTTGGAGAGAAAGGCAAACACAGTCCACAGTACTGGACAGAAAGGCAAACATAGCCCACAGTGTTGGAGAGAAGGGCAAACACAGCCCACAGTGTTGGAGAGAAAGGCAAACACAGCCCACAGTGTTGGAGAGAAAGGCAAATACAGACCACAGTCGCCAGCACACTGGGAGTAAACGACACACGACATTGAGCCTGCACAGGTCAAAGGGCGAGGGGCCCCGCTCACTGTGATTGGCACTGAACGACAGCGGTGAGCACTGCCAGCTGGCAGCAGGAGATCATTCAGGCGTCCGTCATGTCTGCCCCCTGCAGCTGCTGATCCAGGCTGAAAAGAGCGCCATGATATAATGACAGGGCATTTCCACTGAACGACCGTCATCGTCCTCCAAATGGTTCTGACATTTCCAGGGCGCGCGGAGGGAAAGGGGGGGAGGGGAGGGGGGGATAGTTAGGACAGGGAAAAATGGAACAGTCCCTGTCCGGATGACTAGCTTTCACACGTTGCACAGAGCGTGAGAAAGGGATAGGAAAGTGGAGGTGGGTAATAGTGGAGGGGTGGGTGGGGGTAGGGCGGGGTGGGGAGGAGGAATGGGGAGGGTTGGAGGGAGGACAAGACCATAGTCTAAAACAGAGCTAGCGGGCTGGCTTCTGTGACAGGGGTGAAGTTATCTGGGGCCACAATCATGCAGTGCAGCCCATCGCCACTGTGGCGCTGTAACTTACCCGGGGTAAGTTTGGGCTAGCCTGGATTTAACCCCCCTCCTCCTCAAAGGGTCAATCTAGGACTATTTGGAATCTTCCCCCACCCCACCCCACCCTTCAAACAAGAGAGGGTTATTCAGGGTTTTCCTCTGCCTTTTACCAACACGCACTCCGGCCTTTAAAAGAAAATTTGGGTTAGCCTGCATATTTACACCCCGACACCCATTTCCCATACACAGTCAGGTGGGTTTAGACAAAGTGCCCACACGTCCATACACACACATGTGTACATCACTACACGTATTAACATTTCTCGCGCTAGCCAGACTTACCCTGGGGTAACTTCCAGAAGGGGGCAAGAACGGGCTGTTACACCGGCAAGAAGCTGGGGAATTGGTCACACAGTTCTCAGCCTGATGCTCTGAATTGGTCACACAGTTCTGATGCTCTGAATTGGTCACACAGTTCTGATGCTCTGAATTGGTCACACAGTTCTGGTGCTCTGAATTGGTCACACAGTTCTGATGCTCTGAATTGGTCACACAGTTCTCAGCCTGTTGCTCTGAATTGGTCACACAGTTCTCAGCCTGTTGCTCTGAATTGTTCACACATTTCTCAGCCTTTGCTCTGAATTGGTCACACAGTTCTCAGCCTTTGCTCTGAATTGGTCACACAGTTCTCAGCCTGTTGCTCTGAATTGGTCACACATTTCTCAGCCTTTGCTCTGAATTGGTCATACAGTTCTCAGCCTTTGCTCTGAATTGGTCACACAGTTCTCAGCCTTTGCTCTGAATTGGTCACACAGTTCTCAGCCTGTTGCTCTGAATTGGTCACACACTTCTGATGCTCTGAATTTGTCACACAGTTCTCAGCCTTTACTCTGAATTGGTCACACATTTCTCAGCCTTTGCTCTGAATTGGTCACACAGTTCTCAGCCTTTGCTCTGAATTTGTCACACAGTTCTCAGCCTTTGCTCTGAATTGGTCACACAGTTCTCATCCTTTGCTCTGAATTGGTCACACAGTTCTCAGCCTTTGCTCTGAATTGGTCATACAGTTTTCAGCCTGTTGCTCTGATATTGGTCACACACTTCTCAGCCTGTTGCTCTGTTACTTAGAAAGCAAAGCAGTGCAAACCTGGCAGTACAAACATGATAGTATGAACATGATTGGACAAATATGATAGGACTAACGTGATAGTACAAACGTGATAGGACAAACATGATAGTACAAATGTGATAGGACAAACATGATAAGACAAACATAATACGACAAACATGATTGTACGAAGATGATAGTACAAAGATGGCAGGACGAACATGATAGGACAAACATGATTGTACGAGCACGATAGTACAAAGATGGCAGGACAACATGATAGACAAACATGATTGTACGAGCACGATAGTACAAAGATGGCAGGACGAACATGATAGGACAAACATGATTGTACGAAGATGATAGTACAAAGATGGCAGGACGAACATGATAGGACAAACATGATTGTACGAAGATGATAATGCACCAAGGTCCAAAGAGTCGTGTATCTTCCTTTTCAGTCTCGTCATGTGTAAATGAAGAAAAAAAAAAAAGAAAGAAATCTGCTATAAGAAGTAATAAAAGGTATGAAAAAAAATGCTTGTTGTTGAAATAAAGGAAGAAAAGCTAACAATGACGCATATGTGGATTACGGGTGGTCTTCCCAGCTGCACAGAGACAACAGAAAACATCTCTCTCACCGTCCACAGCGGCCGTCAAGTTTCTGGTGTTGCTGTGTGTACTAAATATTCACTGCAAGATTGATGATGTGCATGTGCACATCCACATCCACACGCGTGCGCACATACACTCATACACATGAACGCGCACATACATACACATACGCACATGAGTACACGCCCACATACAAAGACACACACACATACACACATATGTGTACACATACATATGCAGATATGTGGTTATGCTCACACAAACCCACAGATCACACACACACAAACACATGCACATGCACCTCTGCACACGCACGCACACACACACACACACACACACACACACACACACACACACACACACACACACACACACACACACACACACACTCATGCATACGCATATACGCACATCATGCACACACACATGCGCACACGCACACACATGGGCCCGTGCCCACACGTCCATACACACACATGTGTACATCACCTACACATACATACAATTATAAAAAAAAAAAAAATAAAAAGAGGGCACAACCACTGTTAGGTAGGCACTCAAGGTCTGACCAGCGCGTTGAGCTAATGCATAGATCAGACATCTACTAAGTCGTAGCCACGAGACCCTCTTCTTAAATTCTCTCATCTTAGTTGTTGATTCATTTATTCATCAGCTTAAAATCATGCGCATGTGGTCTCAAAACTTAGCGGATGTGGTGTAGCGTATATGGACTAGTCCGCACGCAGCGACGCCTCCTTGATGAAACTGAAACTGAAACTGCAAGATTGAATGGAGAGCTCAGTCGGGTGGACTGATGTGATTGGCATCGAGCATCCATCCTCTTCGATCACGGTACAGCTGGAATTCCAGAGAATCAGTGCCAGAATTTGGCTGATCACTTTATTCATTCTTGATATCACGTGACAATGGTCACATCGATGGGTGGCTATGAATTGATTGGAAATGACCCAAGCATTCACTTGTATTATTTGTCAAATACCTGTTATGTCCCGTGAGCTGACCAGTAAATGATCCAAGTATTCATTTGTTCTATTTGTCAAATACTTATCTCCCGTGAGCTGACTAGTTAATGATCCAAGTACTCATTCGTTCTATGTCAAATGCTTGATATATCCCGTGAGCTGACCAGTTAAAATGATCCAAGTATTCATTTGTTCTATTTGTCAAATACTTGTTATGTCCCGTGAACTGGCCAGCTATTGCCAGTTTGGAGGGTAGAGCTTTCAGATGGATGAAACAAGGCCGTTTTCAACAGCACTCATTCCGCGCAATGAGTGGGTTCTAAATTATAAGAAACTGTTCAAGAAAACAAAGGAAAAAAAGGCTGAAAAGAAAGAAAAGGAAAAGACCATCGCCAGACTCGTTTGAGCACGTTGACACATAACCAGTCAAACAGAAGAGAGTTCCCCCTTTTATTTAACAATCATATTTTGACATTACTGACTTACCATACTCTTTCCTATGGCTTCACATTGCCACGCCCGTTTCAATGCAAACATGTGGACCAGGTCCCCGCGGATTGACAGCTACCTTGCTTTGAACGGCTGGCCTCTAACCCTGCCACACAAACATCTCCAGCAAACCTGATTCTGTTTTTCCCCTGGTATGTTTGGTGGTGGGGAGCGGGAAGGCCGGGGCAACAGAAATGTCATTTTTCCCGTGGTTTGTCTGGTGGGGTGTGTGGAAGGCTGGGGCAACAGAAATATTATTTTTCCCATGGTTTGTTCAGTGGTGTATTGCTGGAAGGCCGGGGGAACAGAAATGTTATATTTCCCGTGGTTTGTTTGGTGGTGGGGAATGGGAAGGCCCGGGTGACAGCCTGCGGAAATGTCCTGTTCCCCTTCGTTCCTTCTAGCATAGTGCAGCAGTTCAGTTCAGTTCATGATGTTTATAATGTCCTTAATCCCTTCGTTCTTTCTAGCATAGTGCAGCGGTTCAGTTCAGTTCAGTTCATGTTGTTTATGATGTCCTGTATCCCTTCGTTCCTTCTAGCATAGTGCAGCGGTTCAGTTAAGTTCATGATGTTTATAATGTCCTTAATCCCTTCGTTCTTTCTAGCATAGTGCAGCGGTTCAGTTCATGATGTTTATAATGTCCTGTATCCCTTCGTTCTTTCTAGCATAGTGCAGCGGTTCAGTTCATGATGTTTATAATGTCCTGTATCCCTTCGTTCTTTCTAGCATAGTGCAGCGGTTCAGTTCATGATGTTTATAATGTCCTGTATCCCTTCGTTCCTTCTAGCATAGTGCATCAGTTCATTTCAGTTCAGTTCATGTTGTTTATGATGTCCAGGGTTCAACAACTGGTACCCACAGTGTGAGGCGCTTTGAGTTCTGTTTTTCTCTACGTGACGTCTGGGTCATGTCGCTCCATGTCGTTGGTCCTGGTGGACCAACGGTTGACAAGAGGTGTGTCAGGGTGTGAAGTAGTCTGTTACATACATTTCACATCTTTCAATCCATACAGATGCGCATTTAATTTTAAAACAAGGGATGTGATATATTTGGTCACATTCGTGAAGAAAGCGGTAAAAAGATGGAATATGGATCTAGAACTAAATAAACATTTCATTTTTTCTTAAATATAATATACAAAATCATAATGTGCATTTGTTTCAGCACTTATAAGCATGTAAAGGTGGATTTTATTGACTGGAACTGTATTTCTCGCGACGCGTTGGGCGATCTGCGGGATGAGAGTCTTGGCAACAAGGATGACACGCAGTCGCCCTGACTGCAAACAGTTTTGTGGATTGGGCAGTCAGTGCCACGTCCTGTCTGTATCTGAAACAGGCCATGGATCAGCTGGGAACTCTTGACTTAGCGTAAGTGTGTAGACTACGATAATCATTTGTACTGTTGCAGATGAATTGTGATGCACAGCGTAGATCTATCGGCAAAAGTTTCGCCAATGTCTGCTTGGATCTGATCTGAAATCATAAAGATCTAAAGGTAGGCCTACCTACGCCGTAAAAACCAGTTTGGATCAAGTAGGCCTACGGCCTACCTACGCTGTAAAAACCAGTTTGGATCAAGTAGGCCTATGGCCTACCCACGCCGTAAAAACCAGTTTGGATCAAGTAGACCTATGCGCCGCGGAAACCAGGAGAGCATTGCAAGGAAAACAGAAAGGCAGGATGGGAGAGCAAGGGTGGAAGGGAGAGGGGGAAGGGATATTGTCATGACCCTAAGTCCTTGGGCTGAATCTAGATCATTGCACTCGGTAGACTGTCATAAAAAATGCGAGACGCGTGAGCAGCAGCCACGCAAACTGAGCTGTGAGTCAACTTCGCGTCCCACGCCAAC
The DNA here is from genome assembly GCA_033310375.1 of Conus canariensis. Lineage (NCBI taxonomy): Eukaryota > Metazoa > Mollusca > Gastropoda > Neogastropoda > Conidae > Conus > Conus canariensis. The sequence continues at coordinate 118,942,013 of CM065716.1, forward strand.
GGGTTTTAGCCTACCCAACATCTGCCGTGTTTGCGGTCTTAGGTTTCATGTTTACTCAACCGGATGATGTTCCCTCCCGTGCATACATTTCTGACATTAGGCTGACTTATCCATTTGACAGCGGCGACTTGCGATGATAACGGAACGCGGCGATTGAGTGGAAAGGAATGTGACACCAGCCCTGAGCCTGGCCCCTCCAGTCCTTCCAACTTGCTGTACATCTAGCTCACGCATTTTGATATTATACTATAGTGCTGTACATTTAGCTCATTCATTTTGATATTATAGTGTTGTACATTAAGCTCATGCATTTTGAAATTATAGTGCTGTACATTTAGCTCATGTATTGTGATTATAGTTCTGTACATTTAGCTCATGCATTTTGATATTATAGTGCTGTACATTTAGCTCATGTATTTTGATATTATAGTGCCGTACATTAGTTCATGCATTTTGATATTATACTATAGTGCTGTACATTTAGCTCATGCATTTTGATATTATAGTGCTGTACATTTAGCTCATGCATTTTGATATCATAGTGCTGTACATTAGCTCATGCATTTTGATATTGTAGTGTTGTACATTTAGCGAGGCTCATGCCACACGGACCAGCGCTTAGCGTCGGCCTTCATCCAGCTTCCAGCACATGGGGATTAACAGCTGGGGCTTTCGTTCATTCAGCTTCAAACACATGGGGATTAACAGCTGGGGCTTTCGTTCATTCAGCTTCAAACACATGGGGATTAACAGCTGGAGCTTTCATTCATTCCGCTTCAAACACACGGGGATTAACAGCTGGACTTTTATTCATTCAGCTTCAAACACATGGGGATTAACAGCTGGGCTTTTATTCATTCAGCTTCAAACACATGGGGATTAACAACTGGGGCTTTCATTCATTCAGCTTCAAACACATGGGGATTAACAGCTGGGCTTTCATTCATTCAGCTTCAAACACATGGGGATTAACAGCTGGGGCTTTCATTCATCCAGCTTCAAACACATGGGGATTAACAGCTGGGGCTTTCATTCATTCAGCTTCAAACACATGGGGATTAACAGCCGGGGCTTTCATTCACTCAGAAATAACTAAATGTGTAGGGATGATCCAGACGCCTCTCTGATGAGGACTCCATCATGGTTGATGACAACAAATGACTGCATTCACTTCATGATTTCAAATCACACAGCATCTTCCCCTGTTGTATTGTTTTACCCTGTTGAGGAGTAAAAATTGTTGTCCTTCATTAGGCATAACTGGCAATAGTGAAAAGTACACACACACACACACACACACACACACACACACACACACACACACACACACACACACACACACACGGTGCTTTTCTCATATGTTTCATGAAAAATAGGTTAACACACACACACACACACCACACACACCCTTCCCTAATACATACATACACACGTCATTTGATTCCACTGTGGCTTTTCCAATGATATATAAACAAAATGCGTAAGAATATCACGCTATATTTCTGACTGACAACGTTTATCCGGAACTGAGATAGCATTGTCTTCACGATATTCATGGGCAGTTAAAATACATGACAGAGTCATACAGGACTAGTTTCTCTCATATTTCTTACAATGCCATAAAGGCTTATCATAACATTTGTTTGTCATAACGTTTGTTTATTAAGGACCATACTTTGAAAAATATACTGCTACATCATCAGGAAGTTAACAATACCTCTGAAATATGAAATAAAAAATTACTTAGAAAAGAAAAAAAGGGACCGTTGAATGTGCTGACAGTGTTTTATTACCATCACAGACAACCCGATAAAGGCCTGGATAATGACATGTTAGGAGTCTTCGCCTGCAGTTTCGCTGCACCTCAATTCCACAACATAAACGTTGTCATACTGTGCAGAACCTCCTGTACATTATGTTATTTATTTTCTTTTCAATGACTATGTAATTAAACTGCAAGTATGGGGACTAATTCGATAATTACATTAGTATCATAGTTTCGACCAGACCTTAAAAGGATTTTCGTACTCTCAAACTGCTTACATGCAGATGATTATTTTCTCAAATTAGAATGTCTTAATTGATACGATTTGTTATGAAAGTAATACCAATATTAGATCTGAGCTTCTGTGACTAATTTGAAATCAGAATTATGTCCAATGATACGAATGAATCTATTTTTTTTATTAGTCATAGTAGAAATAAGAGAAGATAATCACACAATTCAGTAGGGGGAGGGGGGGGGGGGGATAGGGACTTAGGCACTGATCTTGGATTTGAGTTATCAGATAAGATAGGGGAGTACTTATAAAAACACTGCACACAAAAAGATGATCAGTCAATCAATTCATCCATCTATCCATCAGTCTCTCTCTCTCCCCCTCCCTATCTCTCTCTCTCCTCTCTCTCTCTCTCTCTCTCTCTCTCTCTCACACACACACACACACACGCACACGCACACACACACACACACACACACAACACACACACAGAGGTGATCAATCAATCAACCAAGCCATCCATCCATCCATCTTTTCATCTATCTATCCTTCAATCTCTCTGTCTGTCTGTATGTTGTCTGTCTGTCTCCCCCCCCCCCTCTCTCTCTCTCTCTACCCCCCTCCCCCTCCCGACCATCCTCATTCTCTTCCCACCATCTTTTCTTTTTACCCAAAAGAAATGTATGTCCGTAGTTGTAATGACATTTCATACAGCTGTGTTATATTTTGACTGGTGGTCATCATATCGGTGTGCGGGGTAACCGTTTGAATCCAGCTAAGGGATGCTGTGAGCGAGCTGTTTGTTCACCTGAGAAGCCAAGGGATGCTGTGAACGAGCTGTTTGTTCCCCTAAGAAGCTAAGGCATGCTGTGAGCGAGCTGTTTGTTAACCTGAGAAGCTAAGGCTTGCTGTGAGCGACCTGTTTGTTCCCCTGAGAAGTTAAGGGATGCTGTGAGCGAGCTGTTTGTTCCCCTGAGAAGCTAAGGGATGCTGTGAGCGAGCTGTTTGTTCACCTGAGAAGCTAAGGGATGCTGTGAGCGAGCTGTTTGTTCCCCTGAGAAGCTAAGGGATGCTGTGAGCGAGCTGTTTGTTCCCCAGAGAAGCTAAGGCATGCTGTGAGCGAGATGTTTGTTCCCCTGAGAAGCTAAGGCATGCTGTGAGCGAGCTGTTTGTTCCCCTGAGAAGCTAAGGCATGCTGTGAGCGAGCTGTTTGTTCCCCTGAGAAGCTAAGGCATGCTGTGAGCGAGCTGTTTGTTCCCCTGAGAAGCTAAGGGATGCTATGAGCGAGCTGTTTGTTAACCTGAGAAGCTAAGGCATGCTGTGAGTGAGCTGTTTGTTAACCTGAGAAGCTAAGGGATGCTGTGAGCGAGATGTTTGTTCCCCTGAGAAGCTAAGGCATGCTGTGAGCGAGCTGTTTGTTCCTCTGAAAAGCTAAGGGATGCTGTGAGCGAGCTGTTTGTTCCCCTGAGAAGCTAAGGGATGCTGTGAGCGAGATGTTTGTTCACCTGAGAAGGACAGTGTGTGTGGGTGTCCAGGTGGATCCAAGGCTACAGTGGCCAGAGGCTGTCGGCCATTGACCAGGGCGTGCTGTGCTACCAGTGCGGGAAGTACGTCATGTTCGTGCTGGACACTGGCGCTCAAACCGTCTTCTGGTTCCCCGGCAGAGGGGCCGGAACCTTCGCCGTGCACGCACTGCACAAGAAGTTCGCCATTGCCGAGCAGGGACTCCGGCCCAAGATCTTTGTCTATGACTACCCGTCAACACAGGAGATAGCCGTTCTGGAAGGTGAGATTTGGCTGCGTGTGTTTGTTTGTTTGTTTTTCTTCTCTTGTTTTCGGTGTGTGTGTGTGTGTGTGTGTGTGTGTGTGTGTGTGTGTGTGTGTGTGTGTAGCTTCGTTGTAGCCACATGGCATCTCGCGATGCACGAGCTTTTACAAGTCTCAAGAGTTATCGTACCTTCCCGTTACTTAGTTCGGAAAACACACTGCCTCCAACAATTCACGATTTACATATAACTAGAAAGAAAGCCCCAACGACATTTTATCCATTTAAGGAATACGGAGCCACCAAGACCAGACATTTTCAGCAGTTCTGCATGCTGCAGCAGAAAAGATCGACAGGATTCTGAATAAACAGAGTCGGCAGGTGGAAGTATGATGGCTGCCACAGCAAAAACAAACTACAGGGAAAGGGAGGTTTCATGGCAGCAGATGAAACTCGGACGGACGGACGGTGTTTTGTGTGTGTGTGTGTGTGTGTGTGTGTGTGTGTGTGTGTGTGTGTGTGTGTGTGTGTGTGTGTTTGTTTTACTGTACCAGCAAGAGTGTGAGCAATATTATGCATTTGTATGATCTGAAATAACGTTTTCTTTCGCATTTTAATGTGATTTTGCATGATTTTGCAAACATTAAAATCGTGTTTACAGGAGCGTCAAAGCAATGAAATGTGTAGCCGTAGAAGTAGAAAAAGCGACTGCCGTTGTGGAATTATTTGACAACACCACAGGCCACACGCCGCAGTTAGGATTTTGCACTAATACACTCGATAATCAATATAAGCGTTTGGAGTCCTACCATAAATTTGAGCCAGCAGTTAATGTTCACTGATAATTGAAAATAAAAGAAGAAAAATGCAAACACACACACACACACACACACACACACACACACACACACACACACACACACACACACACACAACTCTCCCTACCAACTATTTCCCTTGTTTTGGGGGATCTCCACCGATGAAATCAAATACATGACCTTTCCCATAGTTGATGTCACATTTCAGGCCTTTGCAAGCACGCGTGACCCTTTCTTTGCGCCAGCTGGAAGCCCCTAAATAGTCCCATTCCTTTGATTTTAATCTGTCTGCTTGGAACCACCTGGCTTGTATTTTGATGGCCACATGAAAGAAGAAGAGGAGAATCAACTTTCGGACACAGTAAAGATTCTCAAAACGATCTAATTGTGCCTGTCTATAAATACTCCACTCCTTAAGCGAGGCCTGGGCGCATTAATTTTTGGTTTTGCAGCCACCCCACCGGTAGGGAGGATGGGCGGCAGGGGAAAAGAGAGTGTGGGGGTAGGATGGTGGTCTGAGCACCGTCGTTCCTAGTCATCCATAGCCCCTGTTACTGCATTCCATCGGTACGAACAGTGCCGTGTGACTGCATTCCATGAGTACGAACAGTGCCCTGTGACTGCATTCCATCGGTACGAACAGTGCCCTGTGACTGCATTCCATCGGTAAGAACAGCGCCCTGTGACTGCATTCCATCGGTACGAACAGTGCCCTGTGACTGCATTCCATCGGTACGAACAGTGCCCTGTGTCTATGTTCCATCGGTACGAACAATGCCCTGTTACTGCATTCTATCGGTACGAACAGTGCCGTGTGACTGCATTCCATGGGTACGAACAGTGCCCTGTGACTGCATTCCATGGGTACGAACAGTGTCCTGTTGCTGCATTCCATGGGTACGAACAGTGCCCTGTGACTGCATTCTATCGGTACGAACAGTGCCCTGTGACTGCATTCCATGGGTACGAACAGTGCCCTGTTGCTGCATTCCATGGGTACGAACAGTGCCCTGTGACTGCATTCCATGGGTACGAACAGTGCCCTGTGACTGCATTCCATGGGTACGAACAGTGCCCTGTTGCTGCATTCCATGGGTACGAACAGTGCCCTGTGACTGCATTCCATGGGTACGAACAGTGCCCTGTGACTGCATTCCATGGGTACGAACAGTGCCCTGTGACTGCATTCCATGGGTACGAACAGTGCCCTGTTACTGCATTCCATGGGTACGAACAGTGCCCTGTGACTGCATTCCATGGGTACGAACAGTGCCCTGTGACTGCATTCCATCGGTACGAACAGTGCCCTGTTGCTGCATTCCATGGGTACGAACAGTGCCCTGTGACGGCATTCCATCGGTACGAACAGTGCCCTATGAGTGCATTCCATGGGTACGAACAGTGCCCTGTTGCTGCATTCCATGGGTACGAACAGTGCCCTGTGACTGCATTCCATGGGTACGAACAGTGCCATGTGACTGCATTCCATGGGTACGAACAGTGCCCTGTGACTGCATTCCATGGGTACGAATAGTGCCCTGTGACTGCATTCCATGGGTACGAACAGTGCCCTGTGACTGCATTCCATGGGTACGAACAGCGCCTGTTACTGCATTCCATGGGCATGAATAGTGCCCTGTTGCTGCATTCCATGGGTACGAACAGTGCCCTGTGACTGCATTCCATGGGTACGAACAGTGCCCTGTTACTGCATTCCATGGGCACGAATAGTGCCCTGTTGCTGCATTCCATGGGTACGAACAGTGCCTTGTGACTGCATTCCATGGGTACGAACAGTGCCCTGTGACTGCATTCCATCGGTACAAACAGTGCTATTGGGGTGCTTGCACCCAGACTTTTTTCAGCGATGGGAGAAGGAGGAGAGGGTGGGGGCTTGAAAGGAAAGTGCTGCCGAATCAAGTATCAGTAATGTATATTTTCCAAAAATGCTTAAACAATGTGACAGCCTCTTGGCCAGACTGCGGGAAAAAAAAAAAAAACTGTCAGGTTATAGGGAATGAAGGGGAAAGTTTCTCCCTGTCAGGTTATAGGGATGAAGGGGAAAGTTTCTCTCTGTCAGGTTATAGGGAATGAAGGGGAAAGTTTCTCCCTGTCAGGTTATAGGGAATAAAGGGGAAAGAATCTCCCTGTCAGGTTATAGGGAATAAAGGGAAAGTTTCTCCCTGTCAGGTTATAGGGAATAAAGGGGAAAGTTTCTCTCTGTCAGGTTATAGGGAATAAAGGGGAAAGTTTCTCCCTGTCAGGTTATAGGGAATGAAGGGGAAAGTTTCTCCCTGTCAGGTTATAGGGGATGAAGGGGAAAGTTTCTCTCTGTCAGGTTATAGGGAATACAGGGGAAAGTTTCTCCCTGTCAGGTTATAGGGAATAAAGGCGAAAGTTTCTCCCTGTCAGGTTATAGGGAATAAAGGGGAAAGTTTCTCCCTGTCAGGTTATAGGGAATAAAGGGAAAAGTTTCTCCCTGTCAGGTTATAGGGAATAAAGGGGAAAGTTTCTCCCTGTCAGTTATAGGGAATAAAGGGGAAAGTTTCTCCCTGTCAGTTATAGGGAATAAAGGGGAAAGTTTCTCCCTGTCAGGTTATAGGGAATAAAGGCGAAAGTTTCTCCCTGTCAGGTTATAGGGAATAAAGGGGAAAGTTTCTCCCTGTCAGGTTATAGGGAATAAAGGGGAAAGTTTCTATCTGAGCAGGCCGACAGTGGTGGAAGTGGACAACATGAAGGAAGGCAACAATAGAGGCAGAGCCAAAAAGAATGGCAGGACATATTCAGGAGGTGGGGATTCAGGTTTATAACACTGACTTCGGCCCTCTCACGGGCCATTTGGAGCTTGAAGTCAAAATAACTAGCTTGAAGTCAAAATCTATGGAGCTTGAAGTCAAAATAACTAGACGCGGTACAGGGATGTGTGTGTGTGTGTGTGTGTGTGTGTGTGTGTGTGTGTGTGTGTGTGTGTGTGTGTGTGCAGATGGTGCCTTGACAGAGTACCAGAAAGTGGAATTTTCTCACAGCAAATATTTGCTCAGCTTGTCCGGGTTCCAGAGTTTGAACTGATTTTGTGGTGAGTGAAAGTTTGCCGCCATCACAGGTGCAGGCTCCGGCCACCCAGAGAGCTCAGAGCCTGTTTCAGACAGGCATTGGGGTTTGCCTTACTAGAATGGGGGTCTTTGAACACAGAATGGATTGTTGTTTATGTGAGGCAAACTGGTGGCCTGTATGATGTGGAAAAAGAAGTGTGGGAAATGGACATGAGAATGTGTGCATGGGGACCGGTGTGTGACAGGTATCATGTCGGGGTCACCATTGTCATATGATGGTCCTCATGCACACACTGACCTCAGTTCATTCGACCATTCCACAGACTTCTTTTTCAGGTCATATAGACGACCAGTTTGCCTCATATAAACAACAATCCATTCTGGGTTCACAGACTCCAATTCTCTTTAATTTTTTCTATATTTTGATAGACTATGTCTTCATTCTGTTCTCTTTTCGTCTTTCTCTCCTTTTTTTCTTTTTCTTTCTTTCTTTCTTTTGCGTTTTCTTCTTTTAACTTGTCTTAACCTTTCTGTTTTGAATGGATTGAGTCTTTCTGCATCTTTTTTTCCCTTTGACTAGATTGAGCCTTTATTCGCTTCATTCTGTTTTGAAGAGATTGGGTCTTTCTTTGCGTCTTCTTTTGTTTCTTTGACTGGATTGGTAATTGTTAACCATGACGTTGTTGATTCGATTGGTTTTTCCTTAAGCAGATTTTAAAGTTGTTTTCTTTCATTTTCGTTTGAAACTAAATGGCTCTTTCAGAAGTCTTTCATTATTAATACATGGGACTTTTACACTTTTATTTCGACCAGATTAAGTCTCGTGTCACCTTTTACGGACCAGGTTGGTTCTTTCTGTGACTTTTCTTTCTTTCTTAAAATAGATTTGGTCTTCCTTTTACTATTTCGTATAGAATATTTTCTTAAACATTTTTTTGTCTTTTTACAATTTCAGGCCATTCTTTGACACCTACTTTGTCAGGATTGGATCTGTCTTTATCACATTTCTTTCGACTGCGCCTTTCCAGTTTAGCCTTTTTTCCGAATTCGATCTTTTTGGACTCTTGTTTTTTCAGCTCTTTTCCTTTCAGTCAGTTAATCGGTATGGGATGTTGATCTTGGATGTCTTGGTGCCTGTTGACCCCACTCAACCTTTCTACTCCCCCATCCCTACCCCTACCCCACCCTCATGTTCACTCTCCTGGTGTGCAGGGACTTTGAGGTGAAGGACAGACTGGCGTCTGTGAGCTTGCCTCACGAGCCGTGCACCAGCCTGGCCTTCAACCCTGGCAACTGGCGGCAGATCTGTGTGACCACCAAGACCTCCCTGACCTTGGTCCACGTGGAGCAGAACAACCAGGTCTTCTCGCTACACACTGAGTGAGTAGACGCCCTTTGGCGTTTGTTTGTCTCTGTCTCTGTGTGGACAACAGCAGACCCTGGGCTTGTCTCTATCACTGTGTGGACAACATCAGACCCTGGGCTTGTCTCTATCACCGTGTGGACAACATCAGACCCTGGGCTTGTCTCTATCACTGTGTGGACAACATCAGACCCTGGGCTTGTCTCTATCACTGTGTGGACAACATCAGACCCTGGGCTTGTCCCTGTCACTGTTTGGACAGCATCAGACTCTGGGCTTGTCTCTGTCACTGTGTGGACAACATCATATCCTGGACTTTGTCACTGTGTGGACAGTATCAGACCCTGGGCTTTGTCTGTCATTGTGTAAACAAAAGACCCGGGGCTTTGTCTCTGTCTCTGTGTGGATAGCATCTGACCCTGGGCTTGTGTCTGTCTGTTTGGACAACATCAGACCCTGGGCATTGTCTTTGTCACTGTGTGGACAACATCAGATCCTGGGCTTTGTCTCTGTCACTGTGTAAACAACAGACCCTCAGCTTTGTCTCTGTTACTGTGTGGACAACACCAGACCCTGGAGTTTGTCATTGTGTGGACAACATCAGACCCTGGGCTTGTCTCTGTTACTGTTTGGACAACATCAGACCCTGGGCTTTTTGTCTGTCTCTGTGTGGACAACATCAGACCCTGGGCTTTGTCACTGTGTGGACAGCATTAGACCCTGGGCTTGTCTCTGTCACTGTGTGGACAACATCATATCCTGGACTTTGTCACTGTGTGGACAGTATCAGACCCTGGGCTTTGTCTGTCATTGTGTAAACAAAAGACCCGGGGCTTTGTCTCTGTCTCTGTGTGGATAGCATCTGACCCTGGGCTTGTGTCTGTCTGTTTGGACAACATCAGACCCTGGGCATTGTCTTTGTCACTGTGTGGACAACATCAGATCCTGGGCTTTGTCTCTGTCACTGTGTAAACAACAGACCCTCAGCTTTGTCTCTGTTACTGTGTGGACAACACCAGACCCTGGAGTTTGTCATTGTGTGGACAACATCAGACCCTGGGCTTGTCTCTGTTACTGTTTGGACAACATCAGACCCTGGGCTTTTTGTCTGTCTCTGTGTGGACAACATCAGACCCTGGGCTTTGTCACTGTGTGGACAGCATTAGACCCTGGGCTTGTCTCTGTCACTGTGTGGACAACATCATACCCTGGGCTTTGTCACTGTGTAGACAGTGTCAGATCCTGGGCTTTGTCTCTGTCACTGTGTAAACAACAGACCCTCAGCTTTGTCTCTGTCACTGTGTGGACAACATCAGACCCTGGGCTTGTCTCTGTTACTGTTTGGACAACATCAGACCCCGGGGTTTGTGTCTGTCTCTGTGTGGACAACATCAGACCCTGGGCTTTGTCACTGTGTGGACAGCATTAGACCCTGGGCTTGTCTCTGTCACTGTGTGGACAACATCATACCCTGGGCTTTGTCACTGTGTAGACAGTGTCAGATCCTGGGCTTTGTCTCTGTCACTGTGTAAACAACAGACCCTGGGCTTTGTTTCTGTCACTGTGTGGACAACATCAGACCCTGGGCTTGTCTCTGTTACTGTTTGGACAACATCAGACCCCGGGGTTTGTCTCTCTCACAGTGTGGACAACATCAGACCCTGGGCTTTGTCACTGAGCGGACAGCATTAGACCCTGGGTTTGTCTCTGTCACTGTGTGGACAACATCATACCCTGGTCTTTGTCAATGTGTGGACAGTATCAGATCCTGGGTTTTGTCTCTGTCACTGTGTAAACAACAGACCCTGGGCTTTGTTTCTGTCACTGTGTGGACAACATCAGACCCGGGGTTTGTCTCTGTCACTATGTGGACAACATCAGACCCTGGGCTTTGTCACTGAGTGGACAGCATTAGACCCTGGGTTTGTCTCTATCACTGTGTGGACAACATCATACCCTGGGCTTTGTCACTGTGTGGACAGTGTCAGATCCTGGGCTTTGTCTCTGTCACCGTGTAAACAACAGACTCTGGGCTTTGTCTCTGTCACTGTGTGGACAACATCAGACCCTGGGCTTGTCTCTGTTACTGTTTGGACAATATCAGACCCTGGGCTTTGTCTCTGTCACTGTGTGGACAACATCAGACCTTGGGCTTGTCACTGTGTGGACAACATTAGACCCTGGCCTTGTCTCTATCACTGTGTGGACGACATCAGACCCTGGACTTGTCTCTGTTACTGTGCAAACAACATCAGATTCTGGGCTTTGTCTCTGTCACTGTGTGGACAATATCAGACTCTGGGCTTGTCTCTGTCACTGTGTGGACAACATCAGACCCTGGGCTTGTCTCTGTCACTCACTGGGCTTGTCTCTGTCACTGTGTGGTCAGACCCTGGGCTTGTCTCTGTCACCCACACTGGCTGTTATCACTGACAGTGCATGTGATACATTGATGTCAGCAGTCAATGACCAAAGATCCACGGACAATCTTGGCACCTTGATGTCTGCAGTCAATAACCAAAGATCCACGGACAATCTTAGCATCTCGTGAAACTGGCTTGGCAGAAGTCTTACGTGTTCTCATCGATGGATGGGACGGAATATTTGCTGTCAGTCTGTTCTTATCATTGCTGTAATTTTGTAGATGTCGATGTTCTCTCTCTCTCTCTCTCTCTCTCTCTCTCTCTCTCTCTCTCTCTCTCTCTCCTCTGAGTGTGTGTGTGTGTGTGTGTGTGTGTGTGTGTGTGTGTGTGTGTGTGTGTGTGTGTGTTGGATGGATGGCTGCCTGCCTGCTCGTCTTTCTGTCTGTCTGTCTGCTATCTGTGTCAGACCCTCGCTTTAAGTCTACAAACGACTATTTGGGTAAAAGCAAAGAGAGTACCCCCTTTTGATTAATAACTTGACTTTTACATTATTTACATAAGGGCAGTGGGCAAGTCCTTTGGACTTGTACGGGAAGCTGGATGTTCCCGCCTCCACAGTCTCCACTATCTTGCGAGCATACCATAAGCATAGTTGATAAGTTGACGGGTCACCGACCTTCAGCTCTAGGGCTTGTCTACCTTGTATGCGAAGCTGAATTCGGCAGACTGCGCGAAGGAAACCACTGTGGTTCAACAGGCAGAAAGGCAATTCCCAGTAACGCGTTGTGGAGCGCACAGGGCGTGTCAAGACACAAAAGACGTCACGGTCATCCACTGCACCCCGATCTATCTCCAGACGTCTCGACTTCGTCTTGCCACTGGACACAGATAGACTGGGGCAAGAGAGTGAGGCTGACGATGCGCAACATCTCCCTCACTATAATCCGAGTCAAGTGCTAGTCATGACTTCGAACCCCACAGCGCAACCTCAAGTCCTGTGGCGATGGGCAAGTGGCGAAGGCAGCAGGTGTGGACACACTGGGAGCTGTCAGTCACGAGCCTGCACACAGGCGGCCCAGGGCATATGGTCGCTCTCTGCTGGACGAAGCAGAAGTGGAGTTCGACAGCCCCCAGGTTGTCTGAGCAGCCCTTTTTAGGACTGCACTGCTCACCTCCACAGCAAGAGGAAGGGGCTAGAAAAGGTGCCCTAAACATTGCCTGCTTCACCTTACCCTGGCCAGCAAACCGCAGCTGGCGGGGTATCCCTCCCAGCGGTCGAACTACGAAGAAAACAAAAACAAAAGTTGCTCAACCTCGGCACGTGGAACGTGCAGGCTCTACTGGACAACGCCAAGGCAGACAGACCAGAACGAAGGACTGCACTGGTCGCCAAAGAACTTGCTTGCTACAACGTCGACATAGCAGCACTCAGCGAAACACGCCTAGCGGACAAAGGCCAACTTACAGAATGTGGTGGAGGATATACATTCTTCTGGAGCGGACGCAGCAGTACTGAACAGCGAGCGGCAGGCGTGGGATTTGCCATCAGATCACATCTCACCCGGAAACTTGTCAAGCTCCCGGAGGGCATAAACGATCGCTCGATGACACTCCAGCTTCCACTTGGAAACAAGAAGAGTGCAACACTAATCAGCGCGTACGCCCCAACAATGACCAACCCAGATGACATCAAGGACAAGTTCTACGAAGAACTAGACACTCTCATCGCAGCAGTCCCACCGTGTGAGAAGCTAATCGTACTCGGGGACTTCAACACCAGAGTGGGGAGGGATCATTAGACCTGGGAAAGGACCATTGGGATACACGGTACTGGCAACTGCAACAGCAATGGCCTCCTGCTTTTCAAGATGTGCGCTACTCACGACCTCGTCTTCACTAACACTCTGTTCCGCCTCCCTACCCGCAACAAGACATCGTGGATGCATCCACTCTCCAACACTGGCATCTGATCGATTATGTCATCACCAGGAAGAGAGATGTGCGAGACGTGAGAGTGACGAAGGCCATGTGTGATGCCGACTGCTGGACTGATCATCGCCTCATCATGTCAAAGCTTAAACTCCGCAGACTGCCCATGCGAAGACCCCAAGGTCAGAAGACTGTAAAGAGGCTCAACGTGTCCAAGCTCAAGGATAGCAAAGTTGTAGAAGATTTCTCCAATGACCTAGATGGCAGGCTGCCCAAGACACGGGAGGATGACCACAGCAGCATTGAAGAGCAGTGGGAGGCCTTCAGAGATGTAGTCCACTCTACTGCCCTCGAACACCTCGGACCAGCAACCCATAGAAACCAAGACTGGTTTGATGAGAATGATGCAGAAGTGCAGACACTGCTGTCAGAGAAACACCAGCTGTTCAGAGCGCACCAGAATGACCCCACATCACAAGCTAAGAAAGATGCCTTCACCAGCGCAAAACAAAAAGTGCAGAAGAGGCTTCGCGAAATGCAGGATGCCTGGTTCAGCAAAAAGGACGATGAAATCCATGGCTACGCAGACAGTCATGACACCAAGTGTTTCTATGATGCTCTGAAGGCTGTGTATGGACCCAGTCCTCCGGCTCCTCCCCCCTCCTCAATACAGATGGGACCCAGCTGCTGACAGAAAAGAAGCAGATTCTGGAGAGATCGGTGAACACTTTAACCAGGTCCTCAACCGCTCTGCCTCAGTCAACGACGAGGCCATTGCACTCCTACCTCAAGTGGAGATCAGGCAAGACCTTGACAACCCCCTAACAGAAGAAGAAGTCAGAAAGGCAATCAAACAACTTTCCTGTGGCAAAGCGCCAGGATCTGATGCAATCCCTGCCGAAGTTTACAAATCAGGAGGCCCAGCCTTGACACAGAAGCTGATGCAGCTCTTCCAGTCCATGTGGAATGAAGAGAGGGTTCCACAACAGTTGAAAGATGCCAACATTCTCCACATCTACAAGAGAAAAGGCAACCGCCAGTCCTGCGACAATCACCGAGGCATCTGTCTCTTGTCCATTGCTGGGAAGATCTTGGCTCGTGTCCTGCTCAAACGCCTCGAGCATGGTCTCCTCCCAGAAAGCCAGTGTGGCTTTCGTGCAGAACGTGGAACTGCGGACATGATATTTGCTGCACGACAGCTCCAGGAAAAATGCCAAGAGGAGCAGAGCGATCTGTTCATGACCTTTGTCGATCTGACCAAGGCCCTCAATACAGTCAGCAGAGATGGCTTGTGGAGGATCATGGAGAATTTGGCTGTCCCAGCAGGTTCATTACGATCGTCCGACAGTTCCACGACGGCATGATGGTGAAAGTACTTAATGATGGAGACGAGTCAGAAGCCTTTCCAGTGACCAACGGCGTAAAGCAAGGCTGCGTTCTGGCCCCTACACTCTTCAGCATGGTCTTCTCCGCCATGTTGACTGATGCCTTCCGTGACTGCCAGGGTGGTATACACGTCAGATACAGAACTGATGGTGGGCTGTTCAACCTCAGGCGACTGCAGGCTGTTACAAAGATGAAAGAGACCGTCTTCAGGGACTTCTTGTTTGCTGATGACTGCGCCTTCGACGCCAGCACAGAGCAGATGATGCAGCACGAAATGGACTGCCTCTCACGAGCCTGCGACAACTTCGGTCTCACCATCAACACCAAATAGACCGAAGTGATGTATCAGCCTGCGTTGGGTAAACCCTACCAGGAACCACACATCACAGTAAAGGGGCAGAACTTACATGCTGTTGACAACTTCACCTATCTGGGCAGCACACTCTCACGAGCTGTGAACATTGACGCAGAGGTCAGGAACAGGAATGCCAAAGCCAGCTCTGTGTTTGGGAGACTCCGTGAAAATGTCTGGGAGCGGAGAGGACTAAGCCTTACCACCAAGCTGAAGGTCTACCATGCAGTGGTACTAACCACTCTCCTCTATGCCAGTGAGACCTGGACTGTCTACAGCAGACACGCCAAACAGCTCAACCATTTTCACCTCAGCTGTCTCTGCGGACTCCTACACATCAGGTGGCAGGACAAAGTCCCAGACACTGAGGTCTTGGAAAGGGCCAGCATCCCCAGCATCTACACTCTACTTCAGAAATCCCAAGCCAGATGGTCTGGCCACATAGTCAGAATGCCAGATAGTCGACTGCCAAAACAGCTGCTGTACGTAGAACTGAGTCAGGGCAAGCGCAAAGTGAGGGGGGGGGGGGGGGGGGGTAGGGGGGCAGAAGAAACGTTTCAAGGACTGTCTCAAAGGCCTGGACATCAACCTCAACACCTGGGAGTCGCTTGCACTGGACCGCCCAGCCTGGCGAAGCAGCCTCACAGAAGGTGCATGTACATCAGAGAAGAGACGCACATCAGAAGCTGAGAGAAAGCAAGCTGCGCGCAAGGCCAGAGCTACCTCCACCTCCACTGTAGCACCCACCCACATGTGTCCCACATGTGGGCGTTCCTTCCGGGCCCAGATCGGCCTCATCAGCCACCTGTGGACCCACACTCAGCCATCATCCATCTGAGATTGAAGTCATGGTCATCTTCGAAATCGAAGTTCGAATAACAACAACAACAGCATTATTTACGTGAAATACCTTTTTAGTTTAGTTTAAAAATACACAGACATATTTCAAATCAAACACATTAACAAGTCCTCACTGACTCAAAAATACTTTTTCTTTCAAAGTGCGGCATCAACAATGCCACACAAAACAAACCGGTTTTACAAACAAGGTGATATGGTGCTCAAAGACCTAGAACAGGTTTTTTGTTTTGTTTCAGCCAGCCACACAATCTTTTCAGCCTTTGCGGCCACTTGTCGACCACCTGCAGTCTTCAGTATGACATGTCCCACTGCCAGCCTGGCACTGTTTCAGGCCTGTCCCACTGCCAGCCTGGCACTGTTTCAGGCTTGTCCCACTGCCAGCCTGGCACTGTTTCAGACATGTCCTTCTGCCAGCCTGGCACTGTTTCAGACATGTCCCTCTGCCAGCCTGGCACTGTTTCAGACATGTCCCTCTGCCAGCCTGGCACCGTTTCAGGCCTGTCCCACTGCCAGCCTGGCACTGTTTCAGGCCTGTCTCACTGCCAGCCTGGCACTGTTTCAGGCCTGTCTCACTGCCAGCCTGGCACTGTTTCAGGCCTGTCTCACTGCCAGCCTGCAGTCTTCAGTATGCTGGCACTGTTTCAGGCCTGTCTCACTGCCAGCCTGCAGTCTTCAGTATGCTGGCACTGTTTCAGGCATGTCCCACTGCCAGCCTGGCACTGTTTCAGGCCTGTCCCACTGCCAGCCTGCAGTCTTCAGTATGCTGGCACTGTTTCAGGCATGTCTCACTGCCAGCCTGCAGTCTTCAGTATGCTGGCACTGTTTCAGGCCTGTCCCACTGCCAGCCTGCAGTCTTCAGTATGCTGGCACTGTTTCAGGCATGTCCCACTGCCAGCCTGATACTGTTTCAGGCCTGTCCCACTGCCAGCCTGCAGTCTTCAGTATGCTGGCACTGTTTCAGGCCTGTCCCACTGCCAGCCTGCAGTCTTCAGTATGCTGGCACTGTTTCAGGCATGTCTCACTGCCAGCCTGGCACTGTTTCAGGCCTGTCCCACTGCCAGCCTGCAGTCTTCAGTATGCTGGCACTGTTTCAGGCATGTCTCACTGCCAGCCTGGCACTGTTTCAGGCCTGTCCCACTGCCAGCCTGCAGTCTTCAGTATGCTGGCACTGTTTCAGGCATGTCCCACTGCCAGCCTGGCACTGTTTCAGGCATGTCCCACTTCCAGCCTGGCACTGTTTCAGGCCTGTCCCACTGCCAGCCTGCAGTCTTTAGTATGCTGGCACTGTTTCAGGCCTGTCTCACTGCCAGCCTGCAGTCTTCAGTATGCTGGAACTGTTTCAGGCATGTCTCACTGCCAGCCTGCAGTCTTCAGTATGCTGGCACTATTTCAGGCCTGTCCCACTGCCAGCCTGCAGTCTTCAGTATGCTGGAACTGTTTCAGGCATGTCCCACTGCCAGCCTGCAGTCTTCAGTATGCTGGCACTGTTTCAGGCATGTTCCACTGCCATCCTGGCACTGTTTCAGGCATGTCCCACTGCCAGCCTGCAGTATTCAGTATGCTGGCACTGTTTCAGGCATGTCCCACTATCGGCCGAGGCGGCTGCAGTCCCCATGTCGGACAATCAGCCATCCAAGAGACGCTCCTCCATGGCCAGGTTCCGGATCAAGGCGTCCTCCTCGGCCATTGCCGGTCTGACCGGGGACCTTGCTGACCACCTCACTGACATCAGCACTGTGCACATGTCACCCGTGGCTCAGGCCTGGACACCTGCCGGAGACATCTTCATCAGTGGGGACAAAGGTCACCTCATCAAGGTAAAACTCTTTGCATGGCCTTAGTCCTTATTGGGCCGGATTGTTCCACAATAGCTTAAAACTACATTATCTGAAGAAAAATCAAACACAAACACAGATACCCAAAAGACTTTTTTTTTAACCTTACTGTATCCCAAACTCTATGAATTAGAAAATTGCCTTATTTAGACATGAACACATTTCGCAATACCTAGACTTCCTCCTTCAACCCATAGTACAAAGCCTCCCCACATACCTCAAAGACACAACCCACACACTCAACATGATTAACTCATACAACACAAACCCCACTTTTCAACCCAGCCTCCTCTTCACACTTGACGTGGTGTCACTGTACACCTCCATCCCCACGCTGATGGACTGAGGGCCCTCACATTTTTCCTTGACAAACAGCCCCCCAACCAACAACACCCTCCTACCACCACACTGGTCAGACTTGCTGAATTAGTCCTCACCCTGAACACATTTCAATTCAACAAGCACACATTTTCACAAATTAGTGGTGTTGCCATGGGTACCAAAATGGGACCAGCCTATGCCTGCCTCTTCATGGGACACTTGGAACACCGCCTACTCAACACATACACAGGCCCCACACCTGAACTGTACAAAAGGTATATCGATGATGGACTGGGAGCCACATCTATGCCAAAACAAGATCTCCTCAACTTCCTCAACTTTGCCCAGACCTTCCATCCATCCATCCAACTAACCTACACCATTTCGCAGTCTGTCAAGTTCCTAGACATCACCATCTCCCTTGAAGATGGCCTACTCAAAACCTCCATTTTCTACAAACCCACCGACACACATGCATACCTAGACTACTCATCCTCCCACCACCCATACACTAAATACAGCATCCCATACTCACAATTTCTCCGTCTTCGCAGACTCTGCTCCAGCGAGGAAGACTTCACTATCAAACTGCCAAAATGTCACAATTTTTCACCAACCGCGGATACCCCAGTTCCATCATCAATGCAGCACTCTGCCGCACCATAGCTGTATCCAGAACATCTGCTCTGGAAATCCAGCATCCAACCAAGACAGACAGACCCACAGCCTACCGCCTCTACCACCCGCACACCCTCCCCATCTGTAGGATCCTCAAGTCCAATTGGCACATTGTACATAACCACAAACCCACCTTCCATACCAAACCCATGATCACATTCAAATGTGATAAAAACCTAAAAGACCTCCTCGTGTGGTCCAATTTGAACAGAACCTCCACAGCTACACCACCAGGTACTCACCCCTGCTCTAAACCCAGTTGCAAAATCTGCCCCCTCACCAAACCAGACACCATCTTACAGGGCCCCAAAGACTCCTTCACAGTCAATCGCACATTCTCATGTCAGAGCCACAACATTATATATGCCATCCACTGCCAGCTGTGTGGCAAGATCTACATAGGTGAAGCATCACGCACACTTGAGATACGCATCTCTGAACACCTGGCTGATATCCTCCACCACCGACCCAAACCCGTCGCCCTACATTTCAACCACACCCAACACAACATCAACCATGTCAAAGTCATGGCACTCTGGCAGTCACAGGCATCAATATCCAACAATAACCTAACACACATACCCACCACTTCTACATCAGTTGGCTATATCCCCCACCAACACACACACATACACACACACATATACACACACCACCACCATATCCCCTTCACTCACTTCATACAGAAGTTACAGCCACCCTCCATCTATTTAATCTTAACTTTGTTTTATCTTTCCCCTTACATTTTTTTTCCCACTTTTTATTTATCTATCAATGTATATATATTAAAAAAAATTTTTACTCCAATTAATTTATTTCATTTTATTTTGTTTATTTACTTACACACCCACCCACCCACACACACACACATGCACGCACACACACACACACACACACACACACACACACACACACACACACACACACACACACACACATACACACAGCATCACCCTAAAACCACCGCTTCTCACTTCATACCTAATCTACAGCCACCCTCCTTCACCTTTCACTTTCCACCACACCCCATGTTCTATACCAATCAACTACCTACCCTCGGATCTACCCCGTACTCCCCCCCCCCCCCCCCCCCCCCACACACACACACAAAATATTCCCCCTCCCCCAAAAAAACCCTATCAGAAGGGTAGGCGTAGTAGTCGACCCTCCCACCTCCAACCCCCCCCCCCCCCCCATCCACCTCTAACACCCCCCGCTCTTTCCCTTCACCCCCGTATCACCAGCATCCCAACCCAACTACATTATTACACCGGTCCACCACTGCAACAACAACCCACTCTATATTCCACAAAATCACACACCCACCCACACCACATTAACTTGCAGCACCCCCCCCCCCCTTTTTTTTTTCTCTCCCACTGACCACTTCTTTTCCTTTGTCCCCATTATGTTCCCCCACCCCATCCCTCTGTGTACAAGTACACTGGGGAGCTTGTATCTCCCCTCTCCCCTCTACATACAGGTATGCTTGGATGTATGTACATGTGTTTGTCAGGAGGGGGGGGGGTTAACACAGATTCCCATATATGACCACCATCATTATTACATTATTACCACCACTCATAAAATATAAGATGTCCTATGTATGCCAGTCTCCTTTTTTTTTTTTTTTGCATATGTGTGTATGTTTGCATATGTGTTGTGTGTGAATGTGCCTGTGTACATATGTACCTGCCTATGTACATGTGTGTGCGTGCATGTATCATGCATGCTCGTGTGTGTGTGAGACGGTGATTATTTCATCTATACAACCTTCACCATCAATCGAGTCATTGATCATTGCCACCCCCCCCCCCCCCAAGGTTTTTTTTTTTCTTTTTTAAAACTCAACTGGCATTATCATGCCAAAGCTATCATGCTATTTCACTTATGGCAATGATCAACATCCTATAGCACTGTTTGTCCCACTTAAGACAATGGCCAATTATCCATTATTCATCGTCCTTTTTCTTTTTTTTTCTTTTTTTTTCCACCCCCAAACGGCATTACTACATCAATGCCACGACATTATTTCACTTATGACAACCGCCACCCCCTATAGTACTGTAGATCTCATCACAGCGATCAACATCCATCAGTCACTGATCATTTCCTTTACACCCCACTGTCATTATCACACTTACTAATGCACTATCCTACTCCTTTTACAAGAATGACCATCATCCTACACCACTGTGATCATACCTGCACCTTGACCATGATCATCATCCACCCATCTTTGAACACCTGCCCCATTCCCCCACCGGCACTTTACACCATGCCACATCATCCCACTTATACAACAATTATCATCATCCTACAGTATCTCCAATGAAACATGACCATCACCCACCAGTCATCTACCCCAACCCCCCTCCACCCACTTTCTCAACCTGCAATATTATACCAATGCCACCTTATTATTCCACTTACCTCAGTGACCATCATCCTACAGTACCATTGATCTCACCCATGCCAGTGAGCATCACCCACAGGTCATTGGTATTTTCCTATGTCCCCCCACCTTGCACCATTGCACCATCACCACTGCATTTTTCCACTTGTATAACAATGGTCATCACCCTGTGGTACTACTGATTTAAAATTATTACCATTTATCAGTCACTGAAAATACTCCCATCCAGTGAACACCTTCATACTGCACTATATGGAAATGAAGAAGCTGACCAACTGACAAAGGAAGGAGGACAGCAGCCCCAACTGTAAAAGGTAGTCTCCTTGGAATAAATCTAAAATATTTCCAAGGAGACAAATAGGAAGATGACTTGAGCAGCACCCAGACTTCAACAAGAGGGATGCATACTACCGGATGCCCAGATCAGACCAAGTGAACATTGTTGGACTGAGGATAAGGCTCTCCTGACCTTAACATCACAGGTCCACTATACTCCACACCTGTGAGTCTTTCAAACTATCAATGCAGTGCAGCCCCAGAGACAGCGGAGCATTCCCAGCTAGGCCCAAAGTGGAAACCTGGCCTGCCAACTCACCAATGAGTGCAAAACCCTACTGACCACTGGAGGGTCTTCACCATACAGCAGTACCTCCAGGATTCCTACCTAAGTAAACGAAGAAGAAGACCATCATTGTGATACTGAGAACTGGGCACTCCAGACTGTGACATCACATCTCTGCAATACTAATTTATCCATGCAGCCCCAATGACGGCGGAACAGTCCCAACAACACCAAAAGCAGAAACCTGGCCTGCCAACACCATGAGTGCAAAACTTTATTGACCACTGGAGGGCCTTCACCATACAGAAGCCCTTGCCAGTACCTCCAGGATTCCTGCCTAAGGGAACGGAGAAGAATCTCTTCCTACACTACCGTTGATCTCACATGATCATCACCCATCAGTGGCTGATTGATGATAATAATTTTTTTTTTCCTTTTTTTTTGTGAATGAGTGTGTGTGTGTGTGTATATATATATATATATATATATATATATATATATATATATATGCATATATATATATATATATATTATACTGTTCAAAAAAAGTTAAGGACCAACATTGAGAATGCACAAAAACTTTTTAAAATTCACAAAAATTCAATTGTACCGCCTTTGTGGTCCAAACAAATTGAACCACACGCACAAATTGATAGTGAATGCGGCAACTGCAATTTTGTGGCACACATTTCTCACGCGCCTTGAAAAACACGTGTCGCGACTTGTCATTTTTGGAACAAATTGGGGTGAATTTCTGATGTGCTTGGGATCTGAGGAGCATGTGCTGAATCAAAATCATGTGAAGCACGAGCTAAATCAGGCTGTAGGTCATAAAGTATGCTCAACCAAATGTCTTTAAAAGCCACTGTACTGGCGAAAAATGCAATGCAACAGCATGCCTCCACGTCGAAGACTGAACGAGCTGGATCGAGGAAGAGCAATAGGATGGCTCCAAGAAGGAGTTGCAGTCCGGGAAGTGGCACGGAGACTTGGGGTATCACACTCTGTTGTTATCAGACTCAGACAACGCTTTCAAGACACAGGAAGAGTGCAAGAACGACCACGCTCTGGTCGACACAGAATAACAACACCACGAGAGGACCGATACATTGAAAGGCAGGCCACACAAGAAAGAACAGCAAGTGCAAACAACATCAGACGTCGCCATGGAGATGCCACCAACACTGTTGTCAGTGACCAGACCATACGAAACCGCTTACACGCCGCTTACCTCCGTGCTCGACGACCAGCCATAAGACCTCGTTCGACTGATGCCCACAGAGCAGCACGCCGAGTATGGTGCACGCAGCACGTGAGATGGACACATGAACAGTGGGCTAACGTGATGTTTACAGACGAGTCGCGGTTCTGCCTGGATCCCACCGATAGACGGAACAGGGTCTGGAGACGCCGTGGGGAGCGTTTTGCAGAAGAAGCTGTCCTGGAAAGGAACCGCTATGGTGGGGGATCCGTTATGATTTGGGGCGGCATAAGCACACGCTACAGAACGGTTCTCTACAATGTGGCAGGAAACTTGAATGGTGTTCGCTACCAAACAGAGATTTTGCAACCCCTGGTGCTGCCAGCCCTTCAACAGCTTGGACCTCAGGCAGTCTTTCAAGACGACAATGCACGGCCCCATCGCACCAGAGCAGTAAACACGTTTCTCCAAGCTGCTGGTGTCAACAGAATGCAGTGGCCAGCAAACAGCCCAGACCTGAACTCCATCGAACATCTTTGGGATGAGCTGGGCCGGAGACTGCAGCAGCGTCGTCCTCCTCCTGCTTACCTGGGTCAGCTGTTTGAGTCACCCCAGCAGGAGTGGGCTGCTGTCCCCCAGGCCTTTCTGCGCACACTGGCGAACTCCATGCGACAACGCTGCCTTGAATGCCTTGCCAATAACGGGGGACACACACGTTATTAACCATGACATTGAAAAAACACTCCTCCTGTGACTTTCAAATTTGGGGGTGGGGGTGTTTGTACTGCGCTCGATTCCAGTTTGTTGATTCCTCGGACTTGTCATTGTCTTTACACACTTTTCACATATTCAGTAAATTCATGTTACACTTGGAGATTGATCACTTCCCAATTTTCTATAAGTCAGTGAAATGTTGGTCCTTAACTTTTTTTGAACAGTATATATATATATATATATATATATATATACATATATGTATGTATGTATGTATGTGTGTGTAAATATGTGTGTGAAAACTTTCCACAGTTAGTCTCATTATGATCATATGATCATAACTCACCTACAACATTGTTTACATGTGGTCCCCCACCCCCCCTTTTTTTTTGTGGTGTGTGTCTGTGTGTGTGTGTGTGTGTGTGTATGTGCAACACATGATACCCTGTTTTTCATTCATCACTGCTATCTTCTCTCAACAGACATCAGCATATTGATGCCAACACATTATTTCACCTGTTACAGTGAACTCATCCCACAGCATTGTTTACTTTTTTAAACAACACTATTTATATGAACCTCCCAACCTCCCACCCCCACCCTCACCCCCACCCCATTGTGGATGAAGAGATATGAGCTCTTCTCTTGCCCCCCTTTCCCCCCCTCCTCTCCCACACACACATTACCCTCCTCCCCCTACCCCTTCTCCCCCTTTTTTTTCTCACCCCCCCCCCCCCCTCCAATTATACTTTATCACCCATTTATCTTCTACCCCCTTCCCTTCCTTATTAACATTACCCACACACCTTTCACAACTACTCACGCATAACTACTACCACCTCTTTCATCACCCAGCGAAATCATTTACTTTATTCACCTAACCTTTTTTTTTTTTTTTTTTTTTAAATTACAGTTTCTTTCATTCTATTCATCTACTTATTTATCCCTTATATATATATTTTTTTTTTTCCACAATTTCCCTTCCCCCCATCCCCCCCCCCCCCCCCCCACTTACCATTATTATCAATCCACCATTACCACAACCGTCACAAATATATCACACCACCCCACTAAACTAGACACACAACCCTGTCGTATCACGCCCCCCCCCCTCCCCCCACGCAACCCCCCCCCCCCTCCTTTTCCTCTCCCATAATCCCCCCTGTCATTTCCGCCTGGCGGCTATTCTCCCTACCACATGGACAACAACAGATGAGTCATTTTTCGTTCTTTGTTTGTACTGTCCTAAATGTTAAATGACCCAAGAGGTTGAAATGCATCGTGTCTTGGCATGTGCTTTGTTTGTCAATGTCATTGGCGGTAACTAACACCCTCTCTTTCTAAATTTTTATTTAGACATCTTCATCTGCACAGAATTCAGGTGTTACTCTTGACTCAGCACTTTCCTTCCAGCAACATGTTTCCACAGTCTGCCGTGTCTGTTACTTTGAGCATTGCCGCACTGGTTCTGTGCGACATCTTCTCTCTATTGATGCCACAAAACCCCTTGTTTTTGCCTCCATTCTATCTAGACTTGATTACTGTAATTCTCTTCTAGCTTGCAGTCCCCAGAATCTTCTCAGTCATCTCGAGAAAGTACAAAACAATGCTGCTCGTTTTATTCTCAGACAACCCAGATCTTCTCATGTCATTCCCTTACTTCTTTCTCTTCACTGGCTGCCGGTCGAAAAACGAATAGACTATAAACTGTCCTTACTCTGCTTTAAATCTTTGAATGGCTTAGCTCCTACCTACCTTTCTGATCTCTTTCATCTCTATATTCATTCTAGAGATCTGCAACAAATCTGCTCAAAACCCTGATTTCGAACCAAAGCCAATGGCGATTGTTCGTTTTCTTTTCAGGGTCCGGTTTCTTGTAATAACCCCCCAATATCTTTGTGTAGTTCAAACTCTCTGTCTTCCTTCAAGGCACCTCTTAAAACAACCCTCTTCACCTATCAATAGCAGTTCTTTCTTCCCCTTCCCTTGCTTATCAAATTGATTCTGCGACTAATGTGTGTGTGTGTGTGTGTGTGTGTGTGTGTGTGTGTGTGTGTGTGTGTGTGTGTGTGTGCGCGCGCGCATACTGTTGTGTCCGTTGTTGTGAGACAGTGTGTGTGGGATCGTGTGGTTGTGTGTGTTTGCGCGCGCGCGCGCGCGCGCGCGTGTGTGTGTGTGTGTGCGTGCGTGCGTGCGTGCGTGCGTGCGTGCGTGCGCGCGCATGTATGTGTGTGTGTATGTGTGTGTGTGTGTGTGTGTGTGTGTGTGTGTGTGTGTGTGTGAATATGCACCCTTGTTTGTAGGTGCATGGTACTTACTGTAATACTCGTCTTTTGTTGGTTTCATTTATGTTTTCTTTAACCTTTTCTGTATTTGTCAGCGCTTAGGGCTTATGATTTAAGATTATGTGCCATAAATAATCATTCTTATTATTATCATACTTAACGATGAATACCTTTCACCACTATGTCCCCTGCTGCTGCTTTCCTTTTTAGGAGTGGACCGTCCCCAATCCCAAGGCTTTCATACAGGACCGACGGGATGAATGGCTGTTGGGTTCAACAGTCTTGAACTGTATTCAGTCTGGCCCTAAAGTGATACCAGGCTGACGGACTTCATATGTGTGGACATTCCTTACACATATGGACATCCATTGCCCTTCCATTATACGAGGCTGTGTCAGGGTGACTGCTTATGATTCCTCAACACTAAGAATTCCTTTTTATTGATTCTCAAAAACCTTTGTCTAACTTGCACCTTGAGGATGGGTGCAAGCTTTGGGACTTAAAACACTGGATCCTCTCAAAACAACATATCAGTCTGCATAGCAAAAGAGGTGAGAGAAGAAGACAGGTAGTTGGAATATGACAAAAGCTGAAAGTTTCTCCGTGACATATTTCAGGATTTGTGCGTGGAACTGCCGCAGTGCTAAGAAGAAAACCTCAATCATTGGAAAGCTAGCACTCGCCTTTACTGTTCGGTGTCTATAAGAAAAGGAGAAGCACCATCTACAGAGCATTGCATCTGGATGGTTTCATAATGTATTAAAAGCATAATGGACGAGAACTAGCTTTCATAGTAAGAAACAACTTGAAAAACAGATTATCCAGAGTAGACTTAAAAAATAGTGTAGCAGCACACGTGAACTAATGGCCATGAGTGTGAGGCTGGAAAGACATGATGGTCATCAGTAGCAGCACACGTGAACTAATGGGTGTGAGACTGGAAAGACATAATGGTCATCAGTAGCAGCACACGTGAACTAATGGGTGTGAGACTGGACAGACATGATGGTCAACGGGAAATTCATGCACTCATGAATGCATACTTACATTTAGGTTCCCACAAGTCAAAAACGGCCTGGACAATTTGGAGGAAATAGAATATGAATTTGGAGACTCCGTATTACTATGTGGAGATCTTAATGAACGGTCAAAACTGTTGGATCAGCATGGTATCAATCCTCAAGGAACCGCGCTGGACGAGATATTGGATGATGTTCTTCTCAGAGCACTGACAACATCTCCAGCATGTATAGGGCGGCAGGGTGACACTGAGAGTGTAAGTGACTTTGTACTCATCGGACCAAAATTCACAGCAGACATGAGTGTGGAAGCACTTTTACATCATGGAAGTGACCATTTCTGTCTTATTTAGTTACAGAAACCATCAAATGTAAAACAAACAAAGCAACAGGAACCTTTTCAATATGACAACAATGAAAGAAATATCATAGGAAAGCTAAGGAGCAAAAGATACGAAAGAACCAATGCTAAAACCAAACAGGTCGCTCAACCCTTCTGGTGGAATAGAGACACAGAAACTGTGGAAAGAGAAAGGAAAGGCTGTGATGACTTGGCAGAGAAAAGGAAGAAGACCTTGCCCTGATCCAGTTCTTGAAACAGACATGGATCAAAAGACAGAGTAATTCAAAAGAGTAGCCAGAGTAGCTAAAGAAGCAAAAGAAACTAAATGGCAAAAAACAATTTTGTGAGTCACTGTGACACAACACTCACTCAGTTCTGTCAGTTCTATCATTGCATGGAAGGACAAAACTGTGCAAACACCACCCCACGTATCTTAGACGCCGATGGGACCACAAAGCTTAAGACAAATGAGGAAAAGGGTCGGCGCAACTGAAACGTTTCATAGAACAGAGAGTTCAGAGAAATTTGGATGAAAAGAACATATATCTAACTGAATAACTTAAGTCAATAGCTTGCTGAGACTGGCACTGATGAGCAAATTACAGTATCTGAACTGGATGAAGCAAAAGCTAAATGCACTAAAGAAAGTGCTATATATCTAGAGAAAGCACGGCATTCAGATATTAAACAGCTCTTAGACGAGGACAGAACTGTCTCTTCAGTCTCTAGCCGGACAGTTTCGATGACGGTTATGTCCAATAATACTAGACACACAGTTACCCAAAAGCTTTACCAAAACCAGGAAAGGTTATCATCGGCTAAGTGGCTAGCGCATACTCACTATGCAAAATATAGCTGGAAAGCTCATGGAATAAATCATAGCAAGAAAACTCGCAGGAAACCTTCAAAGTAGACAAATCCTCTCCCCCAGTCAAGGAGGCTACAGAACAGGTAAAAGTACTTGACAAAATGTGGCCTGTAGGGGATACATAGAATTCCAAAGAAAGAAAGAAACACTGGCAGTTGCAATAGACCTGAAAGATGCGTACAACAAAGTCCAGTTCGGGTCTGACCGGGCACCTTGCTGAACGCCTCGATCTGAGGGCAGGAGATCTGCTGTGAAGGCGTGCCAGGGAACAGGCATGAGCTTGGCCAGACAGATGGTTCTCCTGTCCTTCCCTGTATCTCTCTGGAAACGACAAATGTGCCAGGGAACAGGCATGAGTTTGGCCAGACAGATGGTTCTCCTGTCCTTCCCTGTATCTCTCTGGAAAAGACAACTGTGCCAGGGAACAGGCATGAGTTTGGCCAGACAGATGGTTCTCCTGTCCTTCCCTGTATCTCTCTGGAAAAGACAACTGTGCCAGGGGACAGGCATGAGTTTGGCCAGACAGATGGTTCTCCTGTCCTTCCCTGTATCTCTCTGGAAAAGACAACTGTGCCAGGGGACAGGCATGAGTTTGGCCAGACAGATGGTTCTCCTGTCCTTTCCTGTATCTCCCTGGAAAAGAAAACTGGCCAACACTTGTCATCTCTGATCCGTATGGATGTGGAGTCAGTGATGAAGGAGTCTTGCCGCTCCTACACTTACCATGTGTGTGTGTGTGTGTGTGTGTGTGTGTGTGTGTGTGTGTGTGTGTGTGTACATGAGAGAAAGAGAGAGAGAGAGACACACACACACACACACACACACACACACACACACACACACACACACACACACACACACACACCAGGCAATGACCAACCTATTGCAGTGTGAATTCACGTGTCTGTTTGTTACAGGTGAACTGTAGTGCTATTTGTTACAGGTGAACTGTGGTGCTGTTTGTTACAGGTGAACTGTGGTGCTGTTTGTTACAGGTGAACTGTGATGCTGTCTGTTGCAGGTGAACTGTGATGCTGTTTGTCACAGGTGAACCTTGATGCTGTTTGTTACAGTTGAAGTGTGGTGCTGTTTGTTACAGGTGAACCTTGATGCTGTTTGTTACAGGTGAACTGTGATGCTGTGTGTTACAGGTGAACTGTGGTGATGTTTGTTACAGGTGAACCTTGATGCTGTTTGTTACAGGTGAACTGTGGCGCTGTTTGTCACAGGTGAACTGTGGCGCTGTTTGTTACAGGTGCACTGTGGCGCTGTTTGTTGCAGGTGAATTGTGGCGTTGTTACAGGTGAACTTTGATGCTGTTTGTTACAGGTGAATTGTGGCGCTGTTTGTTACATGTGAACTTTGATGCTATTTGTTACAGGTGAACTGTGGCGCTGTTGTTACAGGTGAACTGTGGCGCTGTTTGTTACAGGTGAAGTGTGGCGCTGTTTGTTACAGATGAACTTTGATGCTGTTTGTTACAGGTGAACTGTGGCGCTGTTTGTTACAGGTGAAGTGTGGCGCTGTTTGATACAGGTGAAGTGTGGCGCTGTTTGTTACAGGTGAACTTCGATGCTGTTTGTTACAGGTGAACTGTGGTGCTGTTTGTTACAGGTGAACTGTGGTGTTGTTTGTTACAGGTGAAGTCTGATGCTGTTTGTTACAGGTGAACTTTGAAAGCAGCACAGCAGACATTGTGTACTATCCCCCTAACTTCAAGGCAGACTCCGGTTCTGGCACCATATCTTTCTCGCCCAAGTCCAGTCTGCTGACCCTGGGTAAAGCTGGCACCCTCACATGTCCACCTGTTGACGTTGCCCTGACATGTCCAGCTGTTCACGTTAAACCGCTAGTTACCATTAGTTGCTTCACTGTATGTCCAGTCGTTATTACCATTAGCTGCTTCACTGTATGTCCAGTCGTTATTACCATTAGCTGCTTCAATGTCCAGTCGCTATTACCATTAGTTGCTTCACTGTATGTCCAGTCGTTAGATACCATTAGCTGCTTCACTGTATGTCCAGTCGTTATTACCATTAGCTGCTTCACTGTCAATCGTTATATACCATTAGCTGCTTCACTGTCCAGTCGTTATTACCATTAGCTACTTCACTGTATGTCCAGTCATTATTACCATTAGCTGCTTCACTGTATGTCCAGTCGTTATTACCATTAGCTGCTTCACTGTACGTCCAGTCGTTATTACCATTAGCTGCTTCATTGTATATCCAGTCGTTATTACCATTAGCTGCTTCACTGTCCAGTCGTTATTACCATTGTCTGCTTCACCGTATGTCCAGTTGTTATTACCATTAGTTGCTTCACTGTATGTCCAGTCGTTATTACCATTAGCTGTTTCACTGTCCAGTCGTTATTACCATTAGCTTCTTCACTGTCCAGTCGTTATTACCATTAGTCGCTTCACTGTATGTCCAGTCGTTATTACCATTACCTGCTTCACTGTCCAGTCGTTATTACCATTAGCTGCTTCACTGTATGTCCAGTGGTTATTACCATTAGTTGCTTCACTGTATGTCCAGTCGTTATTACCATTAGCTGCTTCAATGTCCAGTGTTTATTACCATTAGCTGCTTCACTGTATGTCCAGTCGTTATTACCATTAGCTGCTTCACTGTATGTCCAGTCGTTATTACCATTAGCTGCTTCACTGTATGTCCAGTCGTTAGTTACCATTAGCTGCTTCAATGTCCAGTCGTTATTACCATTAGCTTCTTAACTGTATATGTCCAGTCGTTATTACCATTAGTTGCTTCACTGTATGTCCAGTCGTTATTACCATTAGCTGCTTCATTGTATGTCCAGTCGTTAGTTACCATTAGCTGCTTCAATCTCCAGTGCTTATTACCATTAGTTGCTTCACTGTATCTCCAGTCGTTATTACCATTAGCTGCTTCAATGTCCAGTCGTTATTACCATTAGCTGCTTCACTGTATGTCCAGTCGTTATTACCATTACCTGCTTCAATGTCCAGTCGTTATTACCATTAGCTGCTTCACTGTATGTCCAGTCGTTATTACCATTAGTTGCTTCAATATATGTCCAGTCGATATTACCACTGGCTGCTTCACTGTATGTTCAGTCGTTATTACCATTACCTGTTTCACTGCATGTCCAGTCATTATTACCATTAGCTGTTTCACTGTATGTCCAGTCGTTATTACCATTAGCTGTTTCACTATATGTCCAGTCGTTATTACCATTAGCTGTTTCACTGTATATCCAGTCGTTATTACCATTAGCTGTTTCACTGTATGTCCAGTCATTATTACCATTACCTGCTTCACTGTATGTCCAGCCGTTATTACCATTAGCTGCTTCACTGTCCAGTCGTTATTACCATTAGGTGCTTCACTGTATGTCCAGTCGTTATACCCATTAGCTGCTTCACTGTACAGTCGTTATTACCATTAGTTGCTTCACTCTATGTCCAGTCGTTATTACCATTAGCTGCTTCACTCTATGTCCAGTCGTTATCACCATTAGCTACTTCAGCGTCCAGTCGTTATTACCATTAGCTGTTTCACTGTATGTCCAGTCCTTATTACCATTAGCTACTTCAGTGTCCAGTCATTATTGCCATTAGCTGCTCCAATGTCCAGTCATTATTACCATTAGCTGCTTCAATGTCCAATCGTTATTACCATTAGTTGTCTCACTGTATGTCCAGTCGTTATTACCATTAGCTGCTTCACTGTATGTCCAGTCGTTATTAACATTAGCTGCTTCACTGTCCAGTCGTTATTAGCATTAGCTGCTTCACTGTATGTCCAGTCGTTATTGCCAGTAGCTGTTTCACTGTACTGTATGACCAGTCGTTATTACCATTAGCTGCTTCACTGTACGTCCAGTCGTTATTTACCATTAGCTGCTTCACTGAATGTCCAGTCGATATTACCATTAGTTGCTTCAATGTCCAGTCGTTATTACCATTAGCTGCTTCACTGTATATCCAGTCGTTATTCCCATTAGCTGCTGCACTGTCCAGTCGTTATTACCATTAGCTGTTTCAATGTTCAGTCGTTATTACCATTAGCATCATCACTGTCCAGTCGTTATTAGCAATAGCTGCTTCACTGTATGTCCAGTCGTTATTACCATTAGCTGTTTCACTGTATGTGCAGTCGTTATTATCATTAGCTGTTTCACTGTATGTCCAGTCGTTATTACCATTAGCTGTTTCACTGTATGTCCAGTCGTTATTACCATTAGCTGCTTCACTGTATGTCCAGTCGGTATTACCATTAGCTGATTCAATGTCCAGTCGTTATTACCATTAGTTGCTTCAATGCCCAGTCGTTATACCATTAGTTGCTTCAATGTATGTCCAGTCGTTATTTCCATTAGCTGCTTCACTGTCCAGTCCTTATTACCATTAGCTGTTTCACTGTATGTCCAGTCGTTATTACCATTAGCTGCTTCACTGTACGTCCAGTCGTTATTACCATTGGCTGCTTCACTTTATGGCCAGTCGTTATTGCCATTAGCTGCTTCACTATTTGTCCAGTCGTTATTAGCATTAGCTGTCTCACTGTATGTTCCAGTCGTTATTACCATTAGCTGCTTCACTCTATGTCCAGTCGTTATTACCATTAGTTGCTTCACTGTATGTCCAGTCGTTATTACCATTAGCTGCTTCAATGTCCAGTCGCTATTACCATTACTTGCTTCACTGTATGTCCGTTCGTTAGTTACCATTAGCTGCTTCACTGTATGTCCAATCGTTATTACCATTAGCTGCTTCACTGTATGTCCAGTCGTTATTACCATTAGCTGCTTCACTGTTTGTCCAGTCGTTATTACCATTAGTTGCTTCAATGTATGTCCAGTCGTTATTACCATTAGCTGCTTCACTGTATGTCCAGTCATATTACCATTAACTGCTTCACTATTTATCCAGTCATAATTAGCATTAGCTGTTTTTCTGTATGTCCAGTCGTTATTACCATTAGCTGCTTCAATGTATGTCCAGTCGTTATTACCATTAGTTGCTTCAATGTATGTCCAGTCGTTATTACCGTTAGCTGCTTCACTGTATGTCCAGTCATTATTACCATTAGCTGCTTCACTGTCCATCGTTATTACCATTAGCTGTTTTTCTGTATGTCCAGTCGTTATTACCATGAGCTGCTTCAATGTATGTCCAGTCGTTATTACCATTAGCTGCTTCACTGTATGTCCAGTCGTTATTACCATTAGCTGCTTCACTGTATGTCCAGTCGTTATTACCATTAGCTGCTTCAATGTCCAGTCGTTATTACCATTAGCTGCTTCAAAGTCCACTCGTCATTACCATTTGTTGCTTCACTGTCTGTCCAGTCGTTATTGCCATTGGCTGCTTCACTGTATGTCCAGTGGTCATGATCATTAGCTGCTTCACTTTATGTCCAGTCGTTATTTCCATTAGCTGCTTCACTGTTTGTCCAGTCGTTATTACCATTAGCTGTTTCACTGTATGTCCAGTCGTTATTAACATTAGCTGCTTCACTGTATGTCCAGTCGTTATTATTATTAGTTGCTTCACTGTATGTCCAGTCGTTATTAGTATTAGCTCCTTCAATGTCCAGTCGCTATTACCATTAGTTGCTTCCCTGTATGGCCAGCCGTTAGTTACCATTAGCTGCATCACTGTATGTCCAGTGGTTATTAGCATTAGCTGCTTCACTGTATGTCCAGTCGTTATTGCCATTAGCTGCTTCACTGTATGTCCAGTCGTTATTACCATTAGTTGCTTCAATGTATGTCTAGTCGTTATTACCATTAGTTGCTTCACTGTATGTCCAGTCATTATTACCATTAGCTGCTTCAATGTCCAGTCGTTATTACCATTAGCTGCTTCACTCTATGTCCAGTCGTTATTACCATTAGCTGATTCACTGTATGTCCAGTCGTTATTACCATTATCTGTTTCACTATATGTCCAATAGTTATTACCATTAGCTGCTT
This sequence comes from Conus canariensis, assembly GCA_033310375.1. Lineage (NCBI taxonomy): Eukaryota > Metazoa > Mollusca > Gastropoda > Neogastropoda > Conidae > Conus > Conus canariensis. Next base: position 118,976,109 of record CM065716.1, read on the forward strand.
CACTGAATGTCCCGTCGTTATTACCATTAGCTGCATCACTGTATGTCCAGTCGTTATTACCATTAGCTGCTTCGCTGTCCAGTCGTTATTACCAGTATTTGCTTCACTGTATGTCCAGTCGTTATTACCATTATCTGATTCACTGTATGTCCAGTCGTTATTACCATTAGGTGCTTCACTGTATGTCCAGTCGTTATTACCATTAGCTGCTGCACTGTCCAGTCGTTATTACCATTAGCTGCTGCACTGTCCAGTCGTTATTACCATTAGCTGTTTCACTGTATGTCCAGTCGTTATGACAATTAGCTGTTTCGCTGTAAGTCCAGTCGCTATTACAATTAGCTGTTTCACTGTATGTCCAGTCAATATTACCATTAGCTGCTTCACTGTATGTCCAGTCGTTATTAACATTAGCTATTTCACTGTATGTCTAGTTGTTATTACCATTAGCTGCTTCACTGTCCAGTCGTTATTTCCATTAGCTGCTTCAATGTCCAGTCGTTATTACCATTAGCTGTTTCACTGTATGTCCAGTCATTATTACCATTAGATGCTTCACTGTATGTCCAGTCGTTATTAGCATTAGCTGCTTCACTGTATGTCTAGTCGTTATTACCATTAGCTGCTTCGCTGTCCAGTCGTTATTACCATTAGCTGTTTCACTCTATGTCCAGTCGTTATTACCATTAGATGCTTCATTGTATGTCCAGTCGTTATTACCATTATCTGCTTCACTGTATGTCCAGTCGTTATTACCATTAGCTGTTTCACTGTATGTCCAGTCGTTATTACCATTAGCTGTTTCACTGTATGTCCAGTAGTTATTACCTTTAGCTGCTTCACTGTATGTCCAGACGTTATTACCATTAGCTGCTTCACTGTATGTCCAGTCGTTATTACCATTATCTGTTTCACTGTATGTGCAGTCGTTATTACCTTTAGCTGTTTCACTGTATGTCCAGTCGTTATTACCATAAGGTGCTTCAATGTATGTCCAGTCGTTATTACAATTGGCTGCTTCACTGTTTGTCCAGTCGTTATTACCATTAGCTGCTTCACTCTATTTCCAGTCGTTATTACCATTAGCTGCTTCACTGTCCAGTCGTTATTACCATTAGTTGCTTCACTGTATGTCCAGTCGTTATTACCATTAGCTGTTTCACTGTATGTCCAGTAGTTATTACCATTAGCTGCTTCACTGTACGTCCAGTCGTTATTACCATTACCTGCTTCACTGTATGTCCAGTCGTTATTATCATTACCTGATTCACTATCCAGTCGTTATTACAGCTAGCTGTTTCACTGTATGTCCAGTCGTTATTACCATTAGCTGTTTCATTGTATGTCCAGTCGTTATTACCATTAGCTGTTTCACTGTATGTCCAATCGTTATTAGAATCAGCTGTTTCACTGTATTGTTAGTCGTTATTACCATTTGTTGCTTCACTGTATGTCCAGTCGTTATTACCATTAGCTGCTTCACTCTATTGTCAGTCGTTATTTCCATTAGCTGCTTCACTGTCCAGTCGTTATTACTATTTGCTGCTTTACTGTACGTCCAGTCGTTATTACCATTAGCTGTTTCACTGTATGTCCAGTCGTTATTACCATTAGCTGTTTCACTGTATGTCCAGTCGCTATTACATTAGATGCTTCACTGTATGTCCAGTCGTTATTACCGTTAGCTGTTTCACTGTATGTCCAGTCGTTATTACCATTAGCTGCTTCACTGTCCAGTCTTTATTAACATTAGCTGCTTCACTTTCGAGTCGTTATTACCAATAGCTGCTTCACTGTAGGTCTAGTCGTTATTACCACTAGCTGCTTCAATGTCCAGTGGTTTTTACTATTAGCTGCTTCACTGTATGTCCAGTCGTTATTACCATTAGCTGCTTCACTGTATGTCCAGTCGTTATTACCATTAGCTGCTTCAATGTCCAGTCGTTATTACCATTAGTTGCTTCACTGTATGTCCTGTCGTTATTACAATTAGCTGCTTCACTGTATGTCCAGTCGTTATTACCATTAGCTGCTTCACTCTATGTCCAGTCGTTAGTTACAATGGCTCAACTAACCGACGGATAAGTTGGAAATGCGAAGAGTCACGTGAAGGTGGCAACTGAACTGTGATTTTTCATGGGCATAGTCTGTTTCATGTTGGTGAATGTGACAATTCAGGCATGGTCTATAGCATATCAGTGAACGTGACATGTCACTATAGGGCATAGTCTCTGGTATGTCGGTGGACGTGACTTTGTATGGGCGTACTCTTAGCCATGTCACTATTGGGGAATATATCTCTGGTATGTCGGTGAACGTGACTTTGTGTGGGCCTACTCTCAGGCATGTCATTATAAGGGCATAGTCTCTGTTAGGTAGGTGAACGGGACTTTGTCTAGGCATAGTTCATGTGATGTCTATGAACGTGACAGAATGGACAGAGACTCTGGTATGGGAAGCATCTGCAAGGATACGGCAGACAGAGGCAACCTGCTGGCATCATCATCATGGTCATCATCATCATCATTATCGTCATCAGCAGCA
>CM065716.1:118983652-118988652 GCA_033310375.1 Conus canariensis
TAATACCCACTTTCTGTCATTATCAGATACCCTTACTCAAGCTTCACAGACTATAAGAGCACCAAATGAATATACATGCCCGACTTCCCTAATATCATTTTGCAAACAAAAACTTGGATCCAGTAACTCAATCAAAATTCCCCTTCTTGCTGTATATGAAGTAGGAATGCATATAGCGCAATTAAAGAATAAAAAATCCATGGGTCCTGATAACATACCCGCATTTCTTCTCAAACTCGCTGTACCTTACATTGTTGAGTCTCTTACATACATATATAATTTATCCATTGAAACTAATGTTTTCCCTCAGGCGTTCAAAAACGCCAAAGTGATCCCCCTTCCAAAATCAAATGATTTGTCGGATCCAAATAATTTCAGACCTATATCCTTACTATCGATTCTATCCAAACCCCTTGAAAGACACATGCATACACACGTATCTCAGTTCATGGAGAAAAACAAACTATTTCACGCACTCCAATCTGGATTCCGATCTAATCATTCCTGCCACACAGCATTATCACGAATGTGTGACTCATGGCTTTCAAATATGAACCAATCACAAATGACAGGGGTTGTCTTTGTTGACTTCAAAAAGGCGTTTGATCTTGTTAATCATTCCATTCTTCTAAAGAAACTATCTGTCTACTTGAACCATACCCCGACAGTCTCATTATTCCAATCATACTTGAACGATAGGACTCGGTATGTGGTGCTTAATGGCAAAACTTCCGCTTCAGACTTTGTCAGACATGGAGTCCCACAAGGCTTAGTACTAGGCCCCCTACTATTCTGCATCTTCATCAATGATTTACCATTGTCCGTATCAGATGAAAAGGTCACGACAGATTTATTTGCTGATGACTCGTCACTCCAAACGAATGGTAGTGATCTACAGACAATAGAAACTTCTCTCCAGGAAAGTCTGAACGACGCGTCAGACTGGTGTCATTCAAACTCAATGGTCATACACCCAGCCAAAACCAAATCTATGATTATAGCTACCCGCCAAAAACACCAGTTGACTCCTCTTTGCCTAAAACTTCATCAAAGCAGTTGTTTTCTCTTTCAAGTGAACTACTTGGCAAACAAAAGAAATTAAGTTTGCCCACGAACATTCCTCCTTCTCAAATCTCTCAACAATTTAGTGAATTCTTTGTTGATAAATCAAAACCATCCGTGACAATCTTGATGCAAATCCTTCCCAACCAATTCTTTACGATAAATACTGTGGACCACCTTTTTGTACTTTTAATCCTGTTGATGAAAAACTGATCGGCGATCTCATAAGTGAATCTTCCAGCAAAAGTTGTGTCCTTGACCCCATCACTACTTCCCTCCTTAAACGGTGTACCTCTCATTTGATTCCCGTGATTACAAACATTGTAAACAAATCTCTCTCGTCAGGCATAGTGCCTCCAGTTTAAGCAGGCAATGGTTACCCCTCTCTTGAAAAAGCCAGGACTGGACCTTAATAAGTTAAAGAACTATAGACTGGTGTCCAGCCTCCCATTCCTCTCAAAAATCCTTGAAAGAGTTGTGCTGAAGCAGCTTCAGACTCATCTTTCAGACCATGGTCTTCTTGAGGCCTGTCAGTCTGCTTATAGGAAGAATCGTAGCACTGAGACTGCTGTATTGAGCGTACTGGACTGTTTACTGTGCAAATCCGACAGTAAACTTGTTTCTCTCGTAGCCTTGCTTGATCTGAGTGCTGCCTTTGATACGCTAGATCACACTACTTTACTTGAAAGGCTTAGGGTCACTTTTGGTGTTGATGGGATAGTTCTCCAGTGGTTCGAATCATACATCAAAAAATAGGTCGCAGGCGGTGGTTGTGGGTGGTGTAAGGTCTACTTTGTCACCTCTTTTGTATGGAGTACCACAGGGGTCAGTACTGGGCCCAGTGTTGTTTACATTGTACTCACAGCCCTTGTCGGATGTTATCTCGGACCATGATTGTGATTTTCACAAGTATGCTGATGACACTGAGCTTTCTAAGAGTGGCACACCTGATGAGTTTGTTTCTGTTCAATCTGGGGTGTCTCGGTGTATCAGCAGTGTGCAGGAATGGATGACAAGTAATAAGCTTAAATTAAATTGTGAAAAGACTGAAGTCATGCCCGTTGGAACTTCCTCCTGCCTCAAACTCGTTGAGTCAGAGTCAATGGTTGTTGATGGTACTGAATTGCCTTTCAATAACTCTGTCAAATACCTTGGTGTTACCATTGATCAGTGTCTGACCATGCAGAATCAAATATCTGTAGTCTGTCGCTCATCCTTTTTAGAGCTGAGACGTATTGCTTCCATCCGACTCTTTATATCCAGGGAAGTAGCTGTCAGGCTAGTCTGTGCCACGGTGATGTCAAGATTGGACTACTGCAACTCTGTTTATGCTGGGCTTCCCGCAGAACAGATTGCTCGGCTGCAGAGAGTCCAAAATAGCGCTGCACGACTTGTTTTGAAGAGGAGGAGGTGTGAGCACATCACTCCCATGCTGATCGAACTGCACTGGCTTCCCATACAGTATCGGTGGCAATTTAAACTGGCAGTTCTTGCTTTCCGCCACTTCAATGAATCTCTTCCTCACTATCTCTCTTCTTCTCTCTGCACCTACCAAAGCTCTCGTACCCTTCGCTCTTCTTCACAAAAACTTTTGAAAATCCCTAAGCGTTCTCTGAAATCTGTTGCAAAGAGCCTTCAGTTTTAGAGCACCTTCTATTTGGAACTCCCTCCCTGAAGACCTTCGTCATCAGCCTACTCTTTCTTCTTTTAAATCTCAGCTCAAAACTTACCTCTTCAAAAAAGCCTATTCTCTTCTGTAGATGACTAGATCTCTCCTAAATTCCTCCACATCTAGTTCGGTGAGACAGTTTATGCATGTAGGTGCGTCTGCCATCGTGTATTTTCTTTTTGCTGTGTGCATGAATATTGTATGAATAAGTGCAAATGGTGGATGTAAGCGCATTGAGTTGTACAACAAGAAATGCGCTATATAAGTAATATACATTATTATTATTATTAAAACTTCAGTTGAATGGCACTTCTATCAAGCAGGTAGATGAGCATCGGTTAACGATAGATAGAGAATTAAAATGGTAATCTCATCTCAATAACGTATGCAAGGTAGTCTCAAAACACCTTTTCCTGTTATCTCAATTAAAGCGCTACGTCAACAGTAATGTGCTTAAACTTTTCTTCAATGCACACATAATGTCACGTATCAATTACGCCTCAACAGTGTGGGACGGAAGTAGTGACGTCCACAAAAAAAGGCTGAATTCTCTCCATAGACTGCAGCAAAGCTACTCCATCCAGCTGTATCTCTAACAACAGACGAAAAACTAAAAGCGCTGAACATACTTCTTCTGAACATGCTATTGGAATTCAACAAGGCATCATTTATGTTTACAATCTTGACAGATACTGTGCCATGTTATATCAATGCCCTTTTTACAAGATCGAACAGCTTTTCTGACTCGACGAAATTCCTTCTTCCCTACCCACGCATTGATCTATGCAAAACAAGCATAGCTTACTCTGGACCATATGTCTGGAACTCACTTCCACCGAATCTACAAAACATGAATACTTTAAAACTTTTCAAGGAACATTCGCATAAACATTTTATGTCTCAGTAATTAAATTATTCGATTACAATGATTAGCGCCCATTCGCAAAGTCTTCTGTGAACCATACTTTGAATAAATCGTCTAAACATCAAACCTACTCGCTCATCCCTACTCCCACTCTGTCTACCATCCCTTTTCTCCTCCCCCTACCTACCATTCTCTCTTCCCCACCCTCCTCTGACCTCTCTCTCTGTAGTTTTGTTTGTTTGTTTGTAAGTTTCCTTCTGTTTTACCATCCCCCATCTCAGTGCTTTTATGAATAGTTTGCTTATCATTGTAGAATTAGACTACCATGTTGCTATGTTGAATTGTCAGTATGAATGAATGTGCTGAAATAATGTATGCATGAAAGGACAGATTGTAAGACTAGGCTTTGGCCTAAAATCTCCATCCTTGTGTATTAAAGATCAATCAATCAATCAGTCAATCTGTCTCTCTCTCTCTCTCTCTCTCTCTCTCTCTCTCTCTCTCTCTCTCTCTCTCTCGGTCTTCAACTTGTGTAGCCATATGTGATTGGGGGATGGCAGTTGAAATGTCTATTCACACTTTACCGTGTATTGTCACTGATGTGGTATTTTCTCTGATGAGAGAGAGGAACATTCAGATCAGACAGGAGATATCCTATGATGGTGTGTCTGGTGAGGAGATAGCCTGTGATGGTGTGTCTCGTGACGTGTGCAAGGTCTGTGACGAAGCAGCAGTTGGTGGTGACATGCAGACAGCCTCTCCCTGACCTTGCCTGACTGTGTGCAGGGCTCCATTTCCATGATGAAAGTGACCAGCATGCCTACGGGTCACACAGTGGTCAACACTCACTTTGGACGGCTGGTTGGTCTGGAATCGTGGGTGCCGAGCCATTCTGTGGGGTAAGTGGACTGCTGTCAGGCCAGTGTCTGTGTGGTAAGTGGACTGGCTGTCAGGGCCAGTGTCTGTGTGGTAAGTGGACTGGCTGTCAGGGCCAGAGTCTGTGTGGTAAGTAGACTGGCTGTCAGGGCCAGTGTCTGTGTGGTAAGTGGACTGGCTGTCAGGGCCAGTGTCTGTGTGGTAAGTGGTCTTGACCACTCCCCCCTGGCATAATTACTGGCACAAATATAGCACAGCTAGGATGGGCTGGGTCCACATGCCTGTGAATTAAATCACGCTGCTGTCTGACCTTATTGTTTCAAAAAGTGATGAAGTCCAAGCAGAGCGTTGTCCACTCTGAGTGCCTCCCGTTCAGCTCTCATTCTTGGGCATGTTCTTGTTTGTCCCCCACCCCTCCCGACCATAACATGAACATGGAGTAATATACCCTTGACTGCTTTGTATATAGAGACACACAATGGAGCCAGCTCCATACATCCGCACACACGCACACACGCACACACATAC
>CM065716.1:118991152-119211152 GCA_033310375.1 Conus canariensis
AATCTTGTTGTTTACCGTGCCTTACATGATCTGTCCATTGCACACAACAAGAAGTTAATATTAGTTTAATGCATGAACATTAATTATTCATCATTGTCGTCATTGTGTATCCTGATAATTGTGGCATCTGTTTGAATGTATGCTTGTGGCTTCAAAGGAGAAGGGAGGCTTAGAAACAATAGGTACTGGAGAAAGTGTATGTGTGTGAGTGTGTGTGTGTGTGTGTGTGTGTGTGTGTGTGGTGTGTGTGCGTGCGTGCGTGCGTGTGTGTTTGTGTGTGTGGGGTTTGTGTGGGTGTTGTGTGTGTGCGTGCGCGCTGTTGCTCATCACCCCAAGCTGCCTGCTCTGTGTCAGTGTGTGTGTGTGTGTGTGTGTGTGTGTGTGTGTGTGTGTGTGTGTGCGTGCGTGCGTGCGTGTACTGTCGCTCACCACTCCATGCTGCCTGCCGTGTGTGTCAGGCCCGCTGTCTGTCCTGCTCCCCCCTGGTGCCTGTGACGGCCGTGGGCAGTGTGGGGGGCCATGTGTACCTGCTGGACTTCACCCACCCCGACAGCCCGCGACTGGTGCATCGAGTCTACCTCTACACCGTCCCCATCAACACCCTGCTGTGAGTGCCCCCCCCCCCCCCCCCCCCCCCGCCACGTACTCTTTCCTCCTCTTTCATCGCCGTCACAGGTCTGGGCAAGTTCTGTCACAACCTGACCAGCGTGGACCAGCCTTGCTAACAAGCTGCCGGAGAACAGCGCGTCTGAATCCACGGCTGAAACAGCCTCACGTTGATGGATCACATCATTGTAAATCATGAACTCAGATCAGATGATTGATGATTGTGTGGTCCCGGGGTAGATATATAGGCCAGATGATCATGAAGTCCCATAACAGCTAGGCAAGAGGACTGTGAGACCTTAAAGCAGATACATAGGTCAGATAATATTAGAGCATCAAAGCATTTAGATCAGATGATAGTAAAACCTAAAGAAATGATATATTAGATAAGTATAATGCCTCAAAGCAAATACAGTAGATTATTTTAAATCCCAAGTGCAGACATATCAGATGACTGTAAAGCCCCAAACCAGATCGATCAGTTATTGTAAAGCCCCAAAGGAGATTATTTATTACAGAACAGACGGTCAGTAATTCGTGTTGTGTGGTTGCATGTTGATTATAATGGTCTGTGATTCATCTTGTTTGAGGATAATGGTCAGTGATTCATCTTATTTGATGATAATGGTCAGTGATTCATCTTGTTTGATGATAATGGTCAGTGATTCATCTTGTATGATGATAATGGTCTGTAATTCGTGTTTGATAATAACAGTCTGTGATTCATCTAGTTTGATGATGACGGTCTGTGATTCATGTTGTTTGATGATGACGATCTGTGATTCATCTAGTTTGATGATGACGGTCTGTGATTCATGTTGTTTGATGATAATGGTCTGTGATTCATGTTGTTTGATGATAACAGTCTGTGATTCATGTTTGATGATGACGATCTGTGATTCATCTAGTTTGATGATAACAGTTTGTGATTCGTGTTGTTTTATGGTGACAGTCTGTGATTCATGTTTGTTGATAACAGTTTGTGATTCGTGTTGTTTGATGATGACAGTCTGTGATTCATGCTTGATGATGACAGTCTGTGATTAGTGTTTGATGATGACGGTCTTGTGATTCGTGTTGTTTGATGATGACAGTCTGTGATTCATGTTTGATGATGACGGTCTGTGATTCGTGTTGTTTGATGATGACAGTCTGTGATTCATGTTTGATGATGATGGTCTGTGATTCATGTTTGATGATGACGGTCTGTGATTCATGTTGTTTGATGATGACGGTCTGTGATTCGTGTTGTTTGATGATGACGGTCTGTGATTCGTGTTGTTTGATGATGACGGTCTGTGATTCGTGTTGTTTGATGATGACGGTCTGTGATTCGTGTTGTTTGATGATGACGGTCTGTGATTCGTGTTGTTTGATGATGACGCTCTGTGATTCATCTAGTTTAATGACGACAGTCTGTGATTTATCTTGTTTGGTGATGACGGTCTGTGATTCATGTTTGATGATGACGGTCTGTGATTCGTGTTGTTTGATGATGACAGTCTGTGATTCGTGTTGTTTGATGATGACGGTCTGCGATTCATGTTTGATGTTGACGGTCTGTGATTCATGTTTGATGATGACGGTCTGTCATCCGTGTTGTTTGATGATGACGGTCTGTGATTCATGTTTGATGATGACGGTCTGTAATTCGTGTTGTTTGATGATGACGGTCTGTGATTCGTGTTGTTTGATGATAATGGTCTGTGATTCGTGTTGTTTGATGATGATGGTCTGTGATTCGTGTTGTTTGATGACGACGGTCTGTGATTCATGTTGTTTGATGATGACGGTCTGTGATTCGTGTTGTTTAATGATGACAGTCTGTGATTCGTGTTGTTTGATGATGACAGTCTGTGATTCGTGTTGTTTGATGATGACGGTCTGTGATTCGTGTTGCTTGATGATAACAGTCTGTGATTCGTGTTGTTTGATGATGACAGTCTGTGATTCGTGTTGTTTGATGATGACAGTCTGTGATTCGTGTTGTTTGATGATACAGTCTGTGATTCGTGTTGTTCGATGATGACAGTCTGTGATTTGTGTTGTTTGGTGATAATGGTCTTTGATTTGTGTTGTTTGATGATAATGGTCAGTGATCCCTGTTGTTTGATGATGACGGTCTGTGATTCGTGTTGTTTGATGATGACGGTCTGTGAATCATGTTTGATGATGACGGTCTGTGATTCGTGTCGTTTGATTGCAGGTTTGATGATGACGGTCTGTATCTGTTTACTGGGGGCGATGATGGCAACGTGTTTGTGCTGGATGGACGCCCTTCCCACACATTTACCCCCCTTGGATATTTGGTGAGATTGGGGATATTTTGTCTATTTCTTTCCCTTTTCTGTCTTTTTTTTAGGGGTGGGGGTGGGGTTGCATTCCTCTTTACTTCTTTTCATCTATTCATCTATGTATCAGCAGTCTATTTGTTTATCTTTCTTCGTGCTCTTGCATATGCTTGCAAGTCTCGGATTCATAGCACGCCACATGTCCAGTGAGCTAGAGGCTTGTAGGCCGATAGCATTGCCATGACAACCTACTACTGTGACGCTGCATGACAGTTGTGTTCATCAGTCATGACCACACATGACGCTGCATGAAAGTTGTGTCCATCAGTCATGACGCTGTATGACAGTTGTGTCCATCAGTCATGACCACACATGACGCTGCATGACAGTTGTGTCCATCAGTCATGACCACACATGACGCTGCATGACAGCTGTATCCATCAGTCATGACCACACGTGACGCTGCATGACAGTTGTGTCCATCAGTCATGACCACACATGACGCTGCATGACAGTTGTGTCCATCAGTCATGACCACACATGACGCTGCATGACAGTTGTGTCCATCAGTCATGACCACACATGACGCTGCATGACAGTTGTGTCCATCAGTCATGACCACACATGACGCTGCATGACAGTTGTGTCCATCAGTCATGACGCTGCATGACAGTTGTGTCCATCAGTCATGACCACACATGACGCTGCATGACAGTTGTGTCCATCAGTCATGACCACACATGACGCTGCATGACAGTTGTATCCATCAGTCATGACCACACATGACGCTGCATGACAGTTGTGTCCATCAGTCATGACGCTGCATGACGCTGCATGACAGTTGTGTCCATCAGTCATGACCACACATGACGCTGCATGACAGTTGTGTCCATCAGTCATGACGCTGCCTGACAGTTGTGTCCATCAGTCATGACCAACATGACGCTGCATGACAGTTTGTCCATCAGTCATGACGCTGCATGACAGTTGTGTCCATCAGTCATGACGCTGCATGACAGTTGTGTCCATCAGTCGTGACCACACATGACGCTGCATGACAGTTGTGTCCATCAGTACCATGACGCTGCATGACAGTTTGTCCATCAGTCATGACCACACATGAAGCTGCATGACAGTTGTTCCATCAGTCGTGACCACACATGACGCTGCATGACAGTTGTGTCCCATCATGACCCATGACGCTGCATGACAGTTGTGTCCATCAGTCATGACCACACATGACGCTGCATGACAGTTATGTCCATCAATCATGACCACACATGACGCTGCATGACAGTTGTGTCCATCAGTCGTGACCACACATGAAGCTGCATGACAGTTGTGTCCATCAGTCATGACGCTGCATGACACTTGTGTCCATCAGTCATGAAGACACATGAACAGAGTTGTGTTATGTACGCTGTGTCCTGTAAGTGCTACGTACGCTGTGTCCTGTAAGTGCTACGTACGGTGTGCCCTGTAAGTGCTATGTACGCTGTGCCCTGTAAGTGCTATGTACGCTGTGTCCTGTAAGTGCTACGTACGCTGTGTCCTGTAAGTGCTACGTACGCTGTGCCCTGTAAGTGTTATGTACGCTGTGCCCTGTAAGTGTTATGTACGCAGTGCCCTGTAAGTGCTATGTACGCTGTGCCCTGTAAGTGCTATGTACGGTGTGCCCTGTGAGTGTTATGTACGCTGTGCCCTGTAAGTGTTATGTAAGCTGTGTTCTGTAAGTGTTATGTACGCTGTGCCCTGTAAGTGTTATATACGCTGTGCCCTGTAAGTGTTATGTACGCTGTGCTCTGTATGTGTTATGTATGCTGTGCCCTGTAAGTGTTATGTACGCTGTGCCCTGTAAGTGTTATGTACGCTGTGTTCTGTAAACTCACGCAACCTTTCTACGACAGACGTGTCATTCTTCCTCCCTCTGGACGACGTCTCACAAACCTGATACACATTCCTGTCCTGAAAGGCGTAACACGATCTTCAGATCTGCTGTGCATGTCACACTTTAAAGCTCAATCTGTGGGCACCGCCATTTGATGTGATCATCGACTTCATTCAAGACAGTGATATTGACGTAATGTTACTGACGGAAACCTGGCTTCGTTCGTCGGGTGATGAAGCTAAGTGCACTGACTTGACCCCTGCTGGCTACACACTCCACTCCGTGCCCCGTCCTCCAGGCCTCGTCGCTCGTGGTGGAGGCGTGGCCTTTCTTTTTAAAGACTGTTTCTCTGCTCTCTCCACTGTCAAATCTGTCTTTCCTTTCCAAAACACTTTATTCGAAGTAGCCCAACTTTCTGTAAATCTGCAGCACACTTTCATCAACTTCATCTGTGTTTACCGACCACCTCCCAGCAAAAAGAACATGCTGAAGGACGCCATATTTTTCAATGAACTGCCATCTTCATTACAGTATTGGTCATCTCTCCATGACAAAGTGATTATCGCCGGAGTCTTTGAATTCATTACGAAGACGACACTGACGCAAATACGATGAAAATAAGTAATATCAGTTACATGTTTTATCTGATACAATCTGTTACTGAGCCCAAGCATGTGCATGTTCATATTGTAGATATTGTGTAACGGTCTAGCAATGATAATTTTATGCTATCCACCAATGTATGCCATTCCCACACGTCTGATCATGTGTCTGTCCTGTGTAAACTAAGAATTGAAAAACTGTTAAGCACCACACTGTCAAACTTATTTGCTCCATCAGTATTTGCTTCGAATAAGACCAGAAACCGAGGTTCTGTGTGTCAGTGCACACATAACAGTTTGCAAACATGTGAAATCCCATTATCAACTTTTGAAAGAGAAGGCCAATTTGGCCATTCGTATGGATGATGCGTTACACATAGCATGCACTCTGCGTGAAAAATTGAAAGAATGAAGGAGGAAAATCCAGTGGTTGCTGATGAGTGGATGACAGGGGAAACGACTGAATAAAGCGTCAGCAGGCAGCTACTCAGTCGGCTCTACCCAGGTAGGCAGCCCGTTGTGAAAAGGAGAGCGTGGATTGTAAAGCGCTGAGAGTCTGGTCTTTAACCGAGGATAGGCGCTATGTATCACAAAAATTTTCAACAGGTCTCTCTTGAGTGGTTCAATCCCTGACGAATTCAAAACTGCAGTTGTGAAACCTCTTTAGACACATTTCCGACCAGTCTCCAATCTCCATTTCTTGTCATTTTTTTGACAGAAAATAGTTCTCTATGAATTATCTTAACATCTTATGAACAACCTTTACAGTTTCCGCCAATCAGCCTACCATGTTGAACACAGCACAGAAACTGCTCAGATGAAAATCTTGAATGATATTCAGACATCTCTTGATGACATAATGTGTCTGTTCGTCTTCTTGATCTGTCTGCAGCTTTCTGCACAATTGATCACGAAATTCTCCTTTCACGTCATAGCACAAACTTTGGCATATGTGACATTGCACTAAATTGATTTAGATCGTATCTGACAAACAAACAGCAGATTGCCTTATTAACGAGCAACAGTCTTCAAAAATGTCATCAGAGTTTGGCGTTCCCCAGGGTTCTGTGCTAGGTCCAGTGCTTTTCATAATGTACACGACGCCCCAGACAGATCATTTACACTCGTTCTGTTCATCATGAAATGTTCGCCGATGACACTCGGCTTGACACGCTTTCTGACACAATAACAATGACAGTCTCGTCACATATCTTCAAGATCGTGTCTCTTTTATCAAACAGATGATGTCTAAAAAAAATAAGCTGAAATTAAACAATCATAAAACAAAGGCTATAAAACTCTCAGACTCAAGACCCCTATTTTCATCTGTCATAGTCCTAGGCTCCACTGAAATATCATTTATGGCATGTGTTCTGTCCTTGGCTTCTGTCTCGACTCTGCTCTCATCCTGAAACACTATAGAGCCAAAATCTGCGAAGCATTCTTTCCTGAACTCAGTCGCATCAACTCTATTAGACCTTGCCTTACAGAACAGGCCATGAAAACATTGGTGTCTTCCAGCATCCTGTCAATTGTAACGCTCTTCTCCTTGGTGTAGCTGCAACCTCACTCCAGCCACCGCAACGTGTTTAAAATTCAGTTGCATGTCTTATATACAAGGGCACCAAAACAGCATCATACTTGGTATCTCTTGAACAAATACCACTGGCTCAAAATCGAGCAAGAATTCAGTAAAATATATCTGCGTGTATATGCAATAAGATTATTATACGTTTAGCGTCTGCCTATCTGTCTGGCCTCTTTGAAACGTATATTCCTATCCTTTCCGAATCTTTCAAATTCCCTCATACAGCACGGTTCTGAGACATTCTTATTTTCTGTGGTGATATTCCTGAATTTATCACTTTTCCAACTGCGTCATGCGTCTCCTTTCTGACTTTCAGTCTGCTCTTAAAACCAATAAGCCAGTTGCAGAATACCACCTGAGAGATTATTAAATTATTGCCTGTCACTTGCACACATCTGCTCACGTCTCAAAGAACTGTTCATTGTGTTAAACAGTGTGTGTGTTTATGTATGTGACACTGTGACTTTGTGTGTGTGTGTGTGTGTGTGTGTGTGTGTGTGTGTGTGTGTGTGTGTGTGTGTGTGTGTGTGGTCTGTGTGTGCGTGTGTGTGTGTGTGTGTGTGTGTGTGTGTGTGTGTGTGTGTGTGTGTGTGTGTGTTTTCGTCCGTGTGTGCATGCGTGCGCGCGCGTGTGTGTGTGTGTGTGTGTGTGTGTGTGTGTGTGTGTGTGTGTGTGTGTGTGTGCGTGCATGCGTATGTGTGTTTGTGTATGAGTATGTGTATGTGTGTGTGTGTGTGTGTGTGTGTGTGTGTGTGTGTGTGTGTGTGTGTGTGTGAGATCAGCAACGACTGGTCAGGTGAAGGCGCTCTCAGCAGTGGGCAGCAGTTCCAGGGTGAAGGTTGCCGCTGCTGTGTGCACGTCCCAGTCGTCGTCCTGCAGTGGTGTGCTGTGCTTCATACTGACCGACACCCTCTTCAATGGTACTTCTTCCTCACCCCCAGCCCCTTCATAGCCTCCACCTCCACCCAGCCCCTTCCCACGCCAGGCATCTCGATTCTACCACCTCCATCTCTCTTTTCACCTGCCTCTTTCAGTCTCATCTCATTAGCATATTTTTTTTTATCTTCATTAACTTCCTCCGCATCAGTGTATGTATGTTTATGTGATAGACTAAAAGGGGCCAAGTGTGTGATATTATACAGATTGAAAGTGACTCAGTGTGTGATAGGATGGCAGATTGTAAGGAGCCCAGTGTGTGATATGATGGCAGATTGAAAGGGGCCCAGTGTGTGATATGATGGCAGATTGAAAGGGGCCCAGTGTGTGATATGATGGCAGATTGAAAGGGGCCCAGTGTGTGATATGATGGCAGATTGAAAGGGGCCCAGTGTGTGATATGATGGCAGATTGAAAGGGGCCCAGTGTGTGATATGATGGCAGATTGAAAAGGGCCCAGTGTATGTTTGGATGGTAGATTAAGAGGACCCAGTGTACGTTTGGATAGTAGATTTAAGAGGACCCAATATATGTTTGGATAGTAGATTTAAGAGGACCCAATGTATGTTTGGATAGTAGATTTAAGAGGACCCAGTGTATGTTTGGATGGTAGATTAAGAGGACCCAGTGTATGTTTGGATGGTAGATTTAAGAGGACCTAGTGTATGTTTGGATAGTAGATTTAAGAGGACCCTGTGTATGTTTGGATGGTAGATTAAGAGGACCCAGTGTATGTTTGAATAGTAGATTTAAGAGGACCCAGTGTATGTTTGGATGGTAGATTAAGAGGACCCAGTGTATGTTTGGATGGTAGATTTAAGAGGACCTAGTGTATGTTTGGATAGTAGATTTAAGAGGACCCTGTGTATGGGTGGGTGGTGAATAAAAAGTAAACGTGTATATGGTTGGATGTTGGTGAAAATGAAGCATATATATGCTGGATGTTAATCAAAAAGAACTGTGTATATGTTGGATGTTAGTTAAAAGGAATCATGTGTATGTTGGATGTTAATTAAAAGGAACCATGTGTATGTCGGATGTTAATTAAAAGGATTCATGTGTATGTTGGATGTTAGTTAAAAGGAACCATGTGTATGTTGGATGTTAATTAAAGGAATTATGTGTATGTCGGATGTTAATTAAAAGGAATCATGTGTATGTTGGATGTTAGTTAAAAGGAATCATGTGTATGTCGGATGTTAGTTAAAAGGATTCATGTGTATGTTGGATGTTAGTTAAAAGGAACCATGTGTATGTTGGATGTTAATTAAAAGGATTCATGTGTATGTTGGATGTTAATTAAAAGGATTCATGTGTATGTTGGATGTTAATTAAAAGGATTCATGTGTATGTTGGATGTTAATTAAAAGGAATCATGTGTATGTTGGATGTTAATTAAAAGGAATCATGTGTATGTTGGATGTTAATTAAAAGGATTCATGTGTATGTTGGATGTTAATTAAAAGGAATCATGTGTATGTTGGATGTTAATTAAAAGGATTCATGTGTATGTTGGATGTTAATTAAAAGGAATTATGTGTATGTTGGATGTTAATAAAGGAATCATGTGTATGTCGGATGTTAATTAAAAGGAATTATGTGTATATTGGATGTTAATTAAAAGGAACCATGTGTATGTTGGATGTTAATTAAAAGGAACCATGTGTACGTTGGATGTTAGTTAACAGGAATCATGTGTGTGCTGGATGTGAATTAAAATGAAATACGTGCATGGCTAGATGTTCACTAACAGGAACCAATAGATGATTGTAAGGTGAAGGACTCAAGACAATGGAAGACATAGGGCGGGGAAACCAGTGAGCCCACGTCTGGAAATAGCGTTTACCTAAACAGCTGATGTGAATGGTGTGTTGTCCTGAACTGTTGATGTGAATAGTGTGTTATCCTGCACAGTTGATGGGAATGGTGTATTATCCTGATGTGACAGACCATTTTTGTCCTGTCCCAAATTGTGGAGACAATTCTGAGGTGGCGTAAGATTGCCTGTTCACCTGTTGACCTGTTTACCTGACAGCTACTCACCCGCATTTTGTTGTCAGGTAGGTAAGCGAGGATTCCCTTCCAGTCTTTGCAGACTTGCCGGCCTGGAAACATCCCCACAGTGCCGAAGAAAGACTGGCAACTTAGTTTTTGTGGTAATCAGGTATATGCGACTTGGTAAATGGAAGTTAGGGTTTGTACTAATGGAGTTGGTTTTTCCTACAGGTGATTTCCAGTTCTTAGTGAAGGTCTAAAATGTTTGTTTGTTCCTTTGATTGATCTTGCGATTGACAAGACTTGACGAGACATGGGGTGACTGCACGAAGCTGTGGTTAGTGAATGTGTGAGTCGAGAGGTGGATGAGAAGAATGGAGTGAGTGGATGGAAAAGATAATATATATATTTGATATGTGATCAGGGTAAAGTGATCAAATTAAATCAATGTATTATTGAAAAAAAACCGTTGTTTATCTTTTCCTACAGTATCATAATGATGTGAGTGTTGTTGAGCTCTGGAAGTGAGGAATGAAAATTTGTGTGTATAAATTATTGGAAATGTATTCTGATCCCTGTTGTGGATACGTCAAATTATGATGATGTGGAAAAGTAAAAACATTCTTTTCTCGATAAAAAGGACAAATGGAGATCGTTCCTTCATAATTATGTAATAATTGTATTCTTGGTACTTTGAAAAGGATTACGTGAGGAAATCTTTTCTTCAATGTAATCATTCATGGTGCTAATCGAGGAATTTTTCTATTGTAATGCACCCATTGTATTGAAACTTAGTAGACTATATTATGGGTATTTTTCCCAAAATTCCAGTAAAATGTATTATGTGAAGAGTGACTGCTAGTGACAAAACAAGGACGACGAATATGTAGGTAGTAGGGTAGGTAACCAGTGTAGTTATACAGTTCCCCAGGTGTCAGTGAGGCATTGAACTGATTGCCAAAGGATGTAGGGGTACAGCCCGCGCCCCAGCCGCCGTCTCCGTCAAGACGACGTGGAGAGGCTGACCGCCAGGTCAGTAGTGGACACGTGTAGTAAAGGGCCTCAGAATTCTCCGTCACGACGACATGGAAGGGCTGACCACCAGGTCGGTAGTTCGACGTGTTTTTCTGCTGCGTGGGTGTATCCTATGGGACTCCACGAACTGTGTTGGTGAGCGGCTCTGCTTGCCGTGTGAGGACTGCGACTTGGGCCCGTTGCAGCCAGCTGTGTGGACTGCGTCAGTTGGGACACTACTGACGGTGCCAGCGAGGTCTGCGCCAGAAACGAAAGTTAATGTGTCAGTTTTTAGAGTGACGGTTGAGGCTCCCTGTGTTGTCGCACATCCTTACTGGTGGTGGCGCGTGTTGGTTTTTGTGCCTGTTAATTTATATCATGGTAATATGTGTTTGTGGTGTTTTGATTGGTTCAGACAGCATATAAAAGAAAGAAACTAAACTTGTGTGTTACCTGGCTGTCCATGTTCGTGTGTGTGTGTGGGAGGGGGGGGGGGGGGGGGGTTAATCGTTACACGCATCCAAACTTTTGAAAATGAGAGTCAGACAGTGATACACACAGCACCACACCCACACCATCCGTAACACCTGAAGAGTTGATGTGAATGGTGTATTATCCTGAACTGTTGACGTGAATGGTGTGTTATCCTGAACTGTTATTGTGAATGGTGTGTTACCCTGAACTGTTGATGTGAATGGTATGTTATCCTAAACTGTTGATGTAAATAATGCGTTTACCTGAACTGTTGTTGTGAATGGTGTGTTGTTCTGAACTGTTGATGTGAGTGGTGTGTTACTATGAACTATTCATGTGAATAGTGTGTTATACTGAACTATTGATGTGAATGGTGTGTTATTCTGAACTATTTGATGTGAACGGTGTATTATCTGTAACTGTTGGTGTGAATGGTTGTGTTTGCCTGTTACAGTTGATGTGAATGGGTTGTGAGCAGGGCATGAACAGTTGATCTGAATGGGTTGTCAGCAGGGCATGAACTGTTGTCAGCAGGGCACGAACTGTTGTGTGAATGGGTTGTCAGCAGGCATGAACAGTTAATGTGAATGGATTGTCAGCAGGAGCATGAACAGTTGATTGAATGGGTTGTCAGCAGGCATGAACAGTTAATGTGAATGGGTTGTCAGCAGGACATGAACAGTTGATGTGAATGGGTTGTCAGCAGTGTATGAACAGTTAATGTGAATGGGTTGTCAGCAGGGCATGAACAGTTGATGTGAATGGGTTGTGAGCAGTGCATAGAACATGTTAATGTGAATGGGTTGTCAGCAGGGCATGAACAGTTGATGTGAATGGGTTGTAGCAGTGCATGAACAGTTAATGTGAATGGTTGTCAGCAGGGCATGAACAGTTGATTTAATGGGTTGTCAGCAGGCATGAACAGTTAATGTGAATGGGTTGTCAGCAGGACATGAACAGTTAATGTGAATGGGTTGTCAGCAGGGCATGAACAGTTGATGTGAATGGGTTGTCAGCAGGACATGAACAGTTGATGTGAATGGGTTGTCAGCAGGCATGAACTGTTAATGTGAATGGATTGTCAGCAGGGCATGAACAGTTGATGTGAATGGGTTGTCAGCAGGGCATGAACAGTTAAGTGAATGGGTTGTCAGCAGGGCATGAACAGTTGATGTGAATGGGTTGTCAGCAGGACATGAACAGTTATGTGAATGGGTTGTCAGCAGGACATGAACAGTTGATGTGAATGGGCTTGTCAGCAGGACATGAACAGTTGATGTGAATGGGTTGTTAGCAGGACATGAACAGTTGATGTGAATGGGCTGTCAGCAGGGCATGAACAGTTGATGTGAATGGGTTGTCAGCAGGGCATGAACAGTTGACGTGAATGGGTTGTCAGCAGGGCATGAACAGTTGACGTGAATGGGTTGTCAGCAGGGCATGAACAGTTGACGTGAATGGGTTGTCAGCAGGGCATGAACAGTTGACGTGAATGGGTTGTCAGCAGGGCATGAACAGTTGACGTGAATGGGTTGTCAGCAGGGCATGAACAGTTGATGTGAATGGGTTGTCAGCAGGGCATGAACTGTTAATGTGAATGGGTTGTCAGCAGGGCATGAACAGTTGACGTGAATGGGTTGTCAGCAGGGCATGAACAGTTGACGTGAATGGGTTGTCAGCAGGGCATGAACAGTTGATGTGAATGGATTGTCAGCAGGGCATGAACAGTTGATGTGAATGGGTTGTCAGCAGGGCATGAACAGTTGATGTGAATGGGTTGTCAGCAGGGCATGAACAGCTGACGTGAATGGGTTGTCAGCAGGGCATGAACAGTTGACGTGAATGGATTGTTAGCAGGGCATGAACAGTTAATGTGAATGGGTTGTCAGCAGGGCATAAACAGTTAATGTGAATGGGTTGTCAGCAGGGCATGAACTGTTAATGTGAATGGGTTGTCAGCAGGACATGAACAGTTGATGTGAATGGGTTGTTAGCAGGACATGAACAGTTGATGTGAATGGGTTGTCAGCAGGGGATGAACAGTTGATTTAAATGGGTTGTCAGCAGGGCATGAACTGTTGATGTGAATGGGTTGTTAGCAGGGCATGAACTGTTGATGTGAATGGGTTGTCAGCAGGGCATGAACTATTGATGTGAATGGGTTGTTAGCAGGGCATGAATTGTTAATGTGAATGGGTTGTCAGCAGGACAGGGTCAGAAGCAGCAGACCAGCCTTGGTGAGTTATTGGACGCGGCTGTGGGGAAAGTGATGTACAACCTGCCGTTCCCCTTCCAGGGCATCAGCCTGACCCCAGGAGGCCTGGCCTACACCGTGGAGTGTGCGTCAGGACAGATCCACACCTTCCTCTTTCCAGAGCGACCACAGCAGGAGGTTGGCCTCTGTCACCGCCATTCCATGCAGGCCTGCGCCTGTGTGTGTGTGTGTGTGTGTGTGTGTGTGTGTGTGTGTGTGTGTGTGTTTGTGCGTGTATGTGTGTGTATTCGTGTGTGTGTGTGTGTGTGTGTGTGTGTGTGTGCGCGCCTCTGTGTTGTGTGTGTGTGTGTGTGTGTGTGTGTGCGTCCGTGCGCGCGTGTGTGTGTATGTGTGTGTGTGTGTGTGTGTGTGTGAAAACGAACGAACTGATGAACGAACTTTCCCTTTTAAATGAAGCGTAAAAAGAGCATTAAGAGTTCTTGCTTCCTGTTATTTGACACAGAAGAAAACTGAGCAATTTTGTATATGTTTGACAAGAGCAGTACAGAGAGGTGTTGATTAAAACACATGACAGTATGTGGTTGACAGGGGCACCTCAGAGGGCAGTATATGTTTGACAGGGGCAGTACAGAGAGGTGCAGGGCAGTATGTGTTTGACAGGGGCAGTACAGAGATGTGCAGGGCAGTATGTTTGACAGGGGCAGTACAGAGATGTGCAGGGCAGTATGTGTTTGACAGGGGCAGTACAGAGATGCGCAGGGCAGTATGTGTTTGACAGGGGCAGTACACAGAGGTGCCGCTGAAGACCCAGGGCAAGGTCAAGGGTCACCAGCTTCCTGGCAGCGAGGTGCTCCTGTCTCCTCATCGTCACTGGATGGCCTCCTACGGCTCTGATGGGGCCCTCAGTCTCCGCACTGTGGAGAACATGGTGTGCGTGTGCGTGTGTGCGCGCGCGCGCGCGCGCTGTGTGTGTGTGTGTGTGTGCGTGTGTGTGTGTGTTGTGTGCGCGTGCATGTGTGTGTGTGTCCGAATGGGTGAGAATGGGCACACACAGTACTTAAGAATATAGGTTTCTGGATTCTGGATTCAACATTAGAAAAGTAGTTAAAGACTCAGAATCAGAACTTATTTGGAGAATATTTCGACAGGGTCGCCCTGTCTTCATCAGCTCACTGATGCTGTTGCGGCAGCGAGGCCTGGTGGGGCGACTGTTGTGTGGGGTGAACGGTTGTCAGGATCTGATTGTAGACAGGGGGAAGTTCAAAGCCTTGATTTCTGTTCAGGCTAGGGCGTCTGGTCTTGATTTCGATGGCTTCTTTAACTTTTCTTTTTGTGAGAAAGGGCTCTGTAGATAAGATCTTGGTTTCTTGGGGGCTGAAAGTGTGGCCAGTGGCTTGTAGGTGCTCGTGTATGGCAGAAGTAGATCGGTTTTGGTGTTCCTGTAGACGGGTGGTGAGTGGTCTTGCTGTCTCGCCAATGTAGTTATTGGTACAGTCTTGACACCCTACCTGGTACACTACACCACACTGCTTGAGGAGGTCCGTTTTGTCTTTGACATGAGTCAGTTGCTGGCGTAAGGAATTTGTGGGTTTGTGGAACACTTTGCATCCATGCTGTTGGAAGGTTCTGGCTAGACGCTCAGACTCCTTTAAAGTAAGGGATCCCTACTTTCACAGGACCTTCCAACAACATGGATGCAAAGTGTTCCACAAACCCACCAATTCCTTACGCCAGCAACTGACCCATGTCAAAGACAAAACGGACCCCCTCAAGCGGTGTGGTGTAGTGTACCAGGTAGGGTGTCAAGACTGCCAATAACTACATTGGAGAGACAGCAAGACCACTCACCACCCGTCTACAGGAACACCAAAACCGATCTACTTCTGCCATACACGAACACCTACAAGCCACAGGCCACAGTTTCGGCCCCCAAGAAACCAAGATCTTATCTACAGAGCCCTTCCTCACAAAAAGAAAAGTTAAAGAAGCCATCGAAATCAAGACCAGACGCCCCAGCCTGAACAGAGATCAAGGTTTTGAACTTTCCCCCATCTACAATCAGATCCTGACAACTATTCACCCCACACAACAGTCGCCCCACCAGGCCTCGCTGCCACAACAGCAACAGTGAGCTGATGAAGACAGGGCGACCCTGTCCAAATATTCTCAAAGTAAGTTTTTGATTCTGAGTCTAAATGCTTTTCTAACAGACAACCTTGATAAAGATTATACGTTCACTGCTGACAGGATGTTACTTTGTGTAGTAGAGTGACACTGATGATGACGATGTTGATGAAGAGGAGGAGGATAAGGACGATGATGATGTTGAGGAGGAGGAGGATAAGGACGATGACGATGTTGATGAAGAGGAGGATAAGGACGATGACGATGTTGATGAAGAGGAGGATACGGACGATGACGATGTTGATGAGGATGAGGACGAGGAGGATGTGGATGAAGAGGAGGAGGAGGAGGACGATGTTGATGAGGATGAGGATAGGGGCGATGATGATGAGGAGGAGGAGGAGGATAAGGACGATTACGATGTTGATGCGGAGGAGGATAAGGACGATGACGATGTTAATGATCATGAGGACGAGGAGGATGTGGATGAAGAGGAGGAGGATAAGACGATGTTGATGAGGATGAGGATAAGGACGATGATGATGATGATGAAGAGGAGGAGGATAAGGACGATTACGATGTTGAGGAGGAGGATAAGGACGATGACGATGTTAATGATGATGAGGACGAGGAAGATGTGGATGAAGAGGAGGAGGATAAGGACGATGTTGATGAGGATGAGGATAAGGACGATGATGATGAAGACGAGGAGGATAAGGACGATGACGATGTTGATGAGGAGGAAGATAAGGACGATGACGACGTTGATGATGATGAGGACGAGGAGGATGTGGATGAAGAGAAGGAGGATAAGGAAGATGACAATGTTGATGAGCATGAGAACGATGACGATGTTGATGAAGAGGAGGAGGATAAGGACGATGACGATGATGATGAAAAGGAGGAGGATAAGGACGATGAGGATGTTGATGAGGAGGAGGACGGTGAGGATGTTGAGAGGAGGAGGAGGACGGTGAGGATGTTGAGAGGAGGAGGAGGACGGTGAGGATGTTGAAGAGGATGGTGATGAGGAGGACGGTGAGGATGACTGTGCTGTGTGGTCTGTGGTCAGGACCGTGTGGTGACGGTGCTCCCTTTCAGCCATCAGGATGGCGGTGCCCACTGTGTGGTCTTCACCCCTTGCTGCCAGCAGCTGCTGGTGGGCGGCCAGGACGGTCTGCTGGGCTGCTACACCTGGAGGTCAGTGCCTGCCTCGTCTGGACCCTGTCAGTGGCAGGTCACTGTGTGTGTGATGCAGTGTGTTGGTGGCTGCCTCGCCTGGACCTGTCAGTGGTAGGTCACTGTGTGTGTCCTACAGTGTGTCGGTGCCGGCCTTGTCTGGACGCTGTCAGTGGCAGGTCACTGTGTGTGTGTTCTACAGTGGCAGGTCACTGTGTGTGTGATGCTGTGTGTCCATGCCTGCCTCATCTGGACCTGTCAGTGGCAGGTCACTGTGTGTGTCATGCAGTGTGTCAGTGGCAGATCACTGTGTGTGTCATGCAGTGGTCAGTGGCAGGTCACTGTGTGTGTCATGCAGTGTGTCGGTGCCTGCCTCGCCTGGACCCTGTCAGTGGCAGGTCACTGTGTGTGTCATGCAGTGTGTCAGTGGCAGGTCACTGTGTGTGTCATGCAGTGTGTCAGTGGCAGGTCACTGTGTGTATCATGCAGTGTGTCAGTGGCAGGTCACTGTGTGTGTCATGCAGTGTGTCAGTGGCAGGTCACTGTGTGTGTCATGCAGTGTGTCGGTGCCGGCCTAGTCTGGACCCTCCTGCCATTAGCAGGTCACAATCTGTGTCCTACAGTGTAACAGTGCCTGGCCTTGTCTGTGTCCTCCTGCCATTAGCAGGTCACAATCTGTGTCCTACAGTGTAACAGTACCCAGCCTTGTCTGCACCCTCCTGCCATTAACAGGTCACAGTCTGTGTCCTACAGTGTAACAGTACCCAGCCTTGTCTGCACCCTCCTGCCATTAACAGGTCACAGTCTGTGTTCCTACAGTGTAACAGTGCCCGGCCTTGTCTGGACCCTCCTGCCATTAACAGGTCACAGTCTGTGTTCCTACAGTGTAACAGTGCCCGGCCTTGTCTGGACCCTCCTGCCATTAGCAGGTCACAGTCTGTGTTCCTACAGTGTAACAGTGCCTGGCCTTGTCTGTGTCCTCCTGCCATTAGCAGGTCACAGTCTGTGTCCTACAGTGTAACAGTGCCCGGCCTTGTCTGTGTCCTCCTGCTATTAGCAGGTCACAGTCTGTGTCCTACAGTGTAACAGTGCCCGGCCTTGTCTGTGTCCTCCTGCCATTAGCAGGTCACAGTCTATGTTCCTACAGTGTAACAGTGCTCGGCCTTGTCTGTGTCCTCCTGCCATTAGCAGGTCACAGTCTGTGTTCCTACAGTGTAACAGTGCCCGGCCTTGTCTGGACCCTCCTGCCATTAACAGGTCACAGTCTGTGTTCCTACAGTGTAACAGTGCACGGCCTTGTCTGTGTCCTCCTGCCATTAACAGGTCACAGTCTGTGTTCCTACAGTGTAACAGTGCCTGGCCTTGTCTGGACCCTCCTGCCATTAACAGGTCACAGTCTGTGTTCCTACAGTGTAACAGTGCACGGCCTTGTCTGGACCCTCCTGCCATTAGCAGGTCACAGTCTGTGTCCTACAGTGTAACAGTGCCTGGCCTTGTCTGTGTCCTCCTGCCATCAACAGGTCACAGTCTGTGTTCCTACAGTGTAACAGTGCCCGGCCTTGTCTGGACCCTCCTGCCATTAACAGGTCACAGTCTGTGTTCCTACAGTGTAACAGTGCACGGCCTTGTCTGCGTCCTCCTGCCATTAACAGGTCACAGTCTGTGTTCCTACAGTGTAACAGTACCCAGCCTTGTCTGGACCCTCCTGCCATTAACAGGTCACAGTCTGTGTTCCTACAGTGTAACAGTGCCCGGCCTTGTCTGGACCCTCCTGCCATTAACAGGTCACAGTCTGTGTTCCTACAGTGTAACAGTGCACGGCCTTGTCTGGACCCTCCTGCCATTAACAGGTCACAGTCTGTGTTCCTACAGTGTAACAGTGCACGGCCTTGTCTGGACGCTCCTGCCATTAGCAGGTCACAGTCTGTGTTCCTACAGTGTAACAGTGCCTGGCCTTGTCTGTGTCCTCCTGCCATTAGCAGGTCACAGTCTGTGTCCTACAGTGTAACAGTGCCCGGCCTTGTCTGTGTCCTCCTGCTATTAGCAGGTCACAGTCTGTGTCCTACAGTGTAACAGTGCCCGGCCTTGTCTGTGTCCTCCTGCCATTAGCAGGTCACAGTCTGTGTTCCTACAGTGTAACAGTGCTCGGCCTTGTCTGTGTCCTCCTGCCATTAACAGGTCACAGTCTGTGTTCCTACAGTGTAACAGTGCCCGGCCTTGTCTGGACCCTCCTGCCATTAACAGGTCACAGTCTGTGTTCCTACAGTGTAACAGTGCACGGCCTTGTCTGTGTCCTCCTGCCATCAACAGGTCACAGTCTGTGTTCCTACAGTGTAACAGTGCCTGGCCTTGTCTGGACCCTCCTGCCATTAACAGGTCACAGTCTGTGTTCCTACAGTGTAACAGTGCACGGCCTTGTCTGGACCCTCCTGCCATTAGCAGGTCACAGTCTGTGTCCTACAGTGTAACAGTGCCTGGCCTTGTCTGTGTCCTCCTGCCATCAACAGGTCACAGTCTGTGTTCCTACAGTGTAACAGTGCCCGGCCTTGTCTGGACCCTCCTGCCATTAACAGGTCACAGTCTGTGTTCCTACAGTGTAACAGTGCACGGCCTTGTCTGCGTCCTCCTGCCATTAACAGGTCACAGTCTGTGTTCCTACAGTGTAACAGTACCCAGCCTTGTCTGGACCCTCCTGCCATTAACAGGTCACAGTCTGTGTTCCTACAGTGTAACAGTGCCCGGCCTTGTCTGGACCCTCCTGCCATTAACAGGTCACAGTCTGTGTTCCTACAGTGTAACAGTGCCTGGCCTTGTCTGTGTCCTCCTGCCATCAACAGGTCACAGTCTGTGTTCCTACAGTGTAACAGTGCCCGGCCTTGTCTGGACCCTCCTGCCATTAACAGGTCACAGTCTGTGTTCCTACAGTGTAACAGTGCACGGCCTTGTCTGCGTCCTCCTGCCATTAACAGGTCACAGTCTGTGTTCCTACAGTGTAACAGTACCCAGCCTTGTCTGGACCCTCCTGCCATTAACAGGTCACAGTCTGTGTTCCTACAGTGTAACAGTGCCTGGCCTTGTGTGTGTCCTCCTGCCATTAACAGGTCACAGTCTGTGTTCCTACAGTGTAACAGTACCCGGCCCTGTCTGGACCCTGCCATTAGGAATGCATGTGTGTGTCCTACAGTGCAACACTGTTCTGTCTGTTCTCTCCTATCATCAACAGTTCACAGTGTGTGTCCTACAGTGTAACACTGCCCCTTCTATTCTCTCCTATCATCAACAGTTCACAGTGTGTGTCCTACATTGTAACACTGCCCTTTCTGTTCTCTCCTATCATCAACAGTTCACAGTGTGTGTCTTACATTGTAACACTGCCCTTTCTGTTCTCTCCTATCATCAACAGTTCACAGTGTGTGTCCTACAGTGTAACACTGCACTGTCTGTTCTCTCCTATCATCAACAGTTCACAGTGTGTGTCTTACAGTGTAACACTGCCCTTTCTGTTCTCTCCTATCATCAACAGTTCACAGTGTGTGTCCTACAGTGTAACACTGCCCTTTCTGTTCTCTCCTATCATCAACAGTTCACAGTGTGTGTCCTACAGTGTAACACTGCCCTTTCTGTTCTCTCCTATCATCAACAGTTCACAGTGTGTGTCCTACAGTGTAACACTGCACTGTCTGTTCTCTCCTATCATCAACAGTTCACAGTCTGTGTTCCACAGTTTAACACTGCCCTTTCTGTTCTCTCCTATCATCAACAGTTCACAGTGTGTGTCCTACAGTGTAACACTGCCCTTTCTGTTCTCTCCTATCATCAACAGTTCACAGTGTGTGTCCTACAGTGTAACACTGCACTGTCTGTTTCTCTCCTATCATCAACAGTTCACAGTCTGTGTCCCACAGTGTAACACTGCCCTTTCTGTTCTCTCCTATCATCAACAGTTCACAGTGTGTGTCCTACAGTGTAACACTGCACTGTCTGTTCTCTCCTATCATCAACAGTTCACAGTTTGTGTCCTACAGTGTAACACTGCACTGTCTGTTCTCTCCTATCATCAACAGTTTACAGTCTGTGTCTGTATCCTACACTGTAACACTGCCCTGTCTGCTCTTCCCTCCCGGCAGCATGGACGGTCGCAGTGACCGCCTTCACGATGGCTTTCTGAATGTGGTGGAGTTGAGATCAGTCTCCATTGCCTCTTGAGGCAGCTAGTTTGGGCCCATTTCTGACCTTGGGCACGACTCAAAGGCACATTTCTAGTCTTTTGTCAGCTTGTTTTCAATAAGACTTGAGCCTCCAGTGCAGATTGGAAACACCCATTTACTATAACTGCCGAACTGTCTGGCACGTTTTCTCTAAATCGTTCTTTCTCATTTTATTTCAAACGCAGTACCCTACAGCAGATCCGAAGCTTCGTTTGTTCCTGAGGAGTCTTGGTTGTTTTTTTACTTGTTTGTCTTCACATCTGTGTAGATTCTGTCTCTTCATTGTCTAACATCAAAATATCTGTTTCAGTGCCACCAGAGCCTGTCTAGTTATGTGCCTTTCCCCTGTCTATCATCTCTTTCTTTTTCTAGTGCATCTGAATTTGTTTTGTTTTGTTTTGTGCGTCAGCTAGCGTCGAGTTCTTGGACCATTTTCACATAATCTAAGAAGCTCGAGGAATCACTGGGATTACAAGACGCGTCTGGAAAACCGTGTTCCATGGCTTGTGTAAGAGCCTTGCCGGTGCCAGAAATATTCAGCCTATATAGGATCGATCAGCCTGTTAGCCATGACGCAAGGCTTCTGCTTGTTCTGAAAGTCGACCGCCCACCACAAGGACACCATCCAGCTGGTACATCATTCCATAGAACCTAACACAAGGACACCATCCGGCTGGTACATCATTCCATACAACCTAACACAAGTACACCATCCGGTTGGTACATCATTCCATACAACCTAACACAAGTACACCATCCAGTTGGTACATAATTCCATACAACCTAACACAAGTACACCATTCAGTTGGTACATCATTCCATACAACCTAACACAAGTACACCATCAGTTGTTACATCATTCCATAGAACAGTGGAGCTATTCACCTTGTTGAAGTTGGAGCACACAGCGCCATGAACATTGTTCGATATTTATTTCTTGTCCAAGAAGAAAATGGACTATGGCAGACTGGCATAAAAGCTCGGCACCAGCTGCAATTTTGGCTTCGCGCGGCATCTCGTGTGTGTATGTCTGACCATCAGCAGACGAGTAATAAGTGACGCTGTAAATTGTCCTGGTAGAGGCATGTATGATACTATGACTTCCTGCCCAAGACCATCCACCAAGCCACGTTAAGGGATGGAGTGCAGAGAGCGGCATGTATCATACCATGACTTCCTGCCCAAGACCATCCACCAAGCTAAGTTAGGGGATGGAGGTGCAGAGAGCGGCATGTATCATACCATGACTTCCTGCCCAAGACCATCCACCAAGCTACTTTAGGGGATGGAGGTGCAGATAGCAGTCTGGAAAAGTCCTGGATGGACAATGTGAAGGACAGGGTTGATTACAACACATCTGCCTCTTGGTCCGTGACTGAGACAGTGTCTTCATCTTTACCTGCGATGGCTCTCCTGCTACCTTCACGAAACGGCATGTGATGATGATGATGATGATGATCATCATCATCATCATCATATGACGACGACGACGACGACGCGACGGCGCGACGGCGACGACAACGATAACGATGATGATGACGACAACGATGATGATGATGGTGATGGTGATGGTGATGATGATGATGATGATGATGATGATAGTAGTGTTAATGATGATGATAAGTGGAATGAGAAAGGTCATTTAACGTAGTGCTGTGATAATCGTGTCTGGAAATGAAGGCCGCTAGCTCCAGACATGTCGTTGACAGATGGGCCCTGGACAACCCAGAGAAAGAGAAAGCCATGCACCAAGTGGAGAGTGACTGGAATCACCGCGCCCAACGGCTGGCACAGCTCCTGAAGCAGGAAGACCAGGTGTTGTCTGACATGGACACCTGGCGGCCCCCCGGACCCCGCTCACGGTCCGTGTCAGCTGTGGACTCAGAGATCAGAGTGAGTCACCGCCTCTGGCTCCTGTACACACCTAGAACCATCGTGCCGTATTACTCTGTACACACCTAGAACCATTGTGCCGTATTGCTCTGTACACACCTAGAACCATTGTGCCGTATTACTGTGTACACACCTAGAACCATTGTGCCGTAGGACTCTGTACACACCTAGAACCATTGTGCGGTATGACTCTCTACACACCTAGAACCAATCTGCTGCATTACTCTGTACACCACTAGAACCAATCTGCTGCATTACTCTGTACACACCTAGAACCAATCTGCTGCATTACTCTGTACACACCTAGAACCATTGTGCCGTATGACTCTGTACGCACCTAGAACCATTGTGCCATATTACTCTGGACACACCAGAACCACTGTGCCGTATTACTGTCTACACACCCGGTGGACAACCTATACAACCACTGTACACACCCAGTGGACGACCTATACAACCACTGTGTCATATTACTCTGTGCACACCCAGTGGAGAACCTATACAACCACTGTGTCATATTACTCTGTACACACCCAGTGGAGAACCTGTACAACCACTGTGCCGTATTACTGTGTACACACCCAGTAGACAACCCACAAAACTTTTATTAACCAGTTTGTATTGTAATTAACCAACTACCAACTGTCATGAGACACTTGGCTTCGCCTCGTATCCATGTGTAAAATAGCTTTTGCTGCTCTACGCCTTGAGTTATGAAATGGTCCAGATGGTTTAAAATGGCCTGGGCAACTTTAGACCCCAGCGTACAAAGGAGCCAAGGCTGTTTTATACTTGGATATATTTTGGTCATACTTGGGTATATTCTGAACAGGGTTTCTTCTGGCCTTCCACACCAGTGCCGGGGCTGTGTCAGTACTAACCCACATGGGACACATGTAGAGTTATCTTGCCAAACATACCTATGTATGACAGGAGGAGACTGTGGGGCTGTGTCAGTACTAACCACATGGGACACGTGTAGAGTTATCTTGCCAAACATACCTATGTAAGACAGGAGGAGACTGTGAGGCTGTGTCAGTACTAACCCACATGGGACGCAGGTAGAGTTCTCTTGCCAAACATACCTATGTAAGACAGGAGTCTGTGGGGCTGTGTCAGTACTAACCCACATGGGACACAGGTCGAGTTATCTTGCCAAACACACCTATGTAAGGCAGCAGTCTGTGGGGCTGTGTCAGTACTAACCCACATGGGAGACAGGTCGAGTTATCTTGCCAAACATACCTATGTAAGACAGGAGGAGACTGTGGGGCTGTGTCAGTACTAAACCACATGGGACACGTGTAGAGTTATCTTGCCAAGCATACCTATGTAAGGCAGGAGTCTGTGGGGCTGTGTCAGTACTAAACACATGGGACACGTGTAGAGTTATCTTGCCAAACATACCTATGTAAGACAGGAGGAGACTGTGGGGCTGTGTCAGTACTAGCCCACATGGGACACAGGTCGAGTTATCTTGCCAAACACACCTATGTAAGGCAGGAGGAGACTGTGGGGCTGTGTCAGTACTAACCCACATGGGAGACAGGTCGAGTTATCTTGCCAAACATACCTATGTAAGACAGGAGGAGACTGTGGGGCTGTGTCAGTACTAAACCACATGGGACACGTGTAGAGTTATCTTGCCAAGCATACCTATGTAAGGCAGGAGTCTGTGGGGCTGTGTCAGTACTAAACACATGGGACACGTGTAGAGTTATCTTGCCAAACATACCTATGTAAGACAGGAGGAGACTGTGGGGCTGTGTCAGTACTAGCCCACATGGGACACAGGTCGAGTTATCTTGCCAAACACACCTATGTAAGGCAGGAGGAGACTGTGGGGCTGTGTCAGTACTAACCCACATGGGAGACAGGTCGAGTTATCTTGCCAAACATACCTATGGAATCAAGTTTATGAATCAAGCAAGTGAAGCTACATTGACCATTCAAATAGATTACGTGTTTCAACATAACAAACATTAAAAAAATCACAGATGTATATAATAATATTAATAATTATGGTATTTATAATGCGCAAAATCTTGATAAAATCAACTCTAAGCGCAAGGGAAAAAAATCTGCACACACACACACTCACTGCAGACACACCCACACACAACTACACATGCGTTATGGATCTAAACAAAGGAATAGTAGGGAAAATCATGTACAAAATAAATATTAAACCATAAATAGTAATGCACACACACGCACACGCTGTGGGCCATATGGTTCTAAACACAACTAATTCAAAAAGAAGAAACATTATGTACAAATATTGATGTATGCACAGCCCCCCCTCCTCCCCCCTCCCCCCCCCCCCCCCCCCCCCCCCCCCACACACACACACACACACACAACACACACACACACACACACACACACACACACACACACACACACACACACACACACCAGCACTCACACAGACGCGCGCGCACACACACACACACACACACACACACACACACACACACACACACACCCCTACATGCGTGTCACAAATCTAACCAAAACTATCTAAAGAGAGGGGAAATATATGCATTTCAGGTTCCCATGCCGAGTGGGTACAGGCTGCAGTGGGAGTAGTTGAGTAGTCGTGGAGAGGACTATTAGGAAGAAGAAAAGAGATGAGTTTTAAGAGCAGTCTTAAAGGAAGAGAAAGTAGGCAGTTGACGGACAGAGAGTGGAAGTTTGTTCCAGGAGAGTGGGCCAGAAACAGAGAAGGCACATGGGCCAAAGGTACTGAGTTTGGTACGTGGAATCCGGAAAGTGAGAGGATCAGAGGAAGACCGTAGGGTGCGTGAGGGTGTGTAGATATTGAGTAAACTGGTTAGATAGTCAGGGGCTGCATTGTTGAGGGACTTGTAACAGATAGTGTTGAGTTTATAGTGAATGCGCTTGGGTACAGGAAGCCAGTGAAGTTGTGACAGAAGAGGGGAGATGTGGTCAGTCTTTTTCTTCTTGAGTACAAGGCGTGCGGCATTGTTTTGAATGCGTTGTAGGGTGTGAATAGAGGATTCGTTGACACCAGAAAGGAGTGAGTTGCAGTAGTCAATATGAGACATAATGAAACAGAGGACAAGTTTGACAGTTGCTTCGGTAGAAAGACGTTTTCTGATCAGGCTGATGCGACGAAGGTGGTAGTAGCAACACAGTTTTGCATGGAAAGGGTAGAATCAAGGTGGACACCCAGATTCTTGGCGGAGTCAGAAATTGGAATGGATGTGTTGCATCGCTGAAGAGAAAGAGAGGGGGGCTGTTGAGGGAGCTTTTGATGTGGGCTGATCAGAATTGCTTCTGTCTTGTCGTCATTGAGCTGAAGTTTGTTGTTTGTCATCCAGTTCTTAACGTCAGAGTAACAGTCAGATGTGCGAGTCAAGAGGGTCTGTACATTGTCGGGTGAGTCACTGTCATAAAGTTGGGTGTCATCAGCGTAGAAGTGGTGTTTAAGGGAGTGGGATTTGATGATGGTAGACAGGGGAGAGGTGTATCATAAATGCCTATATGTTGTTGCCAAATTGGTAGAAAGTTGGCTCTATTCATGGGAAGATCCAACATCATATCGATAAGACACCACACTTGTTGCACTATATAAGACGTCATTATGCTCATCACACGTTGTTGATGATGCACATTTAAAAGTCGTGAGCATTAACAGTGTTAAGGATACTAAAGGTAGGCTGACAGCCACGTGGGCAAATGAATGGATGGATAAGAAGAGCTGTGAAGAAGGGGCGAAAGGGCAAGAAGACAGAAAAGAGCGATGCATGAGAGTAAGGTGTGTGGGTGTGAGGGAGACAGGGAAGGGGAGGGGGAGAACGTTGGGTGCCGAACATGCCAGTCTGTGCAAGTCAGGGCAGTGCTGCTGTGTTTATCAGCGGTAGGAGTAAACACAAAAGAAGGAACAGCCGAGATGGGGATGACGATAGAAGGAAACATGAAAGAAGGAACAGGCGAGATGGGGGTGACGATAGGAGGAAACATGAAAGAAGGAACACCCGAGATGGGGGTGACGATATGAGGGCGCGGGCCACAGGTGGGGGAGAAGAAGAGGCTAATGAGGAGTCGGGTGAATCAGTGTCATACTCCAGCACAGGTAGCCTATGATCATAATGAGTTGACTTTTACAGTACCGTGTGGACAGTAGCATGTGATCATAATAAGCGAGTTGACTTTTACAGTACCGTGTTGACAGTAGCCTATGATCATAATAAGCGAGTTGACTTTTACAGTACCGTGGTGACAGTAGCCTATGATCATAATAAGCGAGATGATTTTTACAGTGCCGTGTTGACAGTAGCCTATGATCATAAGTGAGTTGACTTTTACAGTACCGTGATGACAGTAGCCTATGATCATAATAAGCGAGTTGACTTTTACAGTACCGTGGTGACAGTAGCCTTTGATCATAATAAGCGAGTTGACTTTTACAGTACCGTGTTGACAGTAGCCTTTGATCATAATAAGCGAGTTGACTTTTACAGTACCGTGTTGACAGTAGCCTTTGATCATAATAAGCGAGTTGACTTTTACAGTACCGTGATGACAGTAGCCTATGATCATAATAAGTGAGTTGACTTTTACAGTACCGTGGTGACAGTAGCCTATGATCATAATAAGTGAGTTGACTTTTACAGTACCGTGATGACAGTAGCCTATGATCATAATAAGTGAGTTGACTTTTACAGTACCGTGGTGACAGTAGCCTATGATCATAATAAGTGAGTTGACTTTTACAGTACCGTGATGACAGTAGCCTATGATCATAATAAGTGAGTTGACTTTTACAGTACCGTGGTGACAGTAGCCTATGATCATAATAAGTGAGTTGACTTTTACAGTATCGTGATGACAGTAGCCTATGATCATAATAAGTGAGTTGACTTTTACAGTACCGTGGTGACAGTAGCCTATGATCATAATAAGTGAGTTGACTTTTACAATACCGTGGTGACAGTAGCCTATGATCATAATAAGTGAGTTGACTTTTACAGTACCGTTTTGACAGTAGCATGTGATCATAATAAGTGAGTTGACTTTTACAGTACCATGGTGACATTAGCCTATGATCATAATAAGTGAGTTGACTTTTACAGTACCGTGGTGACAGTAGCCTATGATCATGAGTGAGTTGACTTTTACAGTACGTGTGACAGAGCCTATGATCATAGTGAGTTGACTTTTACAGTACGTGGTGACAGTAGCTATGATCATAATAAGTGAGTTGACTTTTACAGTACAGTTGACAGTAGCCTATGTATCATAATGAAGTGAGTTGACTTTTACAGTACCTGGTGACAGTAGCCTATGATCATAAGAATGAGTTGACTTTTACAGTACCGTGCTGATGACAATGAGTACTGATTCATGAGTGGTGACTTTTAGTACTTGACAGTAGCATGACAGAGTGAGTTGACTTTTACAGTATCGTGGTGACAGTAGCCTATGATCATAAGTGAGTTGACTTTTACAGTACAGTGGTGACAGTCGCACTTTGTTTGCAAGTGAAGTGATCTTTGTCAGCTGTATGTCGCTTCAGTTGCAAGTAAATCTGGCCATGAGTATTACAAGGAGAAATTAGGTAATGTTTTCTCATCATCACCTCTGAAAGATGCGTTTCTTCAGCAACTTCAAGTTGATCAACATGCTCAAAGAGAAGAAAGAGATGAAAATTGAGGGCGGAGGACGGAAGGGTCATTTTGTAACACTTTTTACGTCATTGGGGCATTACAGTGCGTACAGTGTTGGCTACAGACGACATACCAACGATGCGGCAAAACAGGCCATACAAGGAGATGATTACACAGATTAGGACAATGCGGCAAAACAGGCC
Organism: Conus canariensis; assembly: GCA_033310375.1. Taxonomy (NCBI): domain Eukaryota; kingdom Metazoa; phylum Mollusca; class Gastropoda; order Neogastropoda; family Conidae; genus Conus; species Conus canariensis. Next base: position 119,020,005 of record CM065716.1, read on the forward strand.
ATATATATTATAAGGAGATGATTACACAGATTAGGACAATGCGGCAAAACAGGCCCTATAGGGAGATGATTACACAGATTAGGACAATGCAGCAAAAACAGGCCCTCATAAGGAGATGATTACACAGATTAGGACAATGCGGCAAAACAGGTCCTATAAGGAGATGATTACACAGATTAGGACAATGCGGCAAAACAGGCCCTATATGGAGATGATTACACAGATTAGGACAATGCGGCAAAACAGGCCCTATAAGGAGATGATTATACAGATTAGGATAATGAGGCAAAACAGGCCCTGTAAGGAGATGATTACACAGATCAGGACAATGCGGCAAAACAGGTCCTACAAGGAGATGATTACACAGATTAGACAAACAGGATCCAGAGGGCTCACTCCCTCACTGTTTCATTCACCCACCCCTGACCCGTCAGTTCATTTCAGTTCATCACCCACCCTTGGCTCGTCAGTTCCGTTCAGTTCAGTTACTTTATTTGACGTCTTTTCATCGCGAGATGATATTACACATGAAAATTAATAATTGTAATTGGAACAGCAAAAAAAAAACCCAAAAACAAAAAACGAAAAAAACCCACGCAGCTTATCACTTATTTTAGTACTTTGAATTCCCATCTTATGTATGCATATTTACTAGCTGAAATACCCTAGAGGAACAAGAACTTGTTGATCTTTACAAGCATTTTGCAGCCTGCGACTAGGAAATAGCTATGGCAATCTCAACAACATATGAACCATATAGGACAGTACAGACATCAAAATTATTCATCACAATACCTTTCTCCTGTTAAAGCAAGGTCAACACTGGGCATTTAAACAAAAGATGATGCACAGAAATGTTTTCACTGCAGACACAAGTAATACCATGAGAATATTTAATGTTCCAAGTATCCAGCCCTAATATATGAATTAATCCAACGATGTGCTTTGAGCACGATGGTAAAGCAGTCATTTTCTGACTGCACTTTTTCTTGTGTAAGTGTTTTTCCATGATTTGAACTAATTCACAAGAGGACAAATCTGAGGGATTTTTTAATGGATTTTCAGCGTGACTATTCGCTCCCTCTTTTGCCAGACGGTCTGCTACTTCCTTCCACATTATACCACAGTGAGATGGAACCCCACAAAAATCAGTTCCTATGCCTTGAGATATTAAACAATGTAGTAAATGTTTTATTTTAAAAAAAATCTTTTCTGACTTGGCAGTTCGAACACTTTTGATTGTAAAACTGATTTAGAATCAACACAGTAAAATTTTATAAAAAGCAATTGGTATGTCATATAAGTAAGTCAAAGCCTTCAGTATTGCATATAATTCTGAGATAAAGACTGAAAACCTCTTTCCTACATAATATGATTTCCGGAGTTTTAAAGCTGGTATTACGAAGCCAGAACCACTGTCAGAGGATTCCATGACGGACCCATCCGTAAACACTTCCAAATGATTCAGATAGCTGTTTACTAAATGGTCACGAACTTCAGTTGTTAAAATATTTACATTATCACTTTTCTTTAACATAGTGTGTTTGTAATCAAGAGAAGCATTTTGATGTTCCCAAGGAGGCATTTGAGGAACTACAGGCAATTCTGGTATAACAGTAATATCAATATCACAACGTGATATAAAGTCAGATGCATAATTTCTAATTGGTTGAATATATGACATGTTTTCAGATCTTTTAGAAAAGATCATTACTTGAATCCAATAGTAACTGAAGTTTAACAGAAAGATTTCTGACAACATATTTGGATAGATGCAATATTCACTTCTCATTAGGGATAATAATTACATTCGTTTCTTTATAACATCTATGAGTGTTTGTATGAACTGGAACTCCCAAAGCTAATTTCATGGCCTAACTATCCAAGATTTGCAATTTCTTTTGAAGAGAATTAGATGCAGATAAATACACTTCCTGCCCGTATGTCAATTTCGATCGTACAAAAGATATATAGATATAAAAGGGTATGGTAATCCTGACCCCATGGTTGACAACGTATGATTTTAAGAACGTTTAATCTTTTTCTTGTTTTATCTATCAAATTTTCAATTGGCCCGTCAGCATGACAGCAAAAGGTCAAAGGCTGAGGTGATGCCCTTTGACCTTCAGAAGGGGTTGAAGTGAGATGTGGCGTATTGATGTGTGTCAGGAGCACATCAGACAGCTGAAGGAGGAGGCCATTGACAGGTGTTGATGTTGATGCTGATGTGTGTCAGGAGCATATCAGACAGCTGAAGGAGGCCATTGACAGGTGTTGATGTTGATGGTGATGTGTGTCAGGAGCATATCAGACAGCTGAAGGAGGCTATTGACAGGTGTTGATGCTGATGTTGATGTTGATGTGTGTCAGGAGCACATCAGACATCTGAAAGAGGAGGCCATTGACAGGTGTTGATGTTGATGTGTGTCAGGAGCACATCAGACATCTGAAAGAGGAGGCCATTGACAGGTGTTGATGTTGATGTGTGTCAGAAGCATATCAGACACCTGAAAGGGGAGGCCATTGACAGGTGTTGATGTTGATATTGATGTGTGTCAGGAGCACATCAGACAGCTGAAGGAGGAGGCCATTGACAGGTGTTGATGTTGATGCTGATGTGTGTCAGGAGCATATCAGACATCTGAAAGGGGAGGCCATTGACAGGTGTTGATGTTGATATTGATGTGTGTCAGGATGACACCAGACAGCTGAAGGAGGAGGCCATTGACAGGTGTTGATGTTGATATTGATGTGTGTCAGGAGCACATCAAACAGCTGAAGGATGCCATTGACAGGTGTTGATGGTGATGTTGATGTGTGACAGGAGCATATCAGACAGCTGAAGGAGGAGGCCATTGACAGGTGTTGATGTTGATGTTCATGTTGATATTAATCTTAATGTGTCAGAAACGCATCAGACAGCTGAAGGAGGAGGCCACTGACAGGTGTTAATGTTGATGTTGATGTTTATCTTGATGCGTCAGAAGCACATCAGACAGCTGAAGGAGGAGGCCATTGACAGGTGTTGATGTTGATATTGATGTTGATGTTGATATTAATCTTGATGTGTCAGAAGCACATCAGACAGCTGAAGGAGGAGGCCACGGACAGGTGTTAATGTTGATGTTGATATTGATCTTGATGTGTCAGAAGCACATCAGACAGCTGAAGGAGGAGGCCACTGACAGGTATTGATGTTGATGTTGATGTGTGTCAGGAACACATCAGACAGCTGAAGGAGGAAGCCATTGACAGGTGTTGACGTTGATGTTGATGTGTGTCAGGAACACATCAGACGGCTGAAGGAGGAGGCCACTGACAGGTGTTAATGTTGATGTTGATGTTGATTTTGATGTGTCAGGAACACATCAGACAGCTGAAGGAGGAAGCCATTGACAGGTGTTGATGTTGATGTTGATGTGTGTCTGGAACACATTAGACCACTGAAGGAGGAGGCCACTGACAGATGTTGATATTGATGTTGATGTTTATCTTGATGTGTCAGGAACACATCAGACAGCTGAAGAGGAACCCATTCACAGATGTTGATGTTCATGTGTGTCAGGAACATATCAGACGGCTGAAAGAGGTCACTGACAGGTGTCAATGTTGATGTTGATGTTTATCTTGATGTGTCAGGAACACATCAGACAGCTGAAGGAGGACGCCATTGACAGGTGTTGATGTTGATGTTGATGTGTGTCTGGAACACATTAGACCACAGCTGAAGGAGGAAGCCATTCACAGATGTTGATGTTGATGTGTGTCAGGAACACATCAGACGGCTGAAAGAGGAGGCCCCTGACAGGTGTTAATGTTGATGTTGATGTTTATCTTGATGTGTCAGGAACACATCAGACAGCTGAAGGAGGACGCCATTGACAGGTGTTGATATTGATGTTGATGTGTGTCAGGAACACATCAGACGGCTGAAGGAGGAAGCCATTGACAGGTGTTGATGCTGATGTTGATGTTGATGTGGCAGGAACACATCATACAGCTGAAGGAGGAAGCCATCGACAGGTGTTGATGTTGATGTGTCAGGAACACATCAGACAGCTGAAGGAGGAAGCCATTGACAGGTGTTGATGTTGATGTTGATGTGTCAGGAACACATCAGACAGCTGAAGGAGGAAGCCATTGACAGGTGTTGATGCTGATGTTGATGTTGATGTGGCAGGAACACATCATACAGCTGAAGGAGGAAGCCATTGACAGGTGTTGATGCTGATGTTGATGTTGATGTGGCAGGAACACATCAGACAGCTGAAGGAGGAAGCCATTGACAGGCAGGAGGTGTTCGTCACTCCCCCGGCAACCCCAAACCCAGTGTCCACCTGGCTGCAGTCCAGAGAATTTGAAGTGAGCATGAAAGAGAGACAGACAGACAGACAGACAGACAGACAGATAGACAAAGAGAGAGAGAGAGAGAGAGAGAGAGAGAGAGAGAGAGAGAGAGAGAGAAACAAAGAGAGGGAGAGGCAGTGAGGGAAGAACGGAAAGAAAGAGAGAGAGAGAGAGGGGGGGGGGAGTGAAGAGAGAGAGAGAGAGAAAGAGAAGAGAGAGAAAGACAGTGAGGGTAGGATGGAAAGAGAGAGCGAGAGAGAGAGAGAGACGAGAGAGGAGAGAGAGAAAGACAGTGAGGGTAGGACGGAAAGAGAGAAAGAGAGAGAAAGACAGTGAGGGTAGGACGGAAAGAGAGAGATAGAGAGTATATGAACAAAATCACTGATGAGGGAAGTCCAGTGTGCCATAAATCTGTGATGTAGTGACAGGAACTGCTAATTTGATGAGGAATGTCCTAAAGGAACCTCACCGCCCTGGTGTGCTTTCTGTCAAAGACTGGATGGCAGGGAGGAGGGGTGTTCATGAACGGATGAGTGGCCTTTGCCATGATTATGTTATTCCAAAGAAGTCAAGGACAGTTTTGTTGTAATGGAATAACTGTGGCTTCTGTGTGAACTAAGACACATATACACTGTATTTCGCGTGATGAAACAAATATAGTAGCTACCTTTCCTGGATTTCATTTTTTTACAGAATTCAGTGAGAATGTCAAATTATCTGAGAATGGTTTCCCGTATGTTTTATAGGCTTTCCAGGATGAAAAGGCGAAGTTTGCAGACGTCAAAAGAGGTATAAGGACAGAGATTATACGCATGCGCAAAAAGGTGAGTCCATGCACTGACTGCCGAACCCTACAGCCCGGAAGTGCAAAATGCCAGCAAGAAAAAAAATGAAATAAAACTGACTGGATGTGTCGCACCATGTGCTGTGTCAGGAATCAGTAGTGCGTCACATGAAGAGACTCATCCCTGCCTTGTTCAAAACACTGACACGTACAGTATTCTTATTCTGCTTGTTCGCTAACTTCGTGGGAAGTCTTTGGGGCACCACATTGAAGAACGGTTCACCAGGCAAAGCCTGGGCCTCTGCAAGTTTCTTCTATGTCCACTCTGCAATGTTATCAATTCTTCGTTTTAATCTGTCTTCCCCTCCGTCTCAGTTCTTCAACAGTTCCCTGGAGGACTGGGGCCGTACATACATATCGTGGGTGACGGGGAAGTGACCTCCGTACCTCGTTGTAAGCTCGAAGGGCCGTTACTTGGGGATCCATATTTCGAGAGTAACCTTTAACCTCGTGTTTAGCGGTGGGTGAGGGGTGGGTAACGTACAACGAGGACAGGGCATGAGTTCGCTGTGGGTTAGATCAAAACAAAGCCATTGGACACGTTCAATGATCACAAACTTCACGCAAAGTTAAGATTTCGTCGTCACAACATCTTCCAGTTGACAGACACTCTCCGAGAAAACATTGAATTTGATTTGCACAGACTGAGACACGGAACTCGGCCTCCTGCTCTACAAGTGTGTCTGTAGCTCCCAAGTTCGTCTGCTACGATAGCTGGCTTAGCTCTTGGGGGGGGGGTGTGTGTGTGTGTGTGTGTGTGTGTGTGTGTGTGTGTAGGCTAAATCAGTCTTCGTGCCTTTGTGTGTCACTGTTACTTTGTGTCAGTGTGTGTATGTGTGTGCGTGTGAGCGTGACTTCATCATGTTTATGGCCTTTTAATAGTTTTATCAAACTTGTTTTAGTTCAGCTGCTTTTTCAGTCTTTGTGTGTGTCTGTGTCAGCATGTTTGCGGGCATGCGCAGAAGGATGGGGGTTATTCTAGACATGCGCAGAAGGAGGGAATCCCTCTTTTTATCTGACCTTCACCCTTTGATTTCTGGACACTTCGTAGGTAGAAACCGAGACAAAACCCAGAGAATATAGATACGAAAGTAGATTGCGCTGAACCCACACGGTTTGTACCCAGGAGGTGATCTTGTTGTAGAATAAAATGTACCGACGACATGTAACTATGGCCTCTGGTTTGGCGAGGCTGTTGGATCTTGTCACATGGCCATGCTATCGTTGTTTTTTTCACTGGTGTCAGTAGATCTTCGTTTGGTCCGCCGTGCAGCTCGCTGATTTGATGAACTCGTTTATTGGTAACATGATCAGTCAATCATTGGTAATATGATTAGTCAATCTGACATTTAATATCTTGGGAAACATCTTATATCCAGCCTAGGATTCTTCCATCCAGATTTGCCTTCTGTACAGTTCTAAGTGCCTCCATGACTCTTATCATGGCAGTTAAGGCAGAAGAAGAAGTAAATGATGATGATGATGATGAAGATGATGATGACGACGACGACGACGATGATGATGATGGTGATGATGATGATGATGATGATGATGATGATGATGATGATGATGGTGGTGGTGGTGGTGATGGTGGTGGTAGTAGTAGTTGTAGTGGTGGTGACCCGAATAAAATCAGCCGGTCTAGTTGAAGTGGCCCATAGCAAAAGTGTCCCATGGCAGGGATGGTGTCGGCCAGTCATGAATCCAGTGTGCAGACAAGGCAAACTTTGCAGTTACAATACACATCGTGGGCCCCGACCACTTCGTCTTTTACATCTGATCACTCTTTGTATTTGACAACTACACATTTTATAGCAGTGTGCATTTCATAAATTAACTGGCAGGTCAGTGCATTGTAAGGACTAATGGACCGTGGGTCTGTTCAGATCAGAAGAAAGTTCATCTCTAGGGTTAGTGCACAAAATTCACCTGTAGGGTTAGTGCACAAAGTTCAGGATCAATCGCAGATGTCTCTTGTAGCAAACACACTACATGAAATTCACTCCCCAATGACCAAAGCAAATAAAGCAACACATGAATGACTTCAGTGACAGAGTCTGTCGGGGAGGGTTGGGTGCAGCTGCTGGACTGTCAGACAGTCTGTCGGGGAGGGTGGTGACAGTCAGACAGTCTGTCGTGGAGGGTTGGGGTGACAGTTAGACAGTCTGTCGGGGAGGGTTGCGTGCAGCTGCTGGACTGTCAGACAGTCTGTCGGGGAGGGTGGTGACAGTCAGACAGTCTGTCGTGGAGGGTTGGGGTGACAGTCAGACAGTCTGTCAGGGAGGGTTGAGTACAGCTGCTGGACAGTCAGACAGTCTGTCGGGGAGGGTTGGGGTGACAGTCAGACAGTCTGTCGGGGAGGGTTGGGGTGACAGTCAGACAGTCTGTCGGGGAGGGTTGGGGTGACAGTCAGACAGTCTGTTGGAGAGGGTTGGGGTGACAGTTAGACAGTCTGTCGGGGAAGGTTGGGGTGACAGTCAGACAGTCTGTCGGGGAGGGTTGGGGACAGCTGCTGGCTGACATGGCCAACCACTCCTGCTCGTTTAGACTGGCTCACTATTCTCGTGAACAAGTCTGCAGGGCACGTGCCAAACGATGAAGCCACCGTGTACAGACAGGTGCTCCCTGCAACGATTCCATCTCTCAGAGGCTGTGTGAAAGTGAAGGTGGGATGGAGTCATGTGGGGCTTGCTGTGGCTGTGTGAAAGTGAAGGTGGGGAGTCATGTGGGGCTTGCTGTGGGTGTGTGAGAGTGAAGGTAGGGTGGAGTCATGTGGGGCTTGCTGTGGATGTGTGAGGGTAAAGGTGGAATGGAGTCGTGTGGGCTTTGCTGTGGGTGTGTGAGGGTAAAGGTGGGATGGAGTCATGTGGGGCTTGCTGTGGGTGTGTGAGGGTAAAGGTGGGATGGAGTCATGTGGGGCTTGCTGTGGGTGTGTGAGGGTAAAGGTGGGATGGAGTCATGTGGGGCTTGCTGTGGGTGTTTGAGGGTAAAGGTGGGATGGAGTCATGTGGGACTTGCTGTGGGTGTGTGAGAGTGAAGGTGGGATGGAGTCATGTGGGGCTTGCTGTGGGTGTGTGAGAGTGAAGGTGGGATGGAGTCATGTGGGGCTTGCTGTGGGTGTGTGAGAGTGAAGGTGGGATGGAGTCATGTGGGACTTGCTGTGGGTGTGTGAGAGTGAAGGTGGGGAGTCATGTGGGGCTTGCTGTGGGTGTCCAGATCACAGGCATGCTCCAGAGGAACAGTGAGCTGCCAGACATAGAGAAGCTTCCGCAGGGCGACTTCCATGTGGACATTGAGGAACTGGCCAGGCTCCAGATTGAGGAAGAGGTGGAGCTGGAAAAAGTGAGTGACAGCCTGTTCCACGCCCTTTTTACTGTGACCTTTTCACAGTGACATATGTGAGTGACTCTCTATTCCAGGCCCTTTTTACTCTGACCTTTCCACAGTGAGACAAGTGAGTGACACTCTATTCCACGCCCTTTACAATCTGACCTTTTCACGATGACACAAGTGAAACTTTTCCACGCCCTTTACACCCTGACCTTTTCACAATGACCCAAGTGAGTGACACTCTTTTCCATGCCCTTTACACTCTAGAATGTTTATAATGACCCAGGTGAGTGACACTCTATTCCACGTCCTTTACACTCTGACCCAAGTGAGTGACACTCTATTCCACGCCCTTTACACTCTGAACTTTTCACAATGACACTTTTCTGTGCCCTTTACACTTTACCTTTTCACAATGACACGAGTGACAGTCGTTTACATGCCCTTTACACTCTAGTATCTTTATAAGAAACAGGTAACACTCGTTTCCATGTCCTCTTACACTCTGACCTTTTCACAGTGACACAAGGAGTGACACTCGTTTCCATGTCCTTTACACTCTGACCTTTCACAGTGACACAAGGGAGTGACACTCGTTTCCATGCCCTTTACACTCAGACCTTTCCACAGTGACACAAATGAGTGACACTCATTTCCATGCCCTTTACACTCTAGCACTTTATAATGACACTAGTGAGTAACACTCGTTTCCATGTCCTTTACACTCTGACCTTTTCACAGTGACACAAGGAGTGACACTCGTTTACATGTCCTTTACACTCATGACCTTTTCACAGTGACACAAGGGAGTGACACTCGTTTCCATGCCTTTACACTCTGACCTTTCACAGTGACACAATGAGTGACAGTCGTTTCCATGCCCACTTTTACACTCATGCATCCTTTAACTGACCACAGTGACACAAGAGTGACACTCGTTTCCATGCCCTTTACACTCTGACTCTTTCACAGTGACCAAGTGAGTGACACTCGTTTCCATGCCCTTTACACTCTGACCTTTCCACAGTGACACAATGAGTGACACTCGTTTCCATGCCCTTTACACTCTGACCTTTCACAGTGACACAAATGAGTGACACTCGTTTTCCATGCCCTTACACTCTGACCTTTCCACAGTGATAATGACACAATGAGTAACACTCGTTTCCATGCCTTTACACTCTGACCTTTTCACAGTGACACAAGGGAGTGACACTCGTTTCCAGTGCCCTTTACACTCTGACCTTTCCACAGTGACACAAAGAGTGACACTCGTTTCCATGCCCTTTACACTCAGACCTTTTCACAGTGACACAGGGAGTGACACTCATTTCCATGCCCTTTACATCTGACCTTTCCACAGTGACACAAATGAGTGACACTCGTTTCCATGCCTTTACACTCTTGTCTTTATAATGACACTAGTGAGTAACACTCGTTTCCATGCCCTTTACACTCTGACCTTTCCACAGTGACACAAGGGAGTGACACTCGTTTCCATGCCCTTTACACTCTGACCTTTCCACAGTGACACAATGAGTGACACTCGTTTCCATACCCTTTACACTCGACCTTTTCACAGTGACACAGGGAGTGACACTCGTTTCCATGCCCTTTACACTCTGACTTTAATGACACTAGGGAGTGACACTCGTTTCCATGTCCTTTACACTCTGACCTTTTCACAGTGACACAGGGAGTGAACACTCGTTTCCGTGCCCTTTACACTCTGACCTTTCCACAGTGACACAAATGAGTGACACTCGTTTCCATGCCTTTACACTCTGACCTTTCACAGTGACACAGGGAGTGACATCTTTCCATGCCTTTACTCTGACCTTTCCACAGTGACACAATGAGTGACACTCGTTTCCATGCCCTTTAACTCTTGTACCCCTTTTCACAGTGACACAAGGGAGTGACACTCGTTTCCATGCCCTTTACACTCTTGTACCTTTATAATGACACTAGTGAGTAACACTCGTTTCCATGCCCTTTACATTCTGACCTTTCCACAGTGACACAAATGAGTGACACTCGTTTCCATGTCCTTTACACTCAGACCTTTTCACAGTGACACAAATGAGTGACACTCGTTTCCATATCCTTTACACTCTGACCTTTTCACAGTGACACAAATGAGTGACACTCATTTCCATGCCCTTTACACTCTTGTACCTTTATAATGACACTAGTGAGTAACACTCGTTTCCATGCCCTTTACACTCTGACCTTTCCACAGTGACACACGGGAGTGACACTCGTTTCCATGCCCTTTACACTCTGACCTTTTCACAGTGACACAAGGGAGTGACACTCGTTTCCATGCCCTTTACACTCTGACCTTTTCACAGTGACACAAGGGAGTGACACTCGTTTCCATACTCTTTACACTCAGACCTTTTCACAGTGACACACGGGAGTAACACTCGTTTCCATGCCCTTTACACTCTGACCTTTTCACAGTGACACAAGGGAGTGACACTCGTTTCCATGCCCTTTACACTCAGACCTTTTCACAGTGACACAAGGGAGTGACACTCGTTTCCATGCCCTTTACACTCTTGTACCTTTATAATGACACTAGTGAGTAACACTCGTTTCCATGCCCTTTACATTCTGACCTTTCCACAGTGACACAAATGAGTGACACTCGTTTCCATGTCCTTTACACTCTGACCTTTTCACAGTGACACAAATGAGTGACACTCGTTTTCATATCCTTTACACTCTGACCTTTTCACAGTGACACACGGGAGTGACCCTCATTTCCATGCCCTTTACACTCTTGTACCTTTATAATGACACTAGTGAGTAACACTCGTTTCCATGCCCTTTACACTCTGACCTTTCCACAGTGACACACGGGAGTGACACTCGTTTCAATGTCCTTTACACTCTGACCTTTTCACAGTGACACAAGGGAGTGACACTCGTTTCCATGCCCTTTACACTCTGACCTTTTCACAGTGACACAAGGGAGTGACACTCGTTTCCATGCCCTTTACACTCTGACCTTTTCACAGTGACACAAGGGAGTGACACTCGTTTCCATACTCTTTACACTCAGACCTTTTCACAGTGACACACGGGAGTAACACTCGTTTCCATGCCCTTTACACTCAGACCTTTTCACAGTGACACACGGGAGTGACACTCGTTTCCATGCCCTTTACACTCAGACCTTTTCACAGTGACACAAATGAGTGACACTCGTTTCCATGTCCTTTACACTCTGACCTTTTCACAGTGACATAAATGAGTAACACTCGTTTCCATGCCCTTTACACTCAGACCTTTTCACAGTGACACAAGAGAGTGACACTCGTTTCCATGTCATTTACACTCTAGAATTCTTATAACAAGACAAATGAGTGGCACTCGTTTCCACGCCTTTACACTCTAGAATCTTTGTTATGAGACAGCTGAGTGACACTCTATTTCGACATAAGCTGTCTGTCTGGTTGTTGTAAGCGTGTGCGGATAAGGCACTTTGAGAAGCAAGGGACAGAAGACAAACAGAAATTTCACCGAGTATCTCCCACTGAACAGACACAAAACACAACCTTGACAGCACAGTATTCCACATACAGTTTAATTAAATCTGCAAACTTCAGTCGCACTTCTTCATATTCCTGCGTGTTTTCAGTAAGACAAGCGAGTGACCCTGTGTTCCTTAAAACAAGACAAGTCCTTTAAACACTTGCTTCTTGGCAATGAGACAAGTGATGATGGGCCAACAGAGTGACACTCTGTTCCTTAAATCAGGACACGTCCTTTACAGTCTTGCCTCTTTGCAGAAAGGCTATTCAGTGACACTGTATTCCTTGAAAGATAAACATGTTCTTTACAGTCTTGTCTCATTATAAAAAGAGTATTCAATGTCATTGTATTCCTTGAAAGAAGAACAGTTCTTTACAGACTTGCCTCTTTAGAATGGGACAGTTGAGCAGCACTGTATTCCTATACTCTTTAAAACAGGACAGGTCCTCGACAATCTTCTCATTTTGACCTGGAGCAAATTAGATGGGGTTTCCTTGAAATGGAACCACTGAGTTGCTGTTATCATGTAAGGCTTGGTGTGGGGTCAAAGTGCCTGTCGTATGGCTGGAACACAGATCAGAATGTGCCTATTATGATGCAAGGCTTGGTGTGTGATCAAAGTGCCTCTCGTATGGATGGAACACAGATCAGAATGTGTCTATTATGATGTAAGGTTTGGTGTGGTGTCAAAGTGCCTCTCGTATGGATGGAACACAGATCAGAATGTGTCTATTATGATGTAAGGTTTGGTGTGGTGTCAAAGTGCCTCTCGTATGGATGGAACACAGATCATGTAAGGCTTAGTGTGGGGTCAAAATGCCTCTATTATGATGTAAGGCTTGGTGTGGGGTCAAAGTATCTCTATTATGATGTAAGGCTTGGTGTGGGGTCAAAGTATCTCTGTTATAATGTAAGGCTTGGTGTGGGGTCAAGGTGCCTCTCGTATGGATGGAACACAGATCAGAATGTGTCTATTATGATGTAAGGTTTGGTGTGGGGTCAAGGTGCCTCTCGTATGGATGGAACACAGATCAAAATGTGGCTTGTCTGAGGCTTGCAAGTTCCTTCACCAAGATAGGACCGTGCACCGGTCCTTAGAGGAAGCCATGCCTCAACAGCTAGGTGGACCAGTTGACTGTTTGACAGAAGCACTGAGCGTTGGAGTCATTGACCCGTGGCGTTCCTTGAAGATCAGTTATTCAAATGGTTTACCTTGATGAGTTATAGCATTAGTTCATCACTACTCAGGTGATTTAAGTAACGTGACAGTTGTCCACAATGATTCCAGTGTTTGTGCTCCTGCACATGCAAGTGCACTTGTGGCATCATGGCATACAGTACCGACATCTGCAAACATTAGAACCCTGGGGCAAGAAACACTTAAGCTCAGTTTACTATTGATATGGAATGTGTGTGTGTGTGTGTGTGTGTGTGTGTGTTGTGTGTTTGTGTGTGTGTGTGTGTGTGTGTGTGTGTGTGTGTGTGTGTGTGTGTGAACGTGAAATGCATGCCAATGACACTTTTACGAACTGAAAGCTGCGTTAAAATATGGATATTCTTTGTGTTTCACTTGTGGGTTTTTCCTCTTGATTTTCAGGTTCGTGAAGAAACAATGCAGAGAAATATGGTCAAAGACTATCTGAGTCGGTTAATCAAAACGCAATGCTGGGACCAGATGGACGTGAAGGGTCGATCAATCAAGGTGGGTTTGGGCAGGGGAGGAGAAAGGCTGTTGTCGCTTGCTAGTCATCATTCCGTGCCTAATGACGCCCGGTGTTGGGCGACCTCCTACTGTTTGGACCATTATTTCCTGTCGTTCCTTCCCCCTGTTTATCCTGCCTTGATGTTTTGGTTACAGTTCACTCATATCAAATGTTTAATCAACATTTGGATACCTGTAACATCGTGCACCAAAGTTATCAAGTTTAAGAAGGCTTGCACACGATCACATGTAGTCGCCTGTGCTTCTGCTAACTGTGTAACACAATACAACCTGCTACATGCATGGATATCTGGCAACTTTGTAACACAATTCAACCTGTTACATGTATGGACATCTGGTAACTCTGTAACCAATACAACCTGCCACACGCATGGATATGTGGTAACTATGTAACCAATACAACCTGCTACATGTATGGATCTGTGGTAACTCTGTAACACAATACAACCTGCTACACGTATAGATATGTGGTAACTATGTAACCAACACAACCTGCTACATGTATGGATATCTGGCAACTCTGTAACACAATACAACCTGCTACACGTATGGATATGTGGTAACTATGTAACCAATACAACCTGCTACATGTAAGGATATCTGTAACTTTGTAACCAACACAATCTGCTACATGCATGGATATCTGGTAACTGTAACCAACAAAACCTGCTACACGTATGGATATCTGGTAACTGTAACCAGCACAACCTGCTACACGTATGGATATCTGGTAACTGTAACCAGCACAACCTGCTACATATATGGATATCTGGTAACTGTAATCAACACAACCTGCTACATATATGGATATCTGGTAACAGTAACCAACACAACCTGCTACATATATGGATATCTGGTAACTGTAACCAACATAATCTGCTACATGTATGGATATCTGGTAGCTCTGTAACGCAATACAACCTGCTGAATGTAGGGATATCTGGTAACTCTGTGATCTAGTACAACCTGCTGCATGCAGGGATATCTGGTAACTCTGTGACCTAGTACAACCTGCTGCATGCAGGGATATCTGGTAACTCTGTGACCTAGTACAACCTGCTGCATGCAGGGATATCTGGTAACTCTATGACCTAGTACAACCTGCTGCATGCAGGGATATCTGGTAACTCTGTGACCTAGTACAACCTGCTGAATGTAGGGATATCTGGTAACTCTGTGATCTAGTACAACCTGCTGCATGCAGGGATATCTGGTAACTCTATGACCTAGTACAACCTGCTGCATGCAGGGATATCTGGTAACTCTGTGACCTACTACAACCTGCTGCATGCAGGGATATCTGGTAACTCTGTGACCTAGTACAACCTGCTGCATGCAGGGATATCTGGTAACTCTGTGACCTAATACAACCTGCCGCACCTGTGGATTTCTGGTAATTCTGTGACCTAATACAACCTACTGCATGCAGGGATATCTGGTAACTCTGTGATGTAGTACAACCTGCTGCATGTAAGGATATCTGGTAACTCTGTGACCTAGTGCAACCTGCTGCATGCAGGGATATCTGGTAACTCTGTGACCTACTACAACCTGCTGCATGTAAGGATATCTGGTAACTCTGTGACCTACTACAACCTGCTGCACCTGTGGATATCTGGAAACTCTGTAACCAATACAACCTGCTGCACGTAGGGATAAACCCCCAGAAGAAAATCTGACTGGGATGGGGATGGTCTTCACCAGGTTCGACTTGCGCAAGGTACGCTGCATGAAGGGAAAGTATTAGAAGACGACAGCAGATCAGCCGCAGTCCGGGTTAACAATGATCATGCCGTCTGTCGACCTCTACAGTGGACGCCAAAAGTGTACCATGGTGGGAATCAACAGGATATTCATGGAAGGAAAGTCATCACAATCACCACCTGGATTATAAAAACACCCATGCAAATCAGACAGCTGACAGAACTGACACATGACCTACACAGAGATTCCTGGCATAGTCTCTGCCTCAGGGGACTGAGATGGAAGAGTAACGCAGAAGCACAGACAGGAAGAAGGCCATGTCTAATGCTACAGTTGAGGAGACAGACCTGTACATGGAGTTGGGTTTTATATCAAAAGAACGTCAGGACCACTATATAAGGATGCTACCCTGATTCCAACAGGATGATGATCATCTACCTGGAAATCAAAACCATTCATCATTATGGTAGTACAACTATATGCTCGCAAATCAAACTTTGATGATGATTAAATGGAAGATTTCTACACTTATCGGTTATCAACTGGACTGCCCAGACTGACCAGAAAGACAAACCGAGCGTTCAGGGTGACAGGACTGCAAGACTGGTAAAGATGCCCAAGAATAATGGAGGAATTTCTAGCGCCCCCACTATGACGAGACCACCAATGATAGGGAGTCAGCTGGCTAGAATTTGTCAGCCACGATGATTTGGTTCTTGCTGGAGATGAACATAAAGCACCCCGACGACGAACATGGCACTCCCTGATGCTCAGTATTAGAGTGAGATAGACTGTGTTGTGGTGAAGACCTGGAACAAGCCTGTCCTCAGTGGGGATACAACTTGGACATCTCCCGAAGCTGACCTTGGTTCTTACCACGACCTTGTGATAAGAAACATTAAAATGAAGAACGACAACAGAGTGAAAAACAGCTGTCTCCAATTCACTCTTGACACACTGAAAGATCCTGGCTTTGCTAAACGATTCCAAGATACCAGGGACTAGTTGTGTAGTTGGTAACAATGTTTGCCAGGGGCTAATTGTTGTGTAGTTGGTAACAATGTCTGTCAGAGACTAGTTGTTGTGTAGTTGATAACAATGTTTGCCAGGGACTAGTTGTTTTGTAGTTGGTAACAATGTCTGCCAGACCAACTATATAATTTGGAGATTGGTGGTAAAGACCGAAACAAAAAGGGGGGTCAAAGAGAAAACAGAAACAATACACAACGTTTTGTCACTTGAAAAAGACTCTAAGAGTCGAAACGTTGTGTATTGTTTTTGTTTTCTCTTTGACCCCCCTTTTTGTTTCGGTCTTTACCACCAATCTTCAAATTATATAGTTGTTCTGAAAAAGACCCAGTCAAGTGTTTACCAATTTTAATGTCTGCCAGAGACTAGTTGTTGTGTAGTTGGTAACAATGTCTGCCAGGGACTAGTTGTTGTGTAGTTGATAACAATGTCTGCCAGGGACTAGTTGTGTAGTTGGTAACAATGTCTGCCAGAGACCAGTTGTTGTGTAGTTGGTAACATTGTTTGCCAGGGACTAGTTGTGTAGTTGGTAACAATGTCTGTCAGGGACTAGTTGTGTAGTTGGTAACAATGTCTGTCAGGGACTAGTGTAGTTGTTAACAATGTCTGCCAGGGACTAGTTGTTATGTAGTTGGTAACAATGCCTGTCATGGACTAGTTGTTGTGTAGTTGGTAACAATGTCTGCCAGGGACTAGTTGTTGTGTAGTTGGTAACAATGTCTGCCAGGGACTGGTTGTTGAGTAGTTGGTAACAATGTCTGTCATGGACTAGTTGTTGTGTAGTTGGTGACAATGTCTGCCAGGGACTAGTTGTTGTGTAGTTCGTAACAATGCCTGTCATGGACTAGTTGTTGTGTAGTTGGCAACAATGTCTGCCGGGGACTGGTTGTGTGGTTGGTAACAATGTCTGTCATGGACTAGTTGTTGTGTAGTTGGTAACAATGTCTGCCAGGGACTAGTTATGTAGTTGGTAACAATGCCTGTCATGGACTAGTTGTTGTGTAGTTGGTAACAATGTCTGCCAGGGACTAGTTGTTGTGTAGTTGGTAACAATGTCTGCCGGGGACTGGTTGTTGTGTAGTTGGTAACAATGTCTGTCAGGGACTAGTTGTGTAGTTGGTGACAGTGTCTGCCAGGGACTAGTTGTTGTGTAGTTCGTAACAATGCCTGTCATGGACTAGTTGTTGTGTAGTTGGCAACAATGTCTGCCAGGGACTGGTTGTATAGTTGGTAACAATGCCTGTCATGGACTGGTTGTGTGGTTGGTAACAATGCCTGTCATGGACTGGTTGTGTATTTGGTAACAATGCCTGTCATGGACTAGTTGTTGTGTAGTTGGTAACAATGTCTGCCAGGGACTAGTTGTTGTGTAGTTGGTAACAATGTCTGTCAGGGACTGGTTGTTTTGCAGTTGGCAACAATGTCTGCCAGGGACTGGTTGTGTAGTTGGTAACAATGTCTGCCATGGACTGGTTGTGTAGTTGGTAACAATGTCTGTCATGGACTAGTTGTTGTGTAGCTGGTAACAATGTCTGCCAGGGACTAGTTGTTGTGTAGTTGGTAACAATGTCTGCCGGGGACTAGTTGTTGTGTAGTTGGTAACAATGTCTGTCATGGACTAGTTCTTGTGTAGCTGGTAACAATGTCTGCCAGGGACTAGTTGTTGTGTAGTTGGTAACAATGTCTGTCGTGGACTAGTTGTTGTGTAGTTGGTAACAATGTCTGTCAGGGACTAGTTGTGTAGTTGGTGACAGTGTCTGTCAGGGACTAGTTGTTGTGTAGCTGGTAACAATGTCTGTCAGGGACTAGTTGTTGTGTAGTTGGTAACAATGTCTGTCAGGGACTAGATGTGTAGTTGGTAACGATGTCTGCCAGGGACTAGTTGTGTGGTAACAATGTCTGTCAGGGACTAGATGTGTAGTTGGTAACGATATCTGCCAGGGACTAGTTGTTGAGGTAGTTGGTAACAATGTCTGTCATGGACTAGTTGTTGTGTAGTTGGTAACAATGTCTGTCAGGGACTAGTTGTGTAGTTTGTAACAATGTTTGTCATGGACTAGTTGTGTAGTTGGTAACAATGTCTGCGACGGACTAGATGTGTCCTTGGTAACAATGTCTGCGAGGGACTAATTATTGTGTAGTTGGTAACAATGTCTGTCATTGACTAGCTGTTGTGTAGTTGGTAACAATATCTGTCAGGGACTAGTTGTTGTGTAGTTGGTAACATGTCTGTCAGGGACTAGATGTGTAGTTGGTAACAATGTCTGTCAGGAACTAGATGTGTAGTTGGTAATAATGTCTGCGAGGGACTAATTGATGTCTAGTTGGTAACAATGTTTGTCATGGACTAGTTGTGTAGTTGGTAACAATGTCTGTCAGGGACTAGTTGTGTAGTTGGTAACAATGTCTGTCAGGGACTAGTTGTGTAGTTGGTAACAATGTCTGCCAGGGACTAGTTGTTGTGTAGTTGGTAACAATGTCTGTCATGGACTAGTTGTGTAGTTGGTAACAATGTCTGTCAGGGACTAGTTGTTGTGTAGTTGGTAACGATGTCTGTCAGGGACTAGTTGTTGTGTAGTTGGTAACAATGCCTGTCATGGGCTAGTTGTTGTGTAGTTGGTAACAGTGTCTGCCATGGACTAGTTGTTATGTAGTTGGTAACAATGTCTGCCAGGGACAAGTTATTCTATAGTTGGTAACAATGTCTGCCATGGACTGGTTGTGAAGTTGGTAACAATGTCTGTCATAGAATAGTTGTTGTGTAGTTGGTAACAATGTCTGTCACGGACTAGTTGTTGTGTAGTTGGTAACAATGTCAGCCATGGACTGGTTGTGTAGTTGGTAACAATGTCTGTCATGGACTAGTTGTTTGTAGTTGGTAACAATGTCTGCCAGGGACTAGTTGTTGTGTAGTTGGTAACGATGTCTGCCATGGACTGGTTGTGTAGTTGGTAACAATGTCTGTCATGGACTGGTTGTGTAGTTGGTAACAATGTATGTCATGGACTAGTTGTTGTGTAGTTGGTAACAATGTCTGCCAGGGACAAGGTATTCTATAGTTGGTAACAATGTCTGCCATGGACAAGTTATTTTATAGTTGATAACAATGTCTTCCATGGACAAGGTATTCTATATTTGGTAACAATGTCTGCCATGGACAAGTTATTCTATAGTTGGTAACAATGTCAGCCATGGACTGGTTGTATAGTTGGTAACAATGTCTGTCATGGACTAAATGTTGTTTAGTTGGTAACGATGTCTGCCATGGACTGGTTGTGTAGTGGTAACAATGTCTGTCATGGACTAAATGTTGTTTAGTTGGTAACGATGTCTGCCATGGACTGGTTGTGTAGCTGGTAACAATGTCTATCATGGACTGGTTGTGTAGTTGGTAACAATGTATGTCATGGATTAGTTGTTGTGTAGTTGGTAACAATGTCTGCCATGGACAAGGTATTCTATAGTTGGTAACAATGTCAGCCATGGACTGGTTGTATAGTTGGTAACAATGTCTGTCATGGACAAGTTATTCTATAGTTGGTAACAATGTCTGTCATGGACAAGTTATTCTATAGTTGGTAACAATGTCTGCCATGGACAAGGTATTCTATAGTTGGTAACAATGTCTGCCATGGACAAGTTATTCTATAGTTGGTAACAATGTCTGCCATGGACAAGTTATTCTATAGTTGGTAACAATGTCTGCCATGGACAAGGTATTCTATAGTTGGTAACAATGTCAGCCATGGACTGGTTGTATAGTTGGTAACAATGTCTGTCATGGACAAGTTATTCTATAGTTAGTAACAATGTCTGTCATGGACAAGTTATTCTATAGTTGGTAACAATGTCTGCCATGGACAAGGTATTCTATAGTTGGTAACAATGTCTGCCATGGACAAGTTATTCTATAGTTGGTAACAATGTCTGCCATGGACAAGTTATTCTATAGTTGGTAACAATGTCTGCCATGGACAAGGTATTCTATAGTTGGTAACAATGTCAGCCATGGACTGGTTGTATAGTTGGTAACAGTGTCTGCCAGGGACAAGGTATTCTATAGTTAGTAACAATGTGTGCCATGGACAAGTTATTCTATAGTTGGTAACAATGTCTGCCAGGGATAAGTAATTCTATAGTTGGTAACAATGTCAGCCATGGACTGGTTGTTCTGTGGTTAATAACAATGTCTGCCATGGACTGGTTGTTCTGTGGTTAATAACAATGTCTGCCATGGACTGGTTGTTCTGTGGTTAATAACAATGTCTGCCATGGACTGGTTGTTCTGTGGTTATTAACAATGTCTGCCATGGACTGGTTGTTCTGTGGTTAATAACAATGTCTGCCAGGGACTGGCTGTTATGTGGTTAATAACAATGTCTGCCATGGACTGGTTGTTCTGTGGTTAAGAACAATGTCTGCCATGGACTGGTTGTTCTGTGGTTAATAACAATGTCTGCCATGGACTGGTTGTTCTGTAGTTAATAGCAGTGTCTGCCATGGACTGGTTGTTCTGTGGTTAATAACAATGTTTGCCAGGGGCTAATTGTTGTGTAGTTGGTAACAATGTCTGCCAGGGACTGGTTGTGTAGTTGGTAACAATGTCTGCCATGGACTGGTTGTGTAGTTGGTAACAATGTCTGCCATGGACAAGTTATTCTATAGTTGGTAACAATGTCTGCCATGGACTGGTTGTTCTGTGGTTAATAACAATGGCTGCCATGGACTGGTTGTGTAGTCGGTAACGATGTCTGCCTGGACTGCTTGTTCTGTGGTTAATAACAATGTCAGCCATGGACTGGTTGTGAGGTCTGTGGCGTGCTGCCTGTCACAGTACCAGCCAGGGATGTAAGGCAGTTCCTGTCACAGTAACAGCCAGGGATGTAAAGCAGTTCCTGTCACAGTAACAGCCAGGGATGTAAAGCAGTTCCTGTCACAGTAACAGCCAGGGATGTAAAGCAGTTCCTGTCATAGTTTTGCCACCTCTACCACCACAGGCAATGTCGGCACCCAGTGCTGGTCGGATGGACTGGAGAGATAGTGTCTCACACCACGGAAGGTTTTACGGCTTCTTTCCGCCAAACGCTAAAATAAGTATATGTTCACTCCGTATTGGACGGACAAGACTAAGTATTGCTCTGTGTGTGTGTGTGTGTGTGTGTGTGTGTGTGTGTGTGTGTGTGTGTGTGTGTGTGTGAGTTGGTAGGTAGATCAATAAAGGCGTCATGTATGGACTTATCTCTCATTGGGCAGGAACAAAGATGTCTGATATGGAGTTATCTCCCGTTGGGCAGGAACAAAGGTGTCAGATATGGAGTGATCTCCCGTGGCCCTGGACTCGTTCCCATCCAGATCAGAATCGTTCTGTGTGTTGCAGGCCTTCAACTCGGACCTGACGATGGCTAACTTTCCGTTGATGGTCCGCGACCCAGAATCACTGGGCACACTGACCACATTGTCCAGACAGCGTGACATCGAACTCAAAGAGAAAATGGTCAGCCACACATCTGTGCACACTGCATAGACTGGGTCATAAACACATACACAGGGCAATACATAGCAGAGACTCCGTGTGTGTGTGTGTGTGTGTGTGTGTGTGTGTGTGTGTGTGTGTGTGTGTGTGTGTGTGTGTGTGAGAGAGAGAGAGAGAGACAGAGAGAGACAGACAGACAGACAGACAGACAGATTATCAAGGCATTTATAAAATGATGTTGAAGGTCTTTTTAGTGTTCATCACAGATTTTCAACAAAAATGGTGTTGCTATTTCCAGTGATCAAAACAATTTTGCTGCTGTTGTTAAAATTCATCGCGACTTTTCCGGAATCATGTTTTTGTTGTTTTGTCATCCATGCCATAGATTCATTTGATACGCCATGTAAATGTGTGAAAAGGTGTTCATTCAACATGTATGTTCGTAGATTATGATGTTATAAATGATTTTTATATATATATATATATATATATATATATATATATATATATATACGTCTACTTCTGTGCATTTGTTTACAGAGAAAATCTTTATTCAGTGTAAATACAACAAAGTACACACAGTGCTAATCAACCAAGTGAGTGAAAACAATCATAATAAGGGTTTCTTTTGAAAGTGGAGAGAAAAAAAGGAAAGGAAAGAGAGAGAGAGAGAGAGAGAGAGAGAGAGAGAGAGAGAGAGAGAGAGAGAGAGAGAGTAGTTTTAGGAGAGGTGGAGGAGGGGCGAAAGTGGCCAGACACAGGCGAGGGGAAGGGGGAGGAGAAGCTGGTTGAGAGAGAATGAACGAACGAACAAACTATCAAACAAATTTTATTCTAAGAGGGTAGTGGACTAAGGATGAATAGTTTCAAAATGGAGTGACTGAGGGCGGAGAACGAAGCAAAATTTAGAAAGAGAGGGGGTTAGTTACCGCCAAGGACATTATGTCTTGTCCTGTGCTTTGTTTGTCAATGTCCTTGGTGGTAACTAACCCCCTCTCTTTCTAAATTAAGGATGAATACTTTTTTTTACATCCAGTCCTCTAGGCAAGAAAAAATCCATATGATATAGTAAGCAGCAAATCAACAAAATATACGGAAAAAGATGTAACAATCAATTGCATGAGAACCTTTTTGAAAAATAGAAGAAGGAAAAAATAAACAACAACAACAACAAAAATGATCAGGACAAGAGGAAGGGAGAGGGGAATGAAGAGATAGAGAGAAAAAGAGACTGACCGACCGACCGACTGACCGAATGGCGATAGATAGGTAGAGATAAAGGGAGAGAAAGACAATGAAGCAGACTTGGATAAACACACCCATGAAGAGAGAGAGAGAGAGAGAGAGAGAGAGAGAGAGAGAGAGAGAGAGAGAGAGAGGAGAGAGCATACATACAAGTCGAACCAAAGTATTTTGAAATTTGGTGTCGGATATTTGGCAATACATGTTCTGATTCATGTAAGTTCTGTACAATTTCGTTGGGCTAATACAGGATTTCTATAGTATCTAGGACCTAGACGCTAGTATCTGGGACCTAGACGGCTATGATCGTGTTAATAACAATTGTACAATGTACAAAATCAACGTATGTTCACTAAATGATCTGGGTCTTCAAACAGCGTCTTATTCGGAATTCATGTGTGTACAAAGTCTTCATAGACGACAATTTTGCGAACAATACATTCTTCAATCCTATTTCTGTATTTCATTTCTTGAAAAAGTAAGGATATTGCGCCCAACAAATTTTATTCTTTCTCATAATAATAATCAAAATAATGATGATGATGATGATGATGATGATCGTTAGCGATGTCAATTGTAGTTATCAGCACGGCAGAATCATAATTTGTTACCGTTTATGAAGGCGTTGAAGGATAAAGCTATCATCGTTTTCATTGTTCAGTAAATCGTCGGGAGAACTAGGTTATATATGTTTCTATTGTTCATCAAGGCTTCCAGAGAACTAGGTTATAACTGTTTCTCTGTTCATCAATACTTTGAGAGAACTAGGTTATAATTCTTTCTGATGTTCATCAAGGCTTTGGGGGAACTAGGCTCTCTAACTGCTTTTGTTGTTCACCAAGGCTTTGGGAGAACTAGGTTATAACTGTTTCTGTTCATCATGACTTTGAGAGAACTAGGTAATCACTTTCTTTAAGTGTTTATCAAAGCATAGAAAAAAAACTGTGCTATCACAAGAACGAAAACTTAATCATTGTGTCGCCAAACAAAGAGCTCAACTACAAGAGCTCTACAAACAATTGATCTTCTCCACGCAGGACAAATAGCATTTAAAATAATGAAAATGACGGGCGAACAGTCACTTAAATTTCGATCTGGACGCAAAATTTGGTCTCTGGTGAACACGTAAAATAAGGGAATGGAACTGAGGTTGAAGGGGAGAATAGGCAGATTATACTACAGCTGCTATTACTTCTTCTACTACTACTACTACTACTACTACTACTACTACTGATAATATAATAACAAGAAGAACACGAACATCAACAATGACATGAACAACAATAACGACAACAATGGTAATAAAGAGAACAATAATGATGCTGAAATGACTGAAATTACTGAATGGAACTGAGGTTGTAGAGGAAAATGCAAAAACGCTACTACTACAACTACAACAACAACAACAACAACAACAACTACTACTGCTACTACTACTACTACTACTACTACTGCTGCTGCTGCTGCTGCTGCTGCTGCTGCTGCTGCCACTGCTGCTGCTGCTATCACTACTGCAACTACCACTTATAATAATAATAATAATAGTAGTAATATAATAACAATAATGATGATAATGATAATGATAGTAATATGGCAATAGTGATGTGGTAGTAGTGTAGTAGTAGTAGTAGTAGTAGTAGTAGTAGTAGTAGTAGTAGTACTGCTGCTGCTGGTAGTGTTTGTGTTGTTGGTTTTGTTGTTACTGCTGCTACTGTTGTTGCTATTTATTACCATAAACACCATCATTTTTATCTTTAATATGGTGAATTTTATTCGTTCAGTGTTTTCTAAATTTCTATACATTTATTTCTCAGATGTTATCTTACTATCTTTTCAGTTTTCTACCGTGGTATCATTATCTTTATCTTCACTATTATCATGATGATGATGACGATTATCATTATAACTATTTCTAAATTTCATGACTTTTATCCCACTATTTTTTTTAGTTTTCTATTATCATTATTATTATGATTACTATTTTTATTATTTTTGGTGTTATTATCATCACTATCATCATTCTCGTTATCATAACATTGTTATCATTATTATCATTGTTTTTACTGTTGTCACAACAATTTTTGTAGCTATTCTTCTCATCTTCTTTTTCTTAAATAATTATCACTGTTATCAATAATTTAGCTGTTATCATTGTCGCTGTTCTGGTAATCATAATTCTCATTATTATTGTTATTATTATTGTTATATATTATTATTGTTATTATTATTGTTTTTTCTTAAATCATTATCAGTATCATCAATACAGTTATTCTGTCACTGTTATTATTTTGGTCATCATCATCATCATCATCATCACTATTATTGTTATCATCACTATTATTATAAACAGTATTATTATTGTCGTTGTTATTTTTGGGGTGTTAAATGATTATCACTATCGTCAATACAATTACTACTATCGTTGTTATTGTTCTGGTAATTATCATCATCATCATCATTACTATCATTGCTATTATTACTATTATCATTAACATTATTATTGTCGTTGTTGTCGTTGTTGTTGTTGTTGTTGTTCTTAGTATTGTTATCAGCTGACTGGATTTGCGCCCAAGTTCCTGATGATTTCTTATGTTCACTGATGATGGGAGTGTGTCGACGGAAAACAAGGTTCACTGGTGCAGGGTATTGGGGGAGGGGCGGGGGGGGGGGGGGGAGGAAGGGTGTTGAAGTTGGCGTCTTCACCGGCCTGTCCATGTAATGCGTGCAACATGTATGCTAAGCGGTGAACAGAGAGCTCAGGGGGAGTGGCTTGTTATCTGTAGGATGGGCAGTTGAAGCAGAGAGGAAAGACCAGTCAACATACTGAGCGGTGAACAGAGAGCTCCGGGGGAGTGGCTTGTTACCTGTAGGATGGGCAGTTGAAGCAGAGAGGAAAGACCGGTCAACATGCTGAGCAGTGAACAGAGAGCTCAGGGGAGTGACTTGTTACCTGTAGGATGGGCAGTTGAAGCATAGAGGAAAGACCAGGCAACATGCTGAGTGGTGAACAGAGAGCTCAGGGGGAGTGGCTTGTTACCTGTAGGATGGGCAGTTGAAGCAGAGAGGAAAGACCGGTCAACATGCTGAGCAGTGAACAGAGAGCTCATGGGGAGTGACTTGTTACCTGTAGGATGGGCAGTTGAAGCAGAGAGGAAAGACCGGTCAACATGCTGAGCGGTGAACAGAGAGCTCAGGGGGAGTGGCTTGTTACCTGTAGGATGGACAGTTGAAGCAGAGAGGAAAGACCGGTCAACATGCTGAGCGGTGAACAGAGAGCTCAGGGGGAGTGTCATGTTACCTGTAGGATGGGCAGTTGAAGCAGAGAGGAAAGACCGGTCAACATGCTGAGCGGTGAACAGAGAGCTCGGGGGGAGTGGCTTGTTACCTGTAGGATGGGCAGTTGAAGCAGAGAGGAAAGACCGGTCAACATGCTGAGTGGTGAACAGAGAGCTCAGGGGGAGTGGCTTGTTACCTGTAGGATGGGCAGTTGAAGCATAGAGGAAAGACCAGTCAACATGCTGAGCGGTGAACAGAGAGCTGAGGGGGAGTGACTTGTTACCTGTAGGATGGGCAGTTGAAGCAGAAGAAAGACCAGTCAACATGCTGAGCGGTGAACAGAGAGCTCAGTGGGAGTGGATTGTTACCTGTAGGATGGGCAGTTGAAGCAGAGAGGAAAGACCGGTCAACGGCGTCATAGAGACAACGAGGCTCCACGAGCACGCATGTTCATAGTTTATTTCAAAGACACGGGGGTTATCTTATGTGATTAGATTAAAGATCACACCTGGCCCATATTGACAAAACCTCAATTAAGCCAAAGTGAGGAAAATGAAAAGAGAGAAAAAAAAATGATGAAAGTAAACAGTCTTTAGATAAAGAATGATATTATGATGGATATGTTTTTCTTTTCTTTCGGGAACTTTTCCTCCCCTGGATAACGTAAGGTTGTAGTCTATCGTTATGTTGAGAGGAGCACAGGCACAGTTTGTGTAGTTTTTTTTGTAAGTTGACCAGAGGTCGCAGAGACTGGATACTGGAAAAGAAACCGCTATAGGTCTGTAAGCAGCACTTTTAGTGCAAACTTGGAAAGGGAATTTTTTTTTTCAAGTGTGTAAGGACTTGTTAACGTGTTTAACTGGAAGTATGTCTGTACATCTTTTTAAGATAAAATAGAAAGAAATTGTATATAAATAGTTTAAAACTTAAGTTGGTAATTAAAAGGGGAACTCTCTTTTGTTTTATCTGACTGGTTGGTTGTCAACGTTACGTGAGCGAGAGTCTGACATCATGATGATGATGATGATGATGATGATGATGCTTGTGCAGATGCCGCTGCTGGTGACACTAACAATGTGATAAAATAATGACATTAAATCATAATTGTTACCAGCATGATTATTCTTATTATTGCTGATGATTATCTGTACCTTCTCCCCTTTACCGTTCCATTTCGTAATTTTACTCACGATGACGATGCTAATGACTAATGAAATCATTATTATTATCATTATTATTATTATCATTATTATTATTGTTATTATTATTATTATCATTGTTATTGTTATTGTTGCGTTGTTGTTATTTTTCAACATGCATCATTTATACAACACACACACACATACATATATACACGCACGCACACACACACACACACACACACACACACACACACACACACACACACACACACACATAATCATTTATGCAACACACACATACATTTATACACACACACACACACACACACACGCGCGCGCGCGCGCACGTGCGTGCGCACACACACGCACACAAAAGAATCATTCATACAATGCACACACATACATATACACACGCACATGCACACACGCGCGCACACACACACACACACACACACGCGCGCGCGCGCGCGTACGCACTCACGCACACATGCACGCACGCACGCACGCACACACACACACACACACACACACACACACACACACACACTCGCGCATTCATGGACGATCGTTTCAGGTCAGACAAAAAGAGATCGATTTCGGAACGGAGATCACGAGCTCAAACATGACCGTGAGTGATACGTTGTGGCCGTTTGTCTTGTAACGCTGTGTGAATGATGCATTGTGAGTGATACGTTGTGACCGTTTGTCTTGTAACGCTGTGTGAAAGATGCATCGTGAGTGATACGTTGTGACCGTTTGTCTTACAACGCTGTGTAAACGATGCCTTGTGAGTAATACGTTGCGACTGTTTGTCTTGTAACGCTGTGTGAATGATGCATTGTGTCCATTTGGTTTTTAAGTCTGTGTGAATCATTCAATATTACCATTCATCTTTTATATCTGTAAATGATGGATTGTGAGCATTTGTCATGTAGCCCTGTCTGTGTGAGGCTTTATGACCATTTGCATATTCACTTTGTCTATGTGATGAACTGTGTCTAATCTTTTTGACCTCTGTATGCGTGTTGCCTTGAAACCGGGTGTGTTTTAACTCTGTGTGAGTGATGCATCATGACGAATGGTGACTGTTTGATATGTAATACTGTGTGGATGATCTATGGTAACCATTTACATTTTGACTCTTTATAATTCTGTGTGGATAATCTATGACCATTTATATTTTGACTCTTTGTAATTCTGTGCATATGATCTATGGTGACCATTTGATTTTGACTCTTTGTGAGTGTTGAATTGTGTCCGTTTGTCTTTTAACCTTGATGAATTGTAACCATTTGTCTCTGAATTCTGACCGATAATACATTGAGACAATTTGTCTTTTCAGTCTGTGTATGATACAATGTAACCAGGTGTCTAAAACCTGTTCGTAACATGTTGTTGTGACCACTGCTTTTTTTTTTTTTAATCTCATGGCAGTCTGTTTGATGAGAACGTCATCAACATTGCTACTTTCATTCTTTCTGAGTGAAACGTCTTGGCCTCTGATCTTTGTAGAAAAATGGTTGTGACCTCTGATATATCAACATTGCTACTTTCATTCTTTCTGAGTGAAACGTCTTGGCCTCTGATCTTTGTAGAAAAATTGTTGTGACCTCTAACGTCATCAACATTGCTACTTTCATTCTTTCTGAGTGAAACGTCTTGGCCTCTGATCTTTGTAGAAAAATGGTTGTGACCTCTGATATATCAACATTGCTACTTTCATTCTTTCTGAGTGAAACGTCTTGGCCTCTGATCTTTGTAGAAAAATGGTTGTGACCTCTGATATTTGTAGCAAAATATTGTGACCTCTAGTCTAGGTAGTGAAACGTTGTAACCTCTGATCTCTGCAGTGAAACTTGGTGACCTTTGAACTTTGCATTGAAACGTTGTGACCTCAAGTGAACCGTTGTAGACCCCTGATCTTTGTAGTGAATCACTGTGACCTCTGATCTTTGTAGTAAATGTTGTGACCTCTGATCTTTGTAGTGAAACGTTGTGACCTCTGATCTTTGTAGTGAAACGTTGTGACCTCTGATCTTTGTAGTGAAAACGTTGTGACATCTGATCTAAGTCGTGAAACGTTATGACCTCTGATCTTTGTAGTGGAACGTTGTGACTTCTGATCTTTGTCGTGAAATGTCGTGACCACTGGTCTTTGTTGTGAAACGGTTTGTGACCTCTGATCTTTATAGTAAAACGTTGTGACCAATAGTACATTAACTCTCTGTCGTGAACCTTGAGACCAATAGTACATTAACTCTTTGTAGTGAAACGTTGTAAACAATGGCACATTAACTCTTTGTAGTAAATCGTTGTGACCAACAGTACATCAAGTCTTTGTAGTAAATCGTTGTGACCAATAGTACATTAAGTCTTTGTAGCAAAACGTTGTGGCCAATAGTACATTAACTTTTTGTAATAAAAAACATTGTGACCAATCGTACATTTACTCTGTGTAGTAAAACGTTGGGATCAATAGTACATTAACTTTTTGTAGTAAATCGTTGTGACCAATAGTACATATCGTTAAGACCAATAGTACATTAACTCTTTTGGTACAGTTGTTACCAACAGTACATTAACTCTTTGTAGTGAAACGTTGTAACCAATAGTACATTAATTTTTTGTAGTAAACGTTGTGACCAATAGTACATTAACTTTTTGTAGTAAACGGTGTGATCAATAGTACATTAATTGTTTATCGTACAATGTTGTGACCAATAGTACATTAACTCTTCGTAGTAAATCGTTGTGACCAATAGAACATAACGTTGTAACCAATTGTACATTAACTCTTTGTAGTAAATCGTTGTGACCAATAGAACATAACGTTGTGACCAATAATACAATAACTCTTTGTAATTGTAGTAAACGTTGTGACCAATAGTACATTAACTCTTTGTAGTAAATCGTTGTGACCAATAGCATATTAACTTTTTGTATGTAGTAAATTGTTGTTGTGACCAATAGTACATTAACTCTTTGTAGTAAAACGTTGTGACCAATAGTACAGTAACTCTTTGTATGTAGTAAATTGTTGTGACCAATAGTACATTAACTCTTTGTAGTAAAACGTTGTGACCAATAAGACATTAACTCTTTGAATAGATCGTTTTGATCTATAATACATTAACTCTTTGTAATTGATCGTTGTGACCAATGTACATTAACTGTTTGTAGTTAAACGTTGTGACCAATAGTACATTAACTCTTTGTAGCAAAACGGTGTGACCAATAGTACATTAACTCTTTGTAGTAAAACACTGTGACCAATAGTACATTATTTGTTTATCGTAAAATGTTGTGACCAATAGTACATTAATTCTTTGTAGTAAATTGTTGTGACCCATAGTACATATCGGTGTAGTAAAATGTTGTGACCAATGATACATTAACTCCTTGTAGTAAATTGTTGTGACCAATAGTACATTAAATCTTTGTAGTAGAACGTTGTGAGCAATAGTATGTTAACTCTTTGTAGTAAAACGTTCTGACCAATAGTATATTAACGATTTGTAGTAAATCGTTGTGACCAATAGTACATTAAATGTAAGTGAAAAGTTGTGACCACTGGTCTTTATGAGTGAAACGTTGTGACCATGTCTTTGTGAGTGAAACGTTGTGACCATCAGTCTTTGTGAATGAAACGTTTTGACCATCAGTCTTTGATAGTGAAACGTTGTGACCACTAGACTTTTTGAGTGAAACGTTGTGACCATCAGTCTTTGTGAGTGAAACGGTGTGACCACGAGACTTTGTGAGTGAAATGTTTTGACTTTTGGTACATTAACTGTTTGTGAGTGAAATGTTGTGACCACAGGTCTTTGTGAGTGAAATGTTGGACTTTTGGAACATTAACTCTTTGTGAGTAAAACGTTTTTGTGACCATTGGTGCATTAACTCTTTGTGAGTAAAACATTGTGACCATTGGTGTATTATCTCTGTAAGTGAAACGTTATGGCCACTTGCTTTTTTATATGAAACATGTGGCCACTTGGACATTAATTCTTTAAGTGAAACGAGAGTTAATGTATCAGTTGTCACACGTTTCACTCACAAAGAGTTAATGTACCAGTGGTCACACGTTTCACTCACGAAGAGTTAATGTACCAGCCGTCACACGTTTCACTCACAAAAGAGTTAATATACCAGCTGTCACACGTTTCACTCACAAAGAGTTAATGTACCAGCCGTCACATGTTTCACTCACAAAGAGTTAATGTACCAGCCGTCACATGTTTCACTCACAAAGAGTTAATGTACCAGCCGTCACACGTTTCACTCACAAAGAGTTAATGTACCAGCCGTCACATGTTTCACTCACAAAGAGTTAATGTACCAGCCGTCACATGTTTCACTCACAAAGAGTTAATGTACCAGCCGTCACACGTTTCACTCACAAAGAGTTAATGTACCAGCCGTCACACGTTTCACTCACAAAGAGTTAATGTACCAGCGTCACACGTTTCACTCACAAAGAGTTAATGTACCAGCCGTCACATGTTTCACTCACAAAGAGTAAATGTACCAGCGTCACACGTTTCACTCACAAAGAGTTAATGTACCAGCGGTCACACGTTTCACTCACAAAGAGTTAACGTACCAGTGGTCACACGTTTCACTCACAAAGAGTTAATATATCAGTTGTCACACGTTTCACTCACAAAGAGTTAACGTACCAGCCGTCACACGTTTCACTCACAAAGAGTTAATGTACCAGCCGTCACATGTTTCACTCATAAAGAGTTAATGTACCAGCCGTCACACGTTTCACCCACAAAGAGTTAATGTACCAGCCGTCACACGTTTCACTCACAAAGAGTTAATGTACCAGCCGTCACACGTTTCACTCACAAAGAGTTAATGTACCAGTGGTCACACGTTTCACTCACAAAGAGTTAATGTACCAGTGGTCACACGTTTCACTCACAAAGAGTTAATGTACCAGCCGTCACACGTTTCACCCACAAAGAGTTAATGTACCAGTGGTCACACGTTTCACTCACAAAGAGTTAATGTACCAGCCGTCACACGTTTCACTCACAAAGAGTTAACGTACCAGCCGTCATATGTTTCACTCATAAAGACACGTGGTCTCAACTATTCATTTACAAAGAATCACAGTTCCTATAATCACAACATTTCACTCATAAAGACCAGTGGTCGCAATGTTTCACTCATAAGAGGTTAATGTACCAACTTATCAATCAATCAATCTCTCTCTCATGCTCGAGTGCTTGTTCTGTTTATTAGTGTGTCTTCTCTGTGTGTGTGTGTGTGTGTGTGTAGTAGTAGTAGTAGTAGTAGTAGTAGTACTTTAATTTTACGTCTTTTCACAAACTATGTGATATTAGACAAGAAAGGAGAGATAGACAGGCAAATAGAGGGAGATAGATAGAGTTTGTTCATGTTGCGCGCGCGCGTGCGCCTGTATGTGTGTGTGTGTTTGTGTGTGTGTGTGTGTGTGTGTGTGTGTGTGTGTGTGTGTGTGTGTGTAGGGACGGGGTGGGGCTGGGAGTGAGCGGAGGGTGGTGTACATAACATCTGAAAACAATTAGACAGATAAACGAATAAAGAAACAAACCTACACGCACTATCAGTATCGGATTAAAGCAAATACCTGACTGGACTACAAATCAAGCAAAAAGTAACTTTCAAAGCAAAATCAATATCAGAAAAAATATCTGTCACAGACATGCCTGATAAATGTGGCAGAAATGCCTTGAGAGGCACACATTCGAACAAAACATGATCTCTTGTCAATTTTGTTTCCCCGCATATGCATTTTGTTGCAGAGCTATATTTAGTTCTAAAAGCATCCAGTTTCAATCGATGAAATATTGAAACGAAGTTTCTGTATTGATGCATATCATAAATGTGCAGATTTTGGATGCTTTTGAAATGATCAATACTAAAAAGAGGATTTAATTGTGTCTGAACATGAGTAACAGCTTTGTTCTGCCCATTTCTAAAATATTCCCAAGCTGTTTGTTTTAAAATTTGTTGACTCTCTTTCAAAGTGAACGGTATGGAAATAGTTTGTACCCTCGTTCCATTTTCAGCGCCTTTTTTCGCACATCTGTCAGCAAGTTCATTGCCCGAAATTCCACAGTGTGAAGGAACCCAGAAGAAAGTTATATCTGTTCCTTTACATATCAAGACGTGGATTAAATGTTGAATTTCCTTCAAAATGAAGTTATCTGAATTTTAATTAAAAAACTTAATCGATTGTAACACTGACAGCGAATCAACACAAAACAACACTTGAAAAATTGACTGTGGTAAATCAATTAGAAATGTCAACGCCATCAGTATCGCTATCATTTCAGCTACGAATATGGAGCGATATTTTCCAACGAAATATGCTTTTTCTACTTTCAGCGATGGAATAACAAATGCTGATCCGGCCTCTTTGTTACTCGTCAACGATCCATCTGTGTACACCTTAAGATGGTTAGAATATCTATCTTGCATTTGCATCTTCGTTAAATATGACAAGATGTAAGGCTGATTTGCTTTCTTTGTATCAGTGTAATCAAGATCAAACTTCGCCCTCTTTCTTTCCCAAGTTGGAATGGGATCTATAAGAGACGTTTTTGACAAAGACTTAACATCTATATTACTTTTCTTAAACAAATCAGCAGTGTATGAACTGATAGTGCACAAAGAGGCAATATTTTTTGCTCTTTTTGGATAATCACTCTCTGGGTTTATAGATATTTCCGTTTCATTCACACCTTCCATGGTTGAACATTTCATGAAATATTTTGCAAGTGATAGATTCCTATATTCATTTAACGGTAAAACGTCTATTTCTCTGTATGTCCCCAAAGTGGAGGCATATACCGGAACTCCTAGGCATAATTTGAAGGCTTTGCTATCTACACTTTGTAGTTTTTGTAACAAATATTTAGGTGCGCTAAAGAAAGCCTCTTGGGCGTATGATAATTTAGAACGAATTAATGCCAAAGCCAAGAGCTTTAATGTTTTTCCATCTTGGCACCAGCTTTGCTTGCTCAATATTTTCAGAAAATTTAAAGTTTTTCTTGCCTTATTTAAAAGGTAATCAATATGGATATTCCATGTGAGTTTCGATGTGAAGTGGACACCTAAAAATTTAATTAAGTGTACGTACGCAAGTGTTATCCCATCCAGCTTAAAAGATGGTAAATCAGAGGGATCATCCCCATTGTTGAATAAAACCATATGAGTCTTTTCATGGGAAAGCTTTAGACCATTTATAAACAAGTATTTGCTAAGGTTATCAAGCTCTGCCTGATAAAGTTTTCTGTGGTAGTTTATTGCTCTTTTGGGTGTGTTTTTTCTCATACAAGTATTTATCCACATACACAGATCATCGGCATATTGTACAACTGTAGCATTTTTAGTTACATGTTTTGGAAGATCATACAGCAAAATATTAAATAGCATTGGAGCTATTACAGAACCTTGAGGAATACCCATATCCAATGGTTTAAAACTGGAATATGTGTTTTGTACTCTGACCTGTAAACTTCTTTGTGTTAGAAATTCTTTAATATAACTGTAAAAATTACCTGAAATCCCAATCGCCTTTAATTTATATAACAATCTAGCATGCCATACACTATCAAAGGCTTTTTTAATATCAAAGAATGTAGCCAGAACACTCTTCCGTCTGGCAAACTGATATTTGATTTGAGTTGTTAACTTTACGATATGATCAGTGGTAGATCTTCCCTTTATAAAGCCTGCTTGATTAGTAGGTATTATATGATTTTTGTTACAAAAATAGATAAGTCTATTAAGTACAATTTTTTCCATAAGTTTTGCAGCATGAGAAGTCAGAGCGACAGGTCGATAACTGTCGATGTTTCTGACAGGCTTTCCTTGCTTTATAATTGGGATTACTATTGACTGTTTCCAAATAACTGGCATAAGACCATCTTTCCAAATCTTTTGAAATATTTTTAATAAAAAGAAAAAAAAAGTTTTCTGGCATGTGTTGTAACATTTGATTTGAAATACCGTCCAGCCCTACTGACGAGGTTTTATTGCATTTAAAAGAGACAGCATCCTTTAATTCTTGTGTGGTTATGGTTACATTTATGAAATGGTCATTATTTGGAACTGGTTCATCATAAAGTTCTGTTTTTTTCTTGCTTTTCCCGATGTTGTCTGCATTCGTGCGGAAGGCTTTCCAGGCGCATGGTCTTAGAAAACATATTAGCAAAAGCTTCGGCTTTTTCATATGGAGTCGGGAATTTTTTAGTCTCCAGATTAATAAGATATCTTGGAATATTTATCCCTTTTTTCATAACTTGAAACTTTTTCCATACCTTTTGAAGATCTTTATGCTGGGAAACTTCTCTTGCACAAAATGATGACCAGTAAAGTCGCTTTGCTTTTGCAATAACTCTGTTAGAGTGTGCCTTTGCTTTCTTCATTTCTTGATGGTTTTCCTCACTTTTGTTTTTAATATATTCCTTGTATTTAAGCTTCTTTAAAGCTACAGCTTCTTCACAATCTTTGGTCCACCAGACATTCCCAGCATGACGTGTTTTTTTGTATATGATTAGATTTAGGTATGGAACCATTTGCAGCGAAAAGTATCAGTTTGTTGAAATTTGAATACATATTATCCACACTCTCTTCTATTCTACAAACACTATCTACATCTATGCTGGTAAGGAGAGTTTTAAACTTGTCCCAGTCGGCAAATTTATAATCGTATTTGGGAATTTTGTCCTCTGGTAATTCCTGAATATTACACATTTCATTGACTGTTATTATGATCGGCAAATGATCACTTCCGAGAGTGTCCTCGTAAGTTTGCCAAGTGCAATCAAAAGCTAACTGGGGAGAAATCAAAGACAAGTCTATAGCACTTGCTTTATGTGTAGAAATATCTGGAATTCTGGTTACACTTCCATTATTGAGCAAATACAAATCGGAATCGACAACATTTTCAACAAAACGGTTGCTGGTTACAGTAGAACAACCCTTTTCCCAAAAAGGAGAGTGTGCATTGAAATCACCGGCAATCAGCCATTTTTCATTCGTGCTTTGTATTGCGTGTAGCCACTCAGTGTTTTGGTCAGTTGGCCCTTTCGGCAGATATACAGAAACAACATTGAGAACAATGTTGTTAAGTTTCACACTGGCCGCGCATGAATATAAGTGTGGTAGATCAGATGGTGCCGGTGATGGACAGTGAATATATTCTGTACCTTCTCTGATATAAATAGCCGTGTTGATTTTTTCTTTTGAATCAGAAACTCTATTATGTACTGGTGGGTAGTAAAAGTGAGGTACCTTTGGTAATTTGAATTTGCATACATTTAGATATTGCAAAACCAATATATGATAGCTATGATCTGCTAGATGTTGAATTAACCACGCTTCATTTGTTAGTACCGATCTGGCATTCCATTGTAAAATTCTCATTGATTTGTCAGGCATGTCACTGATGAAATATCAACAATTCAACTTTGTATAACAAATTAAGAAAGCAAGTAATGTTCCAAACTGAACACAAAGATGGGAAGGATGAAAGGAATATGAATACGTTTGAATGTCTGTTGATTAAAGTAGGCCCTGAAGCCTTATAACATGAGAGAGAGAGAGAGAGAGAGAGAGAGAGAGAGAGAGAGAATCTTCAAGATAACGATGATTTCCAACAGTTCAAAATGAAATCAGTCAGACAAGATTGTACCTGAGCTGAAATTAGAACAAATCTACTTCCTTGAACAATGTTCTATCCAGCCAGATCTTGACCTAGCGCCAGTTTCTAAGGACATCGTAATAGTTCCACCATGTGCCTCTGTCTTGCGGAAAAGGTAGATCACTATGCCTCGGGTAGGATGAAAAAACCCGGGGTGGATGTAGCACGATGCGTCTCGCTGTTTTCCTCGGTGTCTTCCAGAGCAGCCGTCGGAGGTGCCTTCCCAGGTTGCCGGCGAGCGTACTGGCTCCTCTTCGGGTCGGATGGATGTCGTCTCTCAGCGTCCTGGCGTTGGGATGGAGATTGCCATGGTTGACGAAAGACACTCTGGGAACACCGAAGAGCTCAGAAGTCGTCAGAGCGTTAAACAGGTCTCGTTTCATTTCCAGCTCTGAATTCCTGACCGGGGCGATTTTGCTAATGATGATTTCCGCTTCTGGGTTTCGGGTGGCAATACCTTTTACAGTTTTGGCAAAGTCTGCACTGCAGACGGCTGGATCTTTATTTTTGATGTCATTGATTCCACAGTGAACAACAATAGCATCCACTGGTCTTTGCAGGGTGGTTAGAGTTGCATTAATTGTCGGTTCCAGGTCTTTGACATTATGAGTTTTCTTTGATATCGTTTCAAAACCATAAGACAAACCCAGTCTCTCTCCATCTATTCCGTTCAACACTGAGTCGTGCAGAAGCACGACCAGAGGAACGTCCTGTGTTCCTTCCGCTTTCTTTTCTTTGTTTTGACGTTGTACTACTTTGACGTCATTACTAGTTGCGTTCTTAACAGGTGTTCTTTTATTTTCTTTTGTTTCGTTTGCTTCTTTTTTGCTGTGTTTCAGTTCCACCAGCCCCGAATCTGTTGTTGTTGGTGATTTTGGACTGGGGTGTGGTGGAACTGACCTTGTTGCATCAGCGTAAGTAGGCCTACGATAGTTCGTGGAGCTGGCTTTTTGTCCCCCGTTCAGGTCTGTAGGCCTACTTACTGGACTTTTACCGAGATTAGCGATGACATGCTTTTGTTCATTTACGGTTTTTTCAAGTGAAGCAACTTTATCGCATAAGTTCTGAATCATGTCTTTTAACTGTCTGATCTCACTTACTGTGTCACAGGGTGGATCTTCAGTTTGACTTTCTCCGTCGCTGACAGTCTGGGAGCCGTTAGCTTGTCGTGCAGCCCGCTCCAAAACTTCTTTTCGCAGACATAGCTTTTCTTCGTGGTTATTGTTGGTACTGGGTTTTTCTTTGGGAGTCTGGTTGTTTTGGCGTCCTCCCAGGCTTCTGGACCTAGTAGTTCTTGTCATGTTTCACGTAGATTCGTCTAATTTCAGCAGGACCTAAGTTTAGGCTTTGCCTATGTCCGCCATCTTGAATCCCAATGTCGTGTGTGTGTGTGTGTGTGTGTGTGTGTGTGTGTGGTGTCTTTTTTATCACCTATCTACTTGTCATGTCTTTGTATTCCTATGCGATTCTCTCTCTCTCTCTCTCTCTCTCTCTCTCTCTCTCTCTCTCTCTCTCTCAAACCTTATTTTGCGTGCTTGTGTACTCAGTGCTTTATCTTATTGTTGATCCTACTCAAGGTGAGGAATGGGTGTTAAAAAGCACTCCAGTGCTTATCCTTGTAAAAAAGGAATTTTGTCCCGTCTCGTGTTGTCTCGCATTAATTCGATCTCTGCCTTTTTTCTGTCTAAATGAATATGTGTGCGTCTGTGCATTTGACCGAGCACGCGCGCGCACGCGCATGTGTATGTGTGTATGCGCTTGCATGCACGCGCATCTGCTTTTGCGTGTATACTTATGTGCGTGAGTGCATGGAACATGAAAGGTGGGGGAAGGGTAAAAGGAGGGGCGGCGGAGGGGGAGGAGGGGAGGGTAGAGAATGTGCGCAAGTGAGTAGATTCATACTTGCGCTTTCACAATCATTACTGAAGTTTCGCTGCTCGAACGCCGATGTCATCCTTCATTGACGAAGGACCTACTGGCTTGGTGTACCTATTTTGTTCCTTTTGTTATGGGGCCTGGGTGCTGACATGGTGAGGTGTGAAATGAGGGACTTGAGTGACATGACTGACGACTACTGTACCCACGCTCTTGTTGCTATGGGGCCATGTGTGGACATGGCGGAAGATGTGACAATGAGGGACTTGAGCGACATGACTGACGACTGCTGTACCCATGTTGTTCTTTTTGTTATGTGGGCATCGTGGGAGATGTGACTATGAGGGACTTGAGTGACATGACTGATGACTGCTGTACCCACGTTGTTCTTTTTGTTATGTGGGCATCGTGGGAGATGTGACAATGAGGGACTTGAGTGACATGACTGATGACTGCTGTACCCGTGTTGTTCGTTTTGCTACGGGGCCATGTGTGGGCATGCTGGGAGTTGTGACAATGAGGAATTTGTGTGTGTGTGTGGGCATGGTGGGAGATGTGGCAATGAGGGATCTGTGTATGTGGGCATGCTGGGAGTTGTGACAATGAGGAATTTGTGTATGTGTGTGGGCATGGTGGGAGATGTGGCAATGAGGGATCTGTCTGTGTGGGCATGCTGGGAGTTGTGACAATGAGGAATTTGTGTGTGTGTGGGCATGGTGGGAGATGTGACAATGAGGGATCTGTGTGTGGGCATGGTGGGAGATGTGACAATGAGGGATCTGTCTGTGTGGGCATGCTGGGAGTTGTGACAATGAGGAATTTGTGGGGGGAGGGGGGGCATGGTGTTAGATGTGACAATGAGGGATCTGTGTGTGGGGGCATGGTGGGAGATGTGACAATGACGGATCTGTGTGTGTGGGCATGGTGGGAGATGTGACAATGAGGGATCTGTGTGTGGGCATGGTGGGAGATGTGACAATGAGGGATTTGTGTGGGGGGGGGGGGATGGTGTTAGATGTGACAATGAGGGATCTGTGTGTGTGGGCATGGTGGGTGATGTGACAATGAGGGATCTGTGTGTGGACATGGTGGGAGATGTGACAATAAGGGATCTCTGTGTGGGCATGGTGGGAGATGTGACAGTACGGGATCTGTGTGTGTGGGCATGGTGGGAGATGTGACAATAAGGGATCTGTGTGTATGGGCATGGTGGCAGATGTGACAATGAGGGATCTGTGTGTGTGGACATGGTGGGAGATGTGACAATAAGGGATCTCTGTGTGGGCACGGTGGGAGATGTGACAGTAAGGGATCTGTGTGGGGGGCATGGTGGGAGATGTGACAATGAGGGATCTGTGTGTATGGGCATGGTGGGTGATGTGACAATGAGGGATCTGTGTATGTGGGCATGGTGGGAGATGTGACAGTAAGGGATCTGTGTGTGTGGGCATGGTGTTAGATGTGACAATAAGGGATTTGTGTGTGAGGGCATTGGGGTGATGTGACAATAAGGGATCTGTGTGTGAGGGCATGGTGGGTGATGTGACAATGAAGGATCTGTGTGTGTGGGCATGGTATTAGATGTGACAATAAGGGATTTGTGTGTGGGAGCATGATGGGAGATGTGACAATGAGGGATCTGTGTGTGTGGGCATGGTGGGAGATGTGACAGTAAGGGATCTGTGTGTGTGTGGGCATGGTGGGAGATGTAACAATGAGGGATCTGTGTGTGTGGGCATGGTGGGAGATGTGACAATGAGGGATCTGTGTGTGTGGCCATGGTGGGAGATGTGACAATGAGGGATCTGTGTGTGTGGCCATGGTGGGAGATGTGACAATGAGGGATCTCTCTGTGTGTGGGCATGGTGTTAGATGTGACAATGAGGGATCTGTGTGTGTGGGCATGGTGTTAGATGTGACAGTGAGGGATCTGTGTGTGTGGGCATGGTGGATGATGTGACAATGAGGGATCTGTATGTGGGGGGGGGGAGGGGGGCATGGTGTTAGATGTGACAATAAGGGATCTGTGTGTGGGCATGGTGTTAGATGTGACAATAAGGGATCTCTGTGGGTGGGCATGGTGGATGATGTGACAATGAGGGATCTGTGTGTTGGTATGGTGGGTGATGTGACAATAAGGGATATGTGTGTGTGAGCATGGTGGGAGATGTGTCAATAAGGGATCTGTGTGTGTGGGCATGGTGGGTGATGTGACAATGAGGGACTTCAATGTGTGCTTCAGATTGGCTTCAGTGACACGGACGTGCGTGATAAGACACCTCCCTCCATGAAGGGTAGTCTGCGTAAGTTTGGTTCAGTGTGTGTGTATTTATGTGTGTGTGTGTGCATGCGTGTGTGTGTTTGTGTGTGTGTGTGCATGCGTGCGTGCGTGCGTGTGTGTCACGGTCGCTAAGCCGGACGGCCCTACCACCCCTACCCACGCCTATCACACACTAGGTCAGACAACACAGCACACTAACACAGCTTTGCAATCATGTATGCTTCTTTATTTCACACACACCCTATGGCGCCACCACTCACGTCCATCCACAACCGCACACCGGTATCCCACTTCCCCGCTGACCCACCCTACCCTGCTACGACCTGGGGGACCCTAACCTATCCTAAGACACCAGTTGCGGTATATCACTGCGACCTGGGGACGCAGCGATAGCCCGCACACGTGGTGGCTAACTACCAGGGACAAGAACAAACCCAAGGGACTCTAATCTCTAAACTACTACCACCCACCCCTATCCGCAGGACCCACCCTTCTTTTTTGACCCGGGACCACTACCACACCGGTCGCTGCGTCCCTAAGGGAGGCAACAACAGGTACCCTATCCCGTGCTGGCCACTACGTCCCTAAAGGAGGCAGTAGCTAACACCCCTAATCCTACTGCCTATTGTTACACCCCCTTCCTACTACAAAATTGGACAACCCTTCCTCCCCGGAAAACACTGCTCCTCGGCACTGTCCATGGCCTCTCGCAGGCTGACTCCTCCCCAGAAGACCGTGCTCCTCGGCGCTGTCCGTGGCCTCACGAAGACAACTCCTCCCCGTGATGAGCACGACACCCAACACACACACACACACCAGGCTCCCTCTCGACGGGTCCGACTCTCGAAGGAACCCCTCCTCCTCTGAAGGCTCCGCCGGAATGAGGGTGATGGAAGGCCTGGCGCAGCACCCCCTCACAAGGCACCTGAACAGGGCGGTCCTTCCTTTCTGGGAAAGAGGAACAGGTGGCTGGAGAACTGCCTCACAGATGGCAGACGGCTTGGGTGGACTCCCCCTCCCGGAAGAGCACAGGTAGCAGGAGGAGAACTGCCTCACGGACGGCAGACGGCCTGGGTGGACTCCCCTTCCCGGAAGAGCAGGAGGTACCGGGAAGCCGCCGTTCACCCGCCAGCACACGGCAGCAGACTGCGGTGACCAGGCCTCAGCCTCAACACGGAAGCAGGATACCTGCTGAAACAACTGTAGGCCACTACTGTAGTGTTGCTACTACCCGAGTCATCAAGGCACATAGGCTACTTAGTAAGGCTTTAACTCTCCATCTCCCGTACTTACTTCCCACGTGGACATGAGAGTGACTCCTTATATTTTGAATACACCCCCCAACCTGTTACTCGATTTGGCGTTATCAGACCAATTTCCTGCCAACCCTTACCACAGCAGTAAAGCAATATTCTCCCTGAGCCAATCCACGTTATTACACATGAAATTAGGTATCACACCCAAATCTCGGGAAAGAAAAGAAAACAAACCCAAGCGATCCCAACGCGGACTCCATGGGCCCCCTTAGGAAATACTAAGTAGTCTAGGACATAGGCAACTTCACAAGGAGATGTCCTCACACAAAACGTAATAATGAGCATCTCTCTACAAAACTTAACTTTCAACTGTGTCTATGTCCACACAAGAGAATCGGCTCGCAGACAATCCCTCACATTCTTACCTCTCTTTGTACTGTCAAGTATAATCATATTGTTACGGATGGAATGAGTGTGTATGCAGGTGTCTGTCTGACTCTCACTCAGAAATTATGGATGCATGCACGACTTTTCTAATTCAACATACACACACCCACTCACCCGAACATCGACAGCCAGGCAACAAAACAACACTTTTCCCTGTTTTTATGCTGCCCGGGCCATCAGACAAAACATATATGTTATAGACACAAAATTATGCATGGGTTGGTACGCCAACCATTAGGTATACACACACATCATGTCAATATTTATATATATAACTATCAGGGCTGCCGGGTCCAGTGACGTCGATGACGGCGGTGAAGACGACGACGGCAGCGTCAAGTCAAGTCCGACTCAAGATTCACTTCACAGCTGTGGCTCAAGAAGGGAAAAAAAAACACTAACACGTTCGCGGCGTCTCCGCCAACAACACGGTGACAGTCTCACCCAAGAGCTGTGGCTCAACACCAACACTATCACACTCGCGGCGTCTCAGCCCACGCCGAGGTGATAGTCGCACAAAAGCTGTGGCTCACACACCACACACAGCGACGGCCTCGCCAACAGGTCGCTGGTTCAAAACAGGAGCGGCGCTCTGGCTCGGCAGCAGCGACGTCTCCAGCCCACTGGCCCACAGTCGGTCCTGGGTGCAGTGGCAGGTAGGGCGATTGTCGGCGCTCAGGCCGACCTCTCCACACCAGCAAAAGGTGGAGACACAGGG
This sequence comes from Conus canariensis, assembly GCA_033310375.1. Classification (NCBI taxonomy): domain Eukaryota; kingdom Metazoa; phylum Mollusca; class Gastropoda; order Neogastropoda; family Conidae; genus Conus; species Conus canariensis. Next base: position 119,063,938 of record CM065716.1, read on the forward strand.
GCGTGAACACGGCTACGGCCCCGGCCCTAGCACAGTGGCAGCCAGTCCCCTGCAGTCCAGGGAACACTTTCAACCTGGGGGAAACTGATCAACTACCATGATTATCATGGCCACTATTCATTGCAATCACGACTATCTTCATATTCATTAGCCACATCATATTTCACTAGAACTTGAGCCACACATCAGCATATTCGTTCATATTCATTAGCCACATCATATTTCATTAGAACTTGAGCCACACATCAGCATATTCTTTCTTCAACATTACAACATTCCCTTTTTCCGGAATCACAACACTACAACATTCCCTTTTCCGGAATCATAACACTACACAGGAAAGGATTTCCATATAAACCTTTCAGACTCTAGTTTTTTCCAAATTGGGGAAAGGATTTCCACCAGGATCCTCTTCAATAAACCATGAAAACAATTCATTACACACAATGATTACTTTCATTACACAATTGATGATTACTTTTCACTCTGTAAATGTCTTTCGTTAATTCACACAATGTTCATTTCTTTTCTCGTAGCACAAGAATGTTCATTTCATTTCATATAATCACCATGTCTTTGTCAATTCAAGAAATGTTCATTTCTTTTCTTGTAACACAAGAATGTTCATTTCATTTCGATTCATCAACTTCAATATATGTAAGGGAAAGATTTCCACCACACTCTTGTTTACCAACACACACATTGATACCCATATCAAGAGTGAGTCAAACACTCATTCACATCAAAATGCAAAACCAATATATAAAGTCTCTGTAGCTCACTCTGGGAGCTTATTATCCATAGCATCAAAACTCTCCATCTTCTTGCAAACCATATTAGAATAAACACTTTTTCCTTCATCATGAAGTTCATAGCTAGTTAAGTCACAAAATAAACAAAATCTTTTTTTCTTTTTTTTCTGAAGACCACTTCCTATAACACCCACTTCATCTATGTTTTCCGAAACAATTTTGTTTTGTTACCCTATCAAGTCATAGGATAACAGACCACAACAAACTTTTTTTTTTTAAAGCAAAACCTTCACAAGTGTGCTGAGGAAGTTTCAGTCGCTCCTAAACAGAAATACGGTTTCGGTTTGCTAATAAATAAACATTCAATGATAGATACCTGACTGCCACCAACAAACAGCTGAGTCCCTGTTCGGCCTTCTGTGAACTTGTGTTGCCAGAATCACTGCAGAGACTGCCTAACCGGTGCAACTCACCCGGCTTATAGCAATGCGCCGGTGAGTAGCAGTCAGCTGAATTTTGCAACCGGCTTCCGGACAACCACCTTCCGGCAAGCGCAGTCGCATGAAAATTTGTGACCGGACGAAAAACAGTCCGTCACACACATATCAAAAACATAATTTGCTCGCCAAAATTTTCATCCATCACCCCACTCTCATGTCATCTCTTGACAGTTAACTCAGTTCTTAATCCTAATTATGCCAAAGTAACCACACTTCGTACAATATTACATGCTGCACACTATCCATTCTTATCCTACCGACTGCTAAGCCACTCGCCTTAAACTTTACCTCTCCCTTCCTTCTGACTACTAAAATTCATAACGGGGCTGCCTCCCCACAACCTAAGGTATCTTCCTTCCAACCCTGTTCTGTCACAAACACATATATCCCTGCATGTGTGACGACTGTCACTTGCTTTACAAAAAACTTCCAGCCATATGGACTCACTGTCCTGTACAAAATGCGTACATCACAGATGCAGTCTGCACGCACACGACACCCGCGTCGAGAACCATGACTCGTAACGAAAGTGAAAGGACACCAATATAACTTGAATGGTCACGACCTTACCCCGGTATAAACCACTCACCCACAACTCGGCCTTGGCCCTACTGCACAGTTAACCGATTCCAATGCTGTGCAGGGCAACTCCGAAATCGTTACTCAACTTCAACGCACTACTACTATTTACAACTGAAAATTGAGCACGATCATCACACCCCTTTATGATTCACGCAGACACATCTGCATCTGACTCATTATGATCTTCAACAAAATGCAACCTCATATTACCCTCTTATTGAACCGACTGAAATTAACATGAGCTAGCCACAATCAATGTCTGCCTCACCGTCCATCAATGGTTATTATATCGAACCCAAATTGTCTAGCCAAACTGTCCCATGACAACCGGACTCCGGAACCACTATGTACACTACTTACAAGATAGAAAAGAGGTGACAACACAAACAGGCTGACAACAAATTTCAAGCACGAAACCTAGACGACATCATACCAGACAACCAGTACACGCAACGAACACAATACAACTAATCACAACATGAGACAACTACAGTACAACTCGCCATAATACAAGACAACACGACGAACCACAACACCACGAACATAACAGATCACCAACCTGGACAGACAGACGATCAACCACACCAGTTCTGCAACTGGCTGAAAGTGGCTGCCAACAAGGACGACACAGACTCGGCACAGGCCAAGGGCACACCAACCCGACGAGGACCTGGCCCAAACTATGACTCGAAGTCACCCACTCAGCAGAACTAACGGCGCTCCCGCCGCAGCTACAAGTAGCACGTCCACTCCGACGAACACCAGGGAGCGAAGTGAAGTTACCCCAACTCATTCCGCCCTGGTCGGAATCAAGCGAGCTCCAGTCACAACACAAAGCAACCATTGGTCAGAACAGTGTATCCCTCCGCAGAGCTGACACACCCGACCAACGGACTAGTTGTTGCTCGTGCAACAACACGACAATTTACAACAACAACTCACTGACTTGACAACACAACAACAGCCCATATCCTGCCCCGCCCTCTCTGGTGTAGAACAAAGTAACAAAAGGGTAACAATCGGAAACGAAACCAACCTCCCGCTTCCACTCCTTCAATAAGTGAAGACTGGAAGGCAAGAATATTGTATGTCATACTTTCCCAGCCCCCTACCTAGCCTAGCCTTCCAACCTAACCCCGAGGAACTTAGCCTAACCCCCACCTAACTAAAACCCCAACCTTACACACACGCGCGCGCGCGCGCACACACACACACAGACACACACATACACATATGCACACACACACGCACGCTCGCACGCATACGCGCACACGCTCTCTATCTTGAACCACCACTCTGAACACGTGGACGTGCTGGTTCAGTACCGCCGATCGGTGACAGTGTGAAACTACAACTGTAAGGAGTGAAAACCAGTTTTCACTCATTAGAACTATACATCTTACAAAAGCAGACGGATGTTGAATCTACACCTATACCAAAGGGAGACAGATAGTCACTCAGTGGACCTACAATCATAACAGAATCAGACAGCTGTACACCCTCTTGACCTTTAACCAAAAACTATGGAGCGCAATGATATAGTAATGGACTCTCGAAACGAAGGCAATAATCAACGAACTGAACTTGCTCTTGCTTCAGTCTAGACAATCATTCAGCACCTGGCCCTGCAGTCACAAGGAAGGAAAGCGAGGCGTTTGTTTTACCAGTTAGATCCATGCTTTCCACATAGAGATGAAGCAAATGTCTCAGTAAATGTATTATGATTACGACACATGGAAACGTGTATTTACTGACTAGTCCTATAGTTACACCAAAGGAAGACAGTGAATCAATCACTGGATGTACAACCATCACAACCATCACAGAGAGAGAGAGAGAGAGAGAGAGAGAGAGAGAGAGAGAGAGAGAAGTATTGATGTCCTCAATACCACAACAAAGGGAGAATTTTGATCATCGGAGCAAGAACTGTTTATACTTTTTTACAAGCTAGACCTATCTTAGTGCATTGAAAGACAGTGACTCACCGCTCGGATATAAAACAGCTATACATGTAGTGTAGACAGCTATCCACTAGCTAGACCCAGCAGTGAATACAAAGCCAGTGATTCACTAAGTGGACCTATGCTACCTACAAATGTAGACAGCTATTCACTAACTAAATAAAATTTAGTAAACAGAAAGACTGATTTAGTTAGCGTAATTGCATTATCTACAAATGAAGATAGCTATTCACTAATTAGATCAAACTTAGTACATGGAAAAACAGTGATTCATAAAGTGAACGTATACTGGCTGCAAATGGAGACAGCTAATCACTCTCTCACCGACGACTACAACAAAGAAAACCTACAACCAGTAATTAGTACTACAATCGCAACAAAGCCAAACATTTCCTTGACTACTCCTACAACAGGAGGGTTAAACATACACTGTGATTACAACTATCACAAAGAAACAAAGATATTCAGTCATTTGACTTACAAACACTACAAAGGGACATAACTAGCAGTTCGCGAGACCTGCAACCACTTGAAAGGGAGACAAATTACAATTTACTGGACCTACAGTCAGTACAAAACGAGACAACTATTCATTCACTGGACCTGAAATCAGTTCAAAGTGAAACAACAATTCACACACCGGACCTGCAATCAGAGCAGAGACAGTTACTCAGACACTGGTCCTGAAATACAATCACAACAAACAGAGACAGCTGTTCAGACACTGGTCCTGAAATCAGTTTAAAGTGAAACAACAATTCACACACCGGACCTACAATCAGAACAAACAGAGACAGCTATTCAAGTGAAACAACAATTCACACACCGGACTTACAATCAGAACAAAGAGAGACAGGTGTTCAGACACTGGTCCTGAGATCAGTTTAAAGTGAAACAACAATTCACACACCGGACCTACAATCAGAACAAACAGAGACAGCTGGTCCTGACATCAGTTTAAAGTGAAACAACAATTCACACACCGGACCTACAATCAGAACAAACAGAGACAGCTGTTCAGACACTGGTCCTGACATCAGTTTAAAGTGAAACAACAATTCACACACCAGACCTACAATCAGAACAGAGACAGCTGTTCAGACACTGGTCCTGAAATCCGTACAACGGGAGAGACAGCTGTTCACCCGCAGATTCTACCACTGTAGTCAAGGAAGTAAGTTATTACTCAATGGATCTGCAGCACTCTAGTCAAGGAAGTGAGTTATTACTCAATGGATCTGCAGCAACGACAAGACTCAACGTCGTCATGTACTCATAGGACAGGTATTCACAACAAGAAGTCATTTACTTACAGGACAGATATTCACAACAGAAAGTCGTCATTTACTTACAGGACAGGTATTCACAACAAAAAGTCGTCATTTACTTACATGACAGGTATTCACAACAAACAGCCGTCATTTAATTACAGGACAGGTATTCACAACAGAAAGTCGTCATTTACTTACAGGACAGGTATTCACAACAAAAAGTCGTCATTTACTTACATGACAGGTATTCACAACAAACAGCCGTCATTTAATTACAGGACAGGTATTCACAACAGAAAGTCGTCATTTACTTACAGGACAGGTATTCACAACAAAAAGTCGTCATTTACTTACAGGACAGTATTCACAACAGAAAGTCGTCATGTACTTACAGGACAGTATTCACAACAGAAAGTCGTCATTTACTTACAGGACAGGTGTTAACAACAGGGAATAAAAATTAAAAGGCATTCGGTTACAGGACAAGTATTAGCAACAAGAAAGAGGGTAGTCATTTCAACATTGGACAGACATTAACAACAAGAAAGAGGGTAGTTATTTCAAAATTGGACAGATATTAGCAACAAGAAAGAGGGTAATCATTTCAACATTGGACAGACATTAACAACAAGAAAGAGGGTAGTCATTTCAACATTGGACAGATATTAGCAACAAGAAAGAGGGTAATCATTTCAACATTAGACAGACATTAACAACAAGAAAGAGGGTAGTCATTTCAACATTGGACAGATATTAGCAACAAGAAAGAGGGTAATCATTTCAAAATTGGACAGACATTAACAACAAGAAAGAGGGTAGTCATTTCAACATTGGACAGATATTAGCAACAAGAAAGAGGGTAATCATTTCAACATTAGACAGACATTAACAACAAGAAAGAGGGTAGTCATTTCAACATTGGACAGATATTAGCAACAAGAAAGAGGGTAATCATTTCAAAATTGGACAGACATTAACAACAAGAAAGAGGGTAGTCATTTACGCATTGGACAGACATTAACAACAAGAAAGAGGGTAATCATTTCAACATTCAGATTCAGATTCAGAAAACTTTATTATCTCTTGTTAAAAGAGAAATTACATTCGTGACTGCTGCCCTAAAAGTTAAGACATATATATATATTAGTTACAAACATGACACTAAAATTAAAATTACTTTAAAACAATAACATGCATATATCACAAAAATGGGAATTTCAGTCTTTCTCCTTTTTTGGTAGTGCAAATAAAACATTCACTCAGCCACACATAATTATATATACATACATACGTGCCCTCATGCATGAGAAAGAGAGAGAGGGAGAGAGAGAAAGAGAGGGAGAGAAAGAGAGAGATGTGATTTATCGTTAAAAATCATTAAGATAAGACATATTCCAGACATTTCTATTCTTCACTGCTCCAGGATATGCACACATAACACACACACACACACTCCAGCATCTATACTGTCCCGCTTGCTCACAGACATACACACACGCGCACATGCTTATTATATCACAGGTGATCCACCATCTCTGCTTCTTACATGCTGCGTTTGTTTAAAAGCGCAATGGATTTGAACACGAAGCTCTTTTTTGTGCGCATCAGCTTAGCTCTGGGGACACGAAATCGTCTGCCTGATGGAAGGAGCTCATACTGTCGCGCAAGCGTGTGCCCACTGTCACCAACAATCGCACGAGCCTTGGTCACCGCGCGCCTTTCATACAACTCACTCATACTCTCCTGTCTCTCACCAACAATCTTACCACAGATGTTCACAACGCTATCCAAGAGTTTGCTGTTTTTCAAACTAAGATTTCCATACCAGCAAATGCATGAAAAAGTCAAGACAGACTCAATAAAACTCCTGTAAAATGTTTAAGTATTTTTGGCTGGACATGCAGATTCCTCAATTTGCGTAGGAAATACATTCTGGTTTGGCATTTTTTGTATGTGGACCTGGTGTGTGTATTGAAAGTGAGCTTATTGTCTAACGTTGTGCCCAGATGTTTGTATTCCTCTACCCGTTCCACTTTTTCTCCATCAATATAAAGATCCGGCACGTAATTTTTCGCTTTCCTAAAATCTATGATCATCTCCTTTGTTTTTTTTGACGTTAAGCTCAAGATAATTTTCTTTACACCAGGTGCTGAAACGCTCAGCTTCATCAAAATATGCTATATCAGAATTGGAGAGGTCTTCAAGGGCTGTATCATCTGAATATTTTATAACTGGTGTTTCTTCTGTACCAATGCAGTCGTTGGTGTACAGAGTAAAGAGGACAGGAGAAAGAACGGTACCTTGAGGGGAACCTGTGGAACAAAAGAGGACAGATGACATGACAGATTGATAGCGCACTGACTGGGATCTGGAGATGAGGAAATCTATGATCCACAGGATAAGCCTGGGTCTGACATTTAAGGATAAAAGTTTGTGCGCTAAAAGATGAGACTGGATGGTGTTAAAAGCTGATGAAAAATCAATAAAAAGAATACGAACAAAAGAATCTGTTTTCTCCAGGTGAGTGTAAGCGTTGTGTAAAAGTGTGAGAGTGGCATCGTCTGTGCATCTGTTGCGTTTGTATGCAAACTGATAAGGATCTTGATGACTGACTGTATCAGTGAGGAGGTGACTGAGTATTGCTCTTTCGAAACACTTCATCACAATGGATGTTAGAGCGACTGGACGGTAGTCATTGAGGGAAGATGGTTTAGACTTTTTTGGTATAGGACAGATCACTGAGGCTTTCCAGAGAGAGGGGACAGTTGAAGTTTTAATAGACCAATTGAACAGTCTAGTGAAGACATGACAGAGTTGAGATCCACAGTTCTTGAGTAATACACTACTAATATTGTCTGGTCCAGGCGCCTTTCGGATATTTAATCTTTTAAACATTGAAAGTATTGTTTTATCTTCCATAATGATCTCATCTTCTATCTTTGCTTTGATTTCCTCTTTTATCAGCCCCAATGCATCAGTGAAATCATGAACATCAAAACGACAGTAAAATTCGTTGAGTTCATTAGACAACTGTTGTGGCATCGTCTGTGCATCTGTTGCGTTTGTATGCAAACTGATAAGGATCTTGATGACTGACTGTATCAGTGAGGAGGTGACTGAGTATTGCTCTTTCGAAACACTTCTGGTCTGGTCCAGGCGCCTTTCGGATATTTAATCTTTTAAACACTTGGACAGGCATTAACAAGAAACAAAAGTATTTAGTCACTACCTGGACTTATTTAAAGAAAATTGTCATCCACAGATTAGGCTAACAAGATAGTAGGAAGAAACCTTGGGGGAAACTTGACGACAGAAGTTCTTCAGAATAAACCCCCTGCCCTCCCCCTTCCCCCGCCCCTCCGTCCCCCTCATAAAGCCGTTCTGGCGGTGAACTCCTGACACTCTAAGCGGGTGGAGTTGTATCCAGGTTATGATTTCAAGATGCTCTTCTCCTGTCGGATTTTCTTCCTGGAACTGCTGGGATTCGAACCAGCAACTTTTGGAAGGGCGGGTGTCTCAAAGCGTTGCTTTTAAGTCGGGTGTCGTAATTGTTATGGGACACCTGCAAGGTTCACTTTTATCCTCCTCGACCAGATTCAGCAGGACTTTTTTCAGCTGCTTCTGCCCTTGCTTTTGGGGTTCTGGTCTTTTTTCTGACCAGAAAGCTGTTTCTTGAGATCATAGTCTGATGAGTCTATAGGCCCCCCTGCTCCCTCTTCGGCAAAGACTTTGGTTTGGAAGACATATTCCCTACGGCTGCTAACCGTCTGGCATTCCTCTCAGTCTTGTAGATGGGAGCTTGCTCCATTGTGCTTCACGTGGCACAGTGAGCACAATCAGAATAAAGCGTGGTGAACTTGAGTGGAGTAAATGACTAGGCCTCCGGCCACTGCCCCGGGTCATGTATGTAGGGTCTTCCCATTGTGGAAGGTCTGCTGGGCACTCCCAGCCATCCATTCCATTCCATACAGTCCACGTCCACTGTCCCAGGAGATGTGTGTAGGGTCTTCCCATTGTGGAAGGTCTGCTGTGCCCTGCCAGCCATCCATTCCATCCCATACAGTCCACGTCCACGCTGCTCATGTCACAGCTGTTCCAGACCATGACTTGTCGCATGCCGTCGAGGAGAACGTGGATGCCAGGGCTTCTGGTGGCGTTTTGTTTTTCTGGCAGTGCTAATAGCAGGTGCAAATTTCTTCACTTTTCAAGCCCATTTCAGCAAAACAACAACAAAAAAGTAGTATTGAGTCACTGGACCCATATCAACAACAACAAACAAAGTATTGAGTCACTGGACCCATATCAACAACAACAAACAAAGCATTGAGTCACTGGACCCATACAAACAACAACACACAAAGCAGACATTCACTGTCTGGACCAGAATCAACAAAGTCGTCATTCACTGATTGGACTCGAGTTTTTATGGCAAGCAATCACAGAGTCGCTCAGACGCTAAGAAGTCTGACAGCCCCAGGTGTGGGTATGGTGTCAACAGACATATCCCTGTGTCAACAAAGGTGATAGATGCTCCTGTCAGTCATGCAATACCGCCTGTGTTTCACACCTTCGTCTGGCATAGAGAGGTAAACATCGTATCACCAAGAACACTGCTGTTCATGCTGCACTGAAGGAGTGAGAAACAGATATAGATAAGTAGACATCCCATCACGTGGACCAGTTGTTCATGTTGCACTAAAGGAGTCAGAAATAGACATAGATAAGTAGACATCCCATCACTTGGACCAGTTGTTCATGTTGCACTGAAAGAGTCAGAAATAGACATAGATAAGTAGACATCCCATCACTTGGACCAGTTGTTCATGTTGCGCTGATGGAGTCAGAAATAGACATAGATAAGTAGACATCCGATCACTTGGACCAGTTGTTCATGTTGCACTGAAAGAGTCAGAAATAGACATAGATAAGTAGACATCCCATCACTTGGACCAGTTGTTCATGTTGCGCTGATGAGTCAGAAATAGACATAGATAAGTAGACATCCCATCACTTGGACCAGTTGTTCATGTTGCACTGAGTCAGAAATAGACATAGATAAGTAGACATCCCATCACTTGGACCAGTTGTTCATGCTGCGCTGATGGAGTGAGAAGTAGACATAGATAAGCAGACATCCCATCACTTGGACCAGTTGTTCATGCTGCGCTGATGGAGTGAGAAATAGACATAGATAAGTAGACATCCCATCACTTGGACCAGTTGTTCATGCTATGCTGATGGAGTCAGAAATAGACATAGATAAGTAGACATTCCATCACTTGGACCAGTTGTTCATGCTGCGCTGATGGAGTGAGAAATAGACATAGATAAGTAGACATCCCATCACTTGGACCAGTTGTTCATGTTGCGCTGATGGAGTGAGAAATAGACATATCACCTAGACCAGTGCTGTCCATTTCGCGCTGGAGGAGCCAGAAACGGACATTTGGCTGTAGATGAAACGGACTGTATCCCGCTTTGCAGGGTTTAGAGGGTGTTGTAAGAATGAATGAACTGCGAATGGTTACTTGTCAGCCTGCCAATGGAAAGGTCCATAGGCTGTGACACATAATGCTCTGTTCCCTGGTCACACAACATACCAGGGAGTGGTGGTCAAAGGCAAAGGAAAAAACAAAGAGGGACATCAATACAGGAGTTGAAGAAAGAAGAGGGTGCCAAGAGAATCCAGAAGAGTTGAGGAAGGTCAACAGGGGCGGTGAACTACGTGGGATGATGCATTTCAAAGAAGTTCCAGCTGGAATGACATTTAAGCACATGGCACGCTTCGGATCAGGTTTGTCCTCGGATCTGTATAGGACCTTCTGCCCTCCAGTTCAAACCTGGTGAAATGGTGAAGGTCAGAGGACTCTACGTGTCCGTTTTGTCATGGCAAACACACGAATAGGTTCAGAGTTCAGGCAAAACAGCCCTCATCCAGGGGCAGTACAAATGGATGACACAACCCAGTACGTAGGGAAATCGTACGCCTACATGAGGATGCTTCCTTATTTGTTCTGTGTGCTTTGTGTTGTCATATCTGCTAGGCGATTCGGTGTCGTAAGCAGCATTCCTTTGGAGTTATGGGCGTAAATTTGTTTTCTTGTGGTAGCAAGATTTACCGTACTTGTTTGTTGTTTATTCAAATATCATCAGGAAGAGGGACATGAGGCCGGTTGTTGTACTGGCCTCAGGTTCATCAAATCAACTGAGTCTGACTGAACTCATGGCCACATCAAAGACATGTAGGCCAGACTGTCCAGAAGCTCCAGCCAGTGTGGTTTCCAAGCTGACCTTGCCATACAAGGTGGAGCGATGGGTTCTGGGCTCTTCAGCCTCTGGTCTCATGGAACAGCTCTCCACTTTCAGTAAAAAGCTCCTGGCAGTTGGTTTGGCGGTTGGTCTGATGGTTGGTTTGGCGGTTGGTCTGATGGTTGGTTTGGCGGTTGGTCTGATGGTTGGTTTGGTGGTTGGTCTGACGGTTGGTTTGGCGGTTGGTCTGATGGTTGGTTTGCCGGTTGGTTTGGCGGTTGGTCTGACGATTGGTTTGCCGGTTGGTCTGACGGTTGGTTTGGTGTTGGTCTGATGGTTGGTTTGGCGGTTGGTCTGACGGTTGGTTTGCCGGTTGGTCTGACGGTTGGTTTGGTGTTGGTCTGATGGTTGGTTTGGCGGTTGGTCTGACGATTGGTTTGCCGGTTGGTCTGACGGTTGGTTTGGTGTTGGTCTGATGGTTGGTTTGGCGGTTGGTCTGACGATTGGTTTGCCGGTTGGTTTGGTGTTGGTCTGACGGTTGGTTTGGCGGTTGGTCTGATGGTTGGTTTGGTGTTGGTCTGATGGTTGGTTTGGTGCTGGCCTGATGGCTGGTTTGTCGGTTGGTTTGGCGGTTGGTCTGATGGTTGGTTTGGCGGTTGGTCTGATGGTTGGTTTGGCGGTTGGTCTGAAGGTTGGTTTGGCGGTTGGTCTGATGGTTGGTTTGGTGTTGGTCTAATGGTTGGTTTGGCGGTTGGTCTGATGGTTGGTTTGGCGGTTGGTCTGATGGTTGGTTTGGCGGTTGGTCTGAAGGTTGGTCTGACGGTTGGTCTGACGGTTGGTTTGGCGGTTGGTCTGATGGTTGGTTTGGTGTTGGTCTGATGGTTGGTTTGGTGTTGGTCTGATGGTTGGTTTGGTGTTGGTCTGATGGTTGGTTTGGTGTTGGCCTGATGGTTGGTTTGGCGGTGGAGGACGGTACTTTTCTGGATCCCACTGGCTCCTTTGGATGTGTCTCTTTACTTTCATAAGACGGCTGTCGACTTTTAGTAAGAAGTCCGAACTCTGTAGTCAGTGGCAGGGCAGCTGAAAAGAGTTTCAGCTGGATCTGGTCGAGAAGGACTAATGGTGAGTTCACAAGGCCTAAATTTCCCACCTTAGAACTTATGTCCGAAACCTATGTGGGAATGGCACCCGTCACAAGGCACCTTGGCCTTGAGATGCTCAAAGTAATCCTCACAGCAGAAGGAGATGTAGGAATCATGATCCGAATGCGGCCCCCGGCCCGTCTACTGTGTAAAGAGTTCAGAGCTCAAACACTTGTCGAGGAGAGAAGGGGGGGGGGGGGGGGGGGGCGAACTTCTCTGAAGACCTTGTGCTGTTCAACTGTCCCTGGCGTTTCCTCCTGTATTTCTGTGCAGTTTCCAAGTGTGGCATCGACAGTGACCTGTTCTACAGCCAGTTTGAATTTCACCTTCGATACCAGAGGATCAATCAGATCGCTTTCATCAAGGTAGGAATGGCATGGCAGAAACACGCACACAGAACACAGTGCAGTCACGCTCACTGAACGCACACCATGACAGGTAAATTGTCGGCTGACGTGTCTTCGTCAGATGCCACACAACACAGACATCAACACTCTCAAAACACTACAACCGAGACCACTGGCCATGTAGAACAGAAGTAGAGAAGTGTGGACAGTTCGGAAACAGAGAACAGGGTCATAGAGAGAATTGGGCGGGTAGGGACGGATATGAACAGGGAAAGGGCAATATCAGAAATGGACTGGATTTGTTTAATTGCAAGCAATACACGAGAAACTGCTGATGTGTGACAGTAATGTGGAACAGAACATACAATAAATGAAGTGAAGTAAGTGTTGAGAGGAAGGGTGAGCAGAAGATGGGTTGGGGTGGAGAATAAATCGAAAACAGGGTGGAGAATAAATCGACAACAGGATGGAGAATAAATCGGCAACAGGGTGGAGAATAAATCGACAACAGGATGAAGAATAAATCGACAACAGGGTGGAGAATAAATCGACAACAGGATGGAGAATAAATCGGCAACAGGGTGGAGAATAAATCGACAACAGGATGAAGAATAAATCGACAACAGGGTGGAGGATAAAACAGCAACAGGGTGGAGAATAAATCGACAACAGGGTGGAGGATAAAACAGCAACAGGGTGGAGAATAAATCGACAACAGGGCGGAGAATAAATCGACAACAGGGTGAAGAATAAATCGACAACAGGGTGGAGAATAAATCGACAACAGGGTGGAGAATAAATCGACAACAGGGTGGAGAATAAATCGACAACAGCTGCCTTATCAGGTCCAAACCCAGCCAGGTCCCCCTCTCCCCCTTCTCCTTTACACTTGTGTTGTTCTACACTGACTTTCCCCTGCTGACCACTGAAGACAATACCTGTTGAGTTATTGACCGTACAGTATGAAGACAATACCTGTTGAGTTACTGACCGTACAGTGTGAAGACAGTACCTGTTGAGTTACTGACCGAAAAGTGTGAAGACAGTACCTGTTGAGTTACTGACCGTACAGTGTGAAGACAATGCCTGTTGAGTTACTGACCGTACAGTGTGAAGACAATAGCTCTTGAGTTACTGACCGTACAGTGTAAAGACAATAGCTCTTGAGTTACTGACCGTACAATGTGAAGGCAATACCTGTGGAGTTATTGACCGTACAGTATGAAGAGTGAAGGGAATACCTGTTGAGTTATTGACCGTACAGTATGAAGAGTGAAGGGAATACCTGTTGAGTTATTGACCGTACAGTATGAAGAGTGAAGGGAATACCTGTTGAGTTATTGACCGTACAGTGTGAAGACAATACCTGTTGAGTTATTGACCGTACAGTATGAAGACAATACCTGTTGAGTTATTGACCGTACAGTATAAAGACAATACCTGTTGAGTTATTGGCCGTACAGTATGAAGAGTGAAAGGAATACCTGTTGAGTTATTGACCGTACAGTGTGAAGACAATACCTGTTGAGTTATTGACCGTACAGTATGAAGAGAATACCTGTTGAGTTATTGGCCGTACAGTATGAAGAGTGAAGGGAATACCTGTTGAGTTAATGACCGTACAGTGTGAAGAGTGAAGACAGTACCTGTTGAGTTATTGACCGTACAGTGTGAAGAGTGAAGGGATTACCTGTTGAGTTATTGACCGTACAGTATGAAGAGTGAAGGGAATACCTGTTTACTTATTGACCGTACAGTATGAAGAGTGAAGACAATACCTGTTGAGTTATTGACCGTACAGTGTGAAGACAATACCTGTTGAGTTGCTGACCGTACAGTATGAAGACAATACCTGTTGAGTTATTGACCGTACAGTGTGAAGATATACCTGTTGAGTTATTGACCGTACAGTGTGAAAACAATACCTGTTGAGTTGTTGACCGCATACTGTGAAGACAATACCTGTTAAGTTGTTGACCGTACAGTATGAAGACAATACCTGTTGAGTTACTGACCGTACAGTGTGAAGATAGTACCTGTTGAGTTATTGACCGTACAGTGTGAAGACAGTACCTGTTGAGTTATTGACCGAGAGTTTGAAGACAATACCTGTTGAGTTGTTGACCGTACAGTATGAAGACAATACCTGTTGAGTTATTGACCGAGAGTGTGAAGACAATACCTGTTGAGTTGTTGACCGTACAGTGTGAAGACAATACCTGTTGAGTTATTGACCGAGAGTGTGAAGACAATACCTGTTGACTTATTGACCGTACAGTGTGAAGACAGTCCCTGTTGAGTTATTGACCGTACAGTGTGAAGAGTGAAGGGAATACCTGTTGAGTTATTGATCAGACAGTATGAAGGCAATGCCTGTTGAGTTATTGACCATATAGTGTGAAGAGTGAAGACAATACCTGTTGAAGTATTGATTGTACAATATGAAGACAACACCTGTGGAGTTATTGACCGTACAGTGTGAAGAGTGAAGGCATTACCTGTTGAGTTATTGACCGTACAAATTGAAGAGTGAAGGCGTTACCTGTTGAGTTACTGAGCGTACAAATTGAAGAGTGAAAGCAATAGTGGTGGAGTTATTGAGGTACACTATGAAGAATAAAGTCAATAGCTGTTGGATTATTAACCTTACAGTGTGAAGAGTGAAAGCAATTGCTGTTGGATTATTAATCGTACAGTATGAAGAGTGAAGGCAATAGCTGTTGGATTATTAACCACACAGTATGAAGAGTGAAGGCAATAGTTGTTGGAATATTAACCGTACAGTATGAAGAGTGAAAGCAATAGCTGTTGGATTAGTAACCGCACAGTATGAAGAGTGAAGGCAATAGCTGTTGGGTTAGTAACCGCACAGTATGAAGAGTGAAAGCAATAGCTGTTGGATTAGTAACCGCACAGTATGAAGAGTGAAGGCAATAGCTGTTGGATTATTACCCGTACAGTGTGAAGAGTGAAGGCAATAGCTGTCGGATTATTAACCACACAGTATGAAGAGTGAAGGCAAAAGCTGTCGGATTATTAACCGCACAGTATGAAGAGTGAAGGCAATAGCTGTCGGATTATTAACCGCACAGTATGAAGAGTGAAGGCAATAGCTGTCGGATTATTAACCACACAGTATGAAGAGTGAAGGCAATAGCTGTTGGATTATTAACCGCACAGTATGAAGAGTGAAGGCAATAGCTGTTGGATTATTAACTGCACAGTATGAAGAGTGAAGGCAATAGCTGTCGGATTATTAACCGTACAGTGTGAAGAGTGAAAGCAATAGCTGTTGGATTATTATCCGCACAGTATGAAGAGTGAAAGCAATAGCTGTTGGATTATTAACCGTACAGTATGAAGAGTGAAGGCAATAGCTGTTGGATTATTAACCGTACAGTGTGAAGAGTGAAAGCAATAGTTGTTGGATTACTAACCGCACGGTTTGAAGAGTGAAAGCAATAGCTGTTGGATTATTAACCGTTCAGCATGAAGAGTAAAGGCGACACCTGTTGAGTTATTGACTGTTCAGTATGAAAAATGAAGACAATGACCGATGATGTATTGAAATAGGGTATGAAGAATAAATATGATAACTGATGATAAATTGACAATACTGCATGAAAAGTGAAGGCGATAACTGATAGTTTATTTACAGTACAGTGTGAACAGTGAAAATGATAACTCTAGAATTATATGCAATACAGTGTGAAGAGTGAAGTTGATAACTGATAATTTATTAACATCACAGTGTGAAGAGTGAAGATCTCTGGATCTGGTCGTTACGTCGCTGTGGCCACATCTTAGGGCATTATCGCGACGGGTTGGGCGTGTGCACAGTCTAGATAGTTTGCTGTTGTGGTGCGATCAGTCTTTTGAAAGTTTCTATGGATGGTGCCCTAACAATATTTTCTTCATGGTGGTTCCAGTCTTTTACTGCACTAACAAAAAATGACTGTTTGAACTGCTCTGTCTGGCATCTGCTGACTTGGAATGTTCTTGTGTTGCTTCTAATACAGTCAGAGATCGCACTGGTAGTATAGTAGTTGCCAGATGTTCGTGGCCTTATGAGTCGTCCTGGTTTGTGTGGAATTAGATATTCAGCAGATGGTATGGCCGGTACCAACCCCTCAACCACCTTGTAAAGGAAGATGAGGCGTAGATCTCGTCTGTGCTGTTCGAGTGTTGGCAGTTGCAGAGTGTGAAGCATCTTGGTGATGGAGGCGGGTGTCCTGGAATTGTAATCGCCGGTTATGAACCGGGCGGATAGGCGCTGCACTCTTTCGAGTTTGTCAATGTCTTTTTTGGGGTAAGGACTCCAAATGATGGAGCCATACTCGAGGGCTGGTCTGATGAGAGATAGACAGGCATTCTTCTTGCATTGCAGGGGGCAGAAGCGCAGGTTTCCCCTGAGAAATCCAAGGGTGCTGTGTGTTTTCTTGCAGGTGTGGGCAATGTGGGTGCTCCATTTCAGGTCATCAGAGAGTTGGATACCAAGGTAGGGGTTTATGTGGATATACTGAAGGGGGGTGTTACATAGGGAGTAAATGTAGCTGGTAGACTGCCGTATACTAAGGATGTAGCACTTGCTGGGATTAAACTTCATACCCCAGTCAGTGGCCCAGGTTTCGAGTTGGTTGAGGTCTTCTTGAAGCTGAATTTGGTCTTGTAGGGAGTTGGTCTGGCGTAAAGGAGGCAATCGTCAGCAAACAGGCGAACTTGGGACTTGACTCTATCCGGGAGGTCATTGATGTGGCACAGGAAGAGGAGCGGGCCCAACACTGTTCCTTGAGGTACCCCGGAATCCCCCGAGGTCTCTTCAGATGTGACGCCCTCTATCACGACGGCCATCTTCCTGCGCTGGAGAAAGTTGGATAGCCAGGTGTGAAGGGGACCTCTTGCATACTCATGCAACTTATGAAGGAGACGCTTGTGGGGGACAGTGTCGAACGCTTTAGAAAAATCTAAAATAGTGACATCCACTTGATGTTTCCGGTCAAAAGAGTTCAGGAGGTCATGTGTGGTCAGAAGAAGTTGGGTATCACAAGAGAAACCACTGCGAAAACCATGGTTGAGGGTGGTCAGGGTGTGGTGTTTTTCAAAGTGGGTGAGGATATGACGGCAAATGATGTGTTCAAGAAGCTTGCAGGTGACGGATGTGAGAGAGATAGGCCTGTAGTTCTCTGCTGCGTGCTTATCCCCCTTCTTGTATACACAGGCGACGTTTGCACTTAACCAATCAGACGGGAGGTCTCCTGTGTTGAGGGAAAGCTGGAACATAGTTGAAATAGCTGGGGCAAGGTTACTGGCACATTCTTTGAGGATGAGGTTGGGAATTTGGTCTGGTCCGGAAGCCTTATGGGGT
This sequence comes from Conus canariensis, assembly GCA_033310375.1. Classification (NCBI taxonomy): domain Eukaryota; kingdom Metazoa; phylum Mollusca; class Gastropoda; order Neogastropoda; family Conidae; genus Conus; species Conus canariensis. Next base: position 119,082,107 of record CM065716.1, read on the forward strand.
TGTAGCTGTCTGAGTAGACTGCAGACGCCTTCTGTACTGATAGTGATGGGTGGAATGTCTTCGTTGCATCTTTTACTGATCGGTGGGATGTGGTTGTCAGGGTTTTTCGTGAATACAGACTTGAACTGGGTTAGTAGGATGTGGGCCTTGCTCTTGTTGTCACTGAGATATCTGATGATTTATTCACAGTACAGTATTGCAAAGTGAAGATGATAACTGTTGATTTATTTACAATACATTATGAAGGTTGAAACTGATAATGATGATTTATTTCAAACAGAGGATTGTCACACGACCGTACTGACATGCGTACACCATGCATACATAGAGACGTCGTAATCATCCGCACGCGGTACTATCTGACTCCATTCACTCAATAGAAAGATCAAAACAGTTATGTTTAATTTCTCCCTATGGTGTATAAAACAATTATACCAGAGTTTTATTCGCTTTTGATCTTCTTTTGGTATTTTCTTACCGACAAACATAATACAAAAATGGAAAACAAATATATATATATATATATATATATATATATTATGAACAATATAAAAAAGTCCTTAAAAAATCTGAAGGTGCTCAACCCCTTGGGGAGCAATATCTGTTAAAAAATATTTTTTAAAAATGAAGTATTAAAATCTGACATCCTGAAGATAGCAACGCTAGAAACAAGCTTGTAGATTTTAATACTTCATTTTTAAAAAATATTTTTTAACAAATATATATATATATATATATATATATATATATATCATTTTTCTTTTCTTCAATTTGTGATGCTCACATCACCGATACAACTCACAAATTCATTCAAAGCCTTCCTGGCTATTTGTCCCACTTCACAGTTAGGGTACCTGACAGTCACAAGATTGTTTCACGCCATTCAAATCCAACAGCACCTTTACACAATAGGGCGCTTTACAAATTACAAAAATTTAGAGGCGTTTTTGACATTAAAAAAAATAGAAATCATATTACAACTTTTTTTCCCATTACGCTGATTAATCACGCTGTTACCGTTTGACAAATGTCGGTTTTTCTTCAGTCTTTCCACTTGTTTGCAAATACATCTCAAAAAGATACATACCCTTTTACAAACTTGAGGCTTTGTTTCTGCAAACATCTTAGGCAAAATCATATATTGTCTTTTGAGAGCATAGTATTCTTCCATCCACGAAAGCGTGGTTCATCCAAGTTCATGGGAGAGTGGTGTCAGTCTTGTCTGGCTCCTCAGTTCAACCAGCCTCGTGACTGGCGTTACTCTGAGTTATCCATTCACAGAGAAAGGTTTCTCCTCTGATAAAAGGACAAGAAACATAATAAAGTAAATGAACGATGTTCTCACTCCGGTAGCGAACACTCACCTACCTGATGTGCGAACAGGGTACGATTTGGAAATCATTTTAAAGTTTGTTTTTGTTGTTGTTGTTGTTGTTTTAATTTTTTTTTTCAGAATTACAAAACTTGTTCGCCCATCAGAACTTACCGTGTTATCTGCACAAAACTCGCCAACACGAGTTCGGCAATACAAATAAGCGTGATTAATAACTTTTCTTTTTCTTTTTTAACTAAGCGCCGCTGGCTCCCTGCTCTCTCAATCTCTGTTCTCTCTCTCTCTCTCTCTCTCTCTCTCTCTCTGAGCTCTCCCTAGTCTTTCCGCCAACGCTCTCTTTTCTCATACAAATCCTTGATCGACGCTCAGGTAAAATTGATCAACAACAGAACCCTTTTCACTACAGTTCAACCCTAGAAGACTCAAGTATAGTTAAATGAATAACAATAACATTTTACGTCGTCCGTTCATTTATCATGCGCACTCCTCTTGACAAGTATGAAGAATGAAAACGATAACTAATGATGTATTGACTATACTGTATGAAGAGTTAAGATGATAACTAATGATGTATTGACTATATAGTATGAAGAGTTAAGATGATAAAATAATGATTTATTGACTATACGGTGTGAAGAATTAAGATGATAACTAATGATTTATTGACTTTACAGTATGAAGAGTTTAAGATGATAACTAATGATTTATTGACTATACAGCGTGAAGAGTTCAGATGATGACTGATGATTTTTTTACAGTATGGTGAACAGTGAATATGATCACCGATGATTTATTCACCATGCAGTGAACAGTAACTATAACTGCTCATTTATTTTCAATACGGTGGGAAGTGAGTATGGTCACTGATCATTTATTTACAATACACTGATTTAGAATATGGTGAGAAGTGTCGATGGTGACTGAGGATTTATTTACAGTACAGGGAAAAGTGAGAATGGTGACTGATGATTTATACAATACAGTAGAAAATGAGGATGGTGACTAATGATTTAATTACAATACACGGAAACGTGAGAATGGTGACTGATGATTTATACAATACAGTAGAAAATGAGGACGGTGACTGATGATTTATTTACAGTACAGAGAAAAGTGAAGACGGTGATTGATGATTTATGCTGCACACAGAAAAGTGAGAATGGTGACTGATGATTTATGCTGTACAGGAAATACTAGAGATTGTGACTGATGAGCCATAGGATGCAGGGAAAAGAGAGGATGAAGACTAACGATTTATACAGTACAGCAAAAAGTGGGGATTGTGACTAATTAATCATAGATTAAGGGGAGAGTATGGATGGTAACCGATAATTTATATGGTGAAGAAAAATTAGGATTGTGACTGATGATTTATTTATAGTATAGGGAAAAGTAATGATGGTGACTGATGGTTGTAGTTTTATCAAGTCGGTGTCACTGCGTGCGGACAAGTCCATATACGCTACACCAAATCAGCTAAACCCCAGTTAGCGGGATGCACAGCAGGACAGATAGATCCATGGAGAACTCTGGACCGGTCAGTGCCTGCACTTGTCCCGGTCAGACAGCTGGACGACAGATGACGTTTTCTGGGTCCTTTCGCCACGAACAATGCTGACATCGTCGGCCAGACATTCAAACATTGGACAAAGTTGGATTTAACCATTCAAGCTAAGATACTGACAATCTTTCGAATTGAAAGGGCAAAACTGTGTTTTAAATCTGTGGGAAGTCTTAAAATTGTACATGAAACAGTAACATATTTTTTTTCAGGAGGTCTCTAGTTTCTTTTTTTACGCCTCTACCACAGCCAAAACTAAAGAGCAAAGTTTCATTAGTTTGTGTTGGCAGAGGTTTAATGGATGTGATCCGCATCGCATGTTTTCCGAGATACCCAAAATTAAAACGTGCGCACAGCAGTCTGTCATTGTTGAATCAACACAGATGTTACGTTATAGAACTAATAGTTTTGAACTGTTCACAATTTTGAAATTTATGGAAACAAATGTGAATAGAAAGCTTAATATTTATCATTTTCATTTTTAATTGGTTTTGTAGGTGTTCATGCTCTAATCAGTGTGATACTTTTGATTCTAAACACCCGAAGATTGGTCAGCCAATAGCCTTGCAAAGAAGGTTTGGAGCGCCTAGTATAAACATTTTTTTTCTGTTCAGGATGCCATACATAAACTGAAGATTTCCTTCAACAAAGAGTTTGACGAGCTGTTTCTGAGGAAAGAGCAGGAGATTGCCAGAATCCAGGAGAAGAACAAACGCATCGCCCAGATCTTCCGTAGTTTGGACAGAGCAGACAGCGTCTTCCAGCCAGTCTTCAGCCAGGAGGAAAAACCGGAGCAGCTGTTTGTTGTCGAGGATCATGAGGTAGGTCAACACGACAGGTTCCAGACACTGCTGTCACTGTCAGAGGCTTACATGGCAGTAGGTCACTAGTGGAGGTTCCACACACTGCTGTCACTATCAGAGGTTTACATGGCAGTAGGTCACTATCAGAGGTTTACAGCAGTAGGTCACTTTCAGAGGTTTACATGGCAGTAGGTCACTAGTGGAGGTTCCACACACTGCTGTCACTATCAGAGGATTACATGGCAGTAGGTCACTAGTGGAGGTTCCACACACTGCTGTCACTATCAGAGGTTTACATGGCAGTAGGTCACTTTCAGAGGTTTACATGGCAGTGTCACTATGGAGGTTCACACATGCTGCACATCAAGGTTACATGCGTAGTCACTAGTGGAGGTTCCACACACTGCTGTCACTATCAGAGGTTTACATGGCAGTAGGTCACTATCAGATGTTTACATGGCAGTAGGTCACCACGACAGGTTCCAGACACTGCTGTCACTGTCAGAGGTTTACATGGCCGTAGGTCACTATCAGAGGTTTACATGGCAGTAGGTCACGATCAGAGGTTTACATGGCGGTAGGTCACTATCAGAGGTTTACATGGCAGTAGGTCACGATCAGAGGTTTACATGGCGGTAGGTCACCAAGACAAGTTCCACATACTGCTGTCATTATCAAAGGTTTACATGGCAGTAGGTTACTAGTGGAGGTTCCACACACTGCTGTCACTATCAGAGGATTACATGGCAGTAGGTCACCAGTGGAGGTTCCACACACTGCTGTCACTATCAGAGGTTTACATGGCAGTAGGTCACTATCAGAGGTTTACATAGCAGTAGGTAACTTTCAAAGGTTTACATGGCAGTAGGTCACTAGCGGAGGTTCCACACACCGCTGTCACTATCAGAGGTTTACATGGCAGTAGGTCACTATCAGAGGTTTACATGGCAGTATGTCACTATCAGAGGTTTACATGGCAGTAGATCACCATCAGAGGTTTACATGGCAGTAGGTCACGATCAGAGGTTTACATGGCAGTAGGTCACCACGACAGGTTCCACACACTGCTGTCACTATCAGAGGTTTACATGGCAGTAGGTCACTTTCAGAGGTTTACATGGCAGTAGGTTACTAGTGGAGGTTCCACACACTGCTGTCACTATCAGAGGTTTACATGGCAGTAGGTCACTAGTGGAGGTTCCAGACACTGTTGTCACTATCAGATGTTTACATGGCAGTAGGTCACTATCAGAGGTTTACATGGCAGTAGGTCACTTTCAGAGGTTTACATGGCAGTAGGTCACTAGTGGAGGTGCCACACACTGCTGTCACTATCAGAGGTTTATGTGGCAGTAGATCACTGTCACAGGTTTATATGGCAGTAGGTCACCATGAGAGGTTCCACACACTGCTGTCACTATCAGAGGTTTACATGGCAGTAGGTCACTGTCAGAGGTTTACATGACAGTAGGTCACCATGAGAGGTTCCATACACTGCTGTAACTATCAGAGGTTTACATGGCAGTAGGTCACCATGAGAGGTTCCACACACTACTGTCACTATCAGAGGTTTTACATGGCAGTAGGTCACTATCAGAGGTTTACATGGCAGTAGGTCATCATCAGAGGTTTACATGGCAGTAGGTCACTATCAGAGGTTTACATGGCAGTAGGTCACCATGAGAGGTTCCATACACTGCTGTCACTATCAGAGGTTTACATGGCAGTAGGTCACTATCAGAGGTTTACATGGCAGTAGGTCACCATCAGAGGTTTACATGGCAGTAGGTCACTATCAGAGGTTTACATGGCAATAGGTCACCATGAGAGGTTCCACACACTGCTGTCACTATCAGAGGTTTACGTGGCAGTAGGTCACCATGAGAGGTTTCACACACTGCTGTCACTATCAGAGGTTTACATGGCAGTAGGTCACCATGAGAGATTCCACACACTGCTGTTACAGAGGTCTACATGGCGGCAGGCTCATGATGAGTGTCGTTGGAGGGATGGGGCATCAATTCTTGGCCGTGGTACCCTCACTCAGTGACTGACTCTAAGACTAACTAGTCATTGTTATCAGTGATGTCATTGTTATCAGTGATGTCATTGTCATCAGTGACTGACTCTAAGACTAACCAGTCATTGTTATCAGTGATGTCATTGTTATCAGTGACTGACTCTGAGACTAACCACTCATTGTTATCAGTGATGTCATTGTTATCAGTGATGTCATTGTTATCAGTGACTGACTCTGAGACTAACGAGTCGTTGTTATCAGTGACTGAATCTGAGACTAACCAGTCGTTGTAATCAGTGATGTCATTGTTATCAGTGACTGACTCTAAGACTAACCAGTCATTGTTATCAGTGATGTCATTGTTATGAGCGACTGACTGAGACTAACCAGACATTGTTGTCAGTGATGTCATTCTTATCGGCGATTGACTGAGACTAACCAGACATTGTTATCAGTGATGTCATTGTTATCAGTGACTGACTCTGAGACTGACCAGTCATTGTTATCAGTGACTGACTCTGAGACTAACCAGTCATTGTTATCAGTGACGTCATTGCTATCAGTGATGTCAATGTTATCAGTGACTGACTCTGAGACTGACCAGTCATTGTTATCAGTGACTGACTCTGAGACTAACCAGTCATTGTTACCAGTGATGTCACTGTTATCAGTGATGTCATTGTTATCAGTGACTGACTCTGAGACTGACCAGTCATTGTTATCAGTGACTGACTCTGAGACTGACCAATCATTGTTATCAGTGACTGACTCTGAGACTAACCAGTCATTGTTATCAGTGATGTCATTGTTATCAGTGACTAACTCTGAGAAAGACCAGTCATTGTTATCAGTGATGTCATGATGTCATTGTTATCAGTGACTGATTCTGAGACTAACCAGTCATTGTTATCAGTGATGTCATTGTTATCAGTGATGTCATTGTTATCAGTGACTGACTCTGAGACTAACCAGTCATTGTTGTCAGTGACTGACTCTGAGACTAACCAGTCATTGTTATCAGTGATGTCATTGTTATCAGTGATGTCATTGTTATCAGTGACTGACTCTGAGACTAACCAGTCATTGTTATCAGTGATGTCATTGTTATCAGTGACTGACTCTGAGACTAACCATCATTGTTATCAGTGATGTCATTGTTATCAGTGACTGACTCTGAGACTAACCAGTCATTGTTATCAGTGATGTCATTGTTATCAGTGAATGACTCTGAGACTAACCAGTCATTGTTATCAGTGACTGACTCTAAGACTAACTAGTCATTGTTATCAGTGATGTCATTGTTATCAGTGATGTCATTGTTATCAGTGACTGACTATGAGACTAACCAATCATTGTTATCAGGGATGTCATTGTTATCAGTGACTGATTCTGAGACTAACCAGTCATTCTTATCAGTGACTGACTCTGAGACTAACCAGTCATTGTTATCAGTGATGTCTTTGTTATCAATGACTGACTCTAAGACTAACTAGTCATTGTTATCAGTGATGTCATTGTTATCAATGACTGACTCTGAGACTAACCAGTCATTGTTATCAATGACTGACTCTAAGACTAACCAGTCATTGTTATCAGTGATTTCATTGTTATCAGTGACTGACTCTAAGACTAATCAGTCACTGTTATCAGTGACTGACTCTGAGACTAACCAGTCATTGTTATCAGTGATGTCATTGTTATCAGTGACTGATTCTAAGACTAACCAGTCATTGTTATCAGTGACTGACTCTGAGACTAACCAGTCATTTGTTTCTATCAGTGACTGTCATCTTTGTATCAGTGACTGACTCTAAGACTAACCAGTCATTGTTATCAGTGAAGTTATTGTTATCAGTGACTGACTCTGAGACGAACCAGTCATTGTTATCAGTGATGTCATTGTTATCAATGACTGACTCTAAGACTAACCAGTCATTGTTATAAGTAGGGTATTTCAAAAAATAAGCCAAATTAGGGGCTTGGTATTGGCTAGAATTTAGTTTAGAGTTTTAGACAATGTTTACATACATCATACATACATACATACATACATACATACATACATACATACATACATCCATCCATCCATCCATACATACATACATACATACATACATACATACATACATACATACATGCATGCATGCATGCATGCATGCATGCATGCATGCATGCAATACATACATACATACATACATACAATTCTTGCATGCATGCATACATACTTACATGCATATACTTACATTCGTACATACATACATAACACACACATACATACGTACGTACGTACATACACACACATATACATACATATGGACATACGTATGTGCGTACGTACGCACATACATACATGCATACATACATGCTTACATTCGTGCATACGTACATACATACATACATACATACATACATACATACATACATACATACATACACACATACATGCACACATACATGCATACATACATGCATGCATACATACATACATACATACATACATACATACATACATACATACATACATACATACATACATACATACACACACATATACATACATATGGACATACGTATGTGCGTACGTACGCACATACATACACGCATACATACATACTTACATACGTACGTACGTGCATACATACATACATAAATACATACATACATACATACATACATACATACATACATACATACATACATACATACATACATACATACAAACGTACGTACATACATACATACATACATACATACATACATACATACATACATACATACTTACATTCGTACATACGTACATACATACATTCATACATGCATACGTACGTACATACGTACATACATACAATCACACATATCGATCATTTTTATTGCAAACTTTGTGATAACTACAATTATGCAACCTTGTCTATAAATGTTCAAAACACCAACAACAGCACTGTAATAGAAACTCACTATCCACACACACTATTCTCTCTCTCTCCTCTCTCTCTCTCTCTCCTCTCCCCCCCCCCCCCCCCCCCCCCCCCCCCCCCCCCCCCATTATTTCTCATTTTTTATGAACATAGCATTTGCTCCGAAACTCACTGCCTCATGGGGTTTTTAAAACGAGTGTGTGTGTGTGTATGTGTGTGTGTGTCTGTGTGTGTGTGTGTGTGTGTGTGTGTGTGTGTGTGTGTGTGTGCGAACGCCGGTCTGATGTGTGTTTGTGGGCGGGGGGAGGGGGGGAGTATTTGAGTGGGGTAGAGGGAGGTGGTCCTATGAAAGTAAGTATTTGTAATAAGACCACACAGTCGTGGTCCAGAAAGTATGTTTTAAAAGAGTAACATTTTTCTGTTTCATGATATAAAAGTCCACGACAGATACAAAAATAACTCAAAAAGCTGCCCTTTTTGTGTCAAAACTGAAGATGAAATACACTTTTTGCTGGAATGCCCATCATATCAAGATTTAAGAAATAAGTATATCATGAAATATGTAACAAATGTACACGGATCATTGTTGAAGTTTTTGCTGCAAAACGAGAAAAGGGACGTAATTCGCTCTGTTGCGATGTATATCTTCTATGCCTTGAAGAAAAGAGAAGAATTGTTACTGGGGAGAGAACATTAGGAGTACCATATGTTTTCATAAATTTATCTGTTTTACCTTGTTTCGTGGTCGATACGTCTTGTGTATACTTAGGGATCCTGATGAAAAATGTGTATGTGTGTGTGTGTGTGTGTGTGTGTGTGTGTGTGTGTGTGTGTGTGTGTGTGTGTGTGTGTGTGTGTGTATGCTTGTGTATGTGTGTGTGTGTGTGTGTGTGTGTGTGGTGTGTGTGTGTGTGTGTGGTTTGCGCGCGCGCAGTTGTAAGTGCGAGCGAAATTGTATGTGCGAGTCTGGGAGAGTGCTACATACGGGTGTGATTTTGTAAGTATCTTGCGGTATTCTCAATTTACGATTATACAGTTGGTGTGAGCAAGTTTTGTAAATGAGCGTGATCAGTAGAAATGTTACAGCGTCAGTGTGTGTGATTTCATTTTTGTTTCTTGACCTCATTGCAGATAGGTCGGTGGCCTTTGCAATTAAAATTTTCCGAGTTCTCTCTCTCTCTCTCTCTCTCTCCTCTCTCTCTCTCTCTCTCTCTCTCTCTCTCTCTCTCTCTCTCTCTCTCTCTCCCTTATTCTTCTCTATTCATCTCGCGTTCTCATTGTCAGTGAGTCCATTTTTCTCTCTTCTTTTCTTTGCATGGATTTAGGGCTCTTGCCTGTTCCCGAGGAACTGTCGTCTCACCCAAACACGCCTTGACCCAATCATTACTGACATGCTCAAGTATTTTGCCAGTTTTTTGCTCCTATATTTGGACAAACCGAGCAGGCAAAGGCCTGGAACCACATGTTTGTGGACAATTCCTAATGTCCCAATAATGATAATGATAACTTTTGTATCAAACCCTGCCTCACTCAATGAAAAGCAAAGAGGCATGTATTTTTCAAACTTTTCTTCATAGCATAACTGAAGAAATGGATCAAACGGGTTGGAAATTTCGACAATGAAAGCCTTTGAGTTGCTATGATCGATGAGACAAAGGTCAGGTTTATACTGATTTGCGTTGTTGTAAACAGGAACAATGCAGTTGTGAAACACTTCAACAAATTCAGTCACCACATGTTTTTGAAGTTCCTTTTTGAAAATGTCCACACACCTATCATGCCTCTGAGTGTACAGGCCTTTTAAGGCCCGACAACCATTCAGAGCATGCGAAACTGTGTCTGTGTGAAATGCACAAAGAGAACAATGGTTTGGATACGTGTGTGGGTAGTACGTATAACACAGGCGTGTTTCGAGTAGCTGGAGCCGTCCTTTTAAAACAAATCTGGTCAGGTGGTCGTTTATGTTGGGGTTGATGAGATGGCCAGCTGACTGCTTCATGTCTGTTGATGGAATGCTGTCGCGGAAAAGTCTTTCCTGTTGTTGAAGGCCTTGAACGTGCTGCAGATCCTTGTCCATCTCCATTCTCTTGATGGCGCTGAATAGCTGTTTGGGGTGTCAACGACCAATCTGTCGCCCCTGCCCAATTTGTCGCCCGGCGACAGATTGGTCTTCAACCAGGACCAATCTGTTGCCCAGGCGACAGATTGGTCTTCAACACCAGGACCAATCTTTTGCCCAGGCGACAGATTGGTCTTCAACACCAGGACCAATCTGTCGCCCGGCGACAGATTGGGCCCGGGTGTTGCATATTTTGATAGGATAGACCTTATAGGGAAGACATCATGATTGAAGAGGGACTATTTGAGCGTATAGAAAAACACAGCGTCACAGCGAACTACTTTTGAAGTTGGAGTATTTCTACTCCTGTGGCGGAGTAATAAAGAATTGCAGCCCCTGTAACTCCAGGGTATTGGGGCCAATTCTCTTCTAATTTGGTGTGAGGGTTTATTGTACCAATTCCTTTTGTGATAGTCACTTCTGGAAGGCACCTCTCGCACACGTTTTCTTAGTTAAGAAAAAAAAAACTAGAAATAAAAACAATATAAAAACACTCAGAGTCTGTATTCACATTGAGATAGCATGAGAATTGGCACGATGCCAGCGTAGAAGCTCTTCCAAAAATCCTGTTAAATTCTATTGGCCCCATGCTATCCCAATGTGAATACAGGCCCACGTCAATAACAAAAATGACGTGAAAATACATTTAAAAATGAAAAGAAAAAAAGACCACCGTTCAAGAAAAGTAAAAATGGAAAAATGAACAAGTCCTAGAACAATGTAACACATTAAAAGGGTTTTCGTAAAACCTCCTTCAAAGTCTTTCCTGAAAAAAATGGTAAATACGTTTTCAGTCTTCTGCAATCAAAAAAATATGGTGTGTGTGTGTGTGTGTGTGTGTGTGTGTGTGTGTGTGTGTGTGTGTGTGTGTGTGTGTGTGTGATGATAGTTGCTTATGCAAGAAGAGTTTACGTTTATAGGGCCGATTTATCCAAAGTGTTGATTTATCCAAGAGCGATTTATCTGATTTTTTTTTTTTACAGAGATAAAGGAGGCTTGGGGAGAAAGAATGTGAGATATTTGTTGCCAAGGAACTGGGCAAGTAGTTTTGCAAGGTGCAACCTGTCTTGTTTCTTCTTCTTCTCTGGAGGGTCCAAGGTCAATGAGCTGACCATTCTGGCATCTTTTGAAAGAAAAGGTTTTTTTTTTAGTCATGCCAGTTGCAGCAATCAAATGTCAGCGCAAAGGAGCCGAGAGGTTTTGTAGGTATAGCAACAGCTGCTTGAAAGATGACTATCTTTTGTCAAAATCATATCCGTTTTAAATCATGATCAATCTCTCTCTCTCTCTCTCTCTCTCTCTCTCTCTCTCTCTCTCTCTCTCTCTCTCTCCTCTCTCTCTCTCTCTCTCTCTCCCCACACACACACACACACACACACACACACACACATATATATATATATATATATATATATATATATAAGATATGTACACAAACGCGATGGTTTGTGGAAAATCAAATAATGGATTTACAAGATCAGTCCCGGCCAAACAAGGACTTCTTCAAGGCAGTTCGCTTAGCCTGACGCTGTTTAATATCTGCATAAATTATATCTCAAACTATATTGATAACAATGATTCTCCTGTTATAAACAAGCTGAAAGAAACACGAATATCGCATTTATTATATGCTGACGACATAGTTATGTTGTCAAACACAAAATCAGGATTACAAACAAAACTTAATCGACTTCATAATTATTGTACAGAAAGGGGCATAAAACTAAATAAAGATAAAACAAAAGTTGTCATATTCACTAAAACTGACTCAAAATTTTCAACCGCATTTACATGTGGAAACGATTCTCTTGAGACAGTAAATGAATTCAAATATTTAGGAATAATTCTTTATAAAAGTGGAGAGTTACATAAAGCACAAGATCATCTAGCAATACAAGGTAACAAAGCTGTACACTCCTTACTACGTAAAGTAAAGGGAGAACATGTCAATGTATCATCAATAGCAAAACTCTTTGATGCTTTGATTTCACCAGTTATGCTTTATGGCGCAGAAGTTTGGTTTCCATTAAATTTACAGAAAAGATAGGACATGTTGAAAAGCAGACTACAATGTTCGACATTTATCACAAATACTTATTATCCAATAATCCGATCGAGAACGTACATGTAAAATTTTGCAGACATACATTAGGCGTACACAGAAAAGCAATGAAATTGCCAGTACTAGCTGAACTTGGAAGATTTCCCTTGTGTCAAGAAATAATGAGTCAAGTAGTCATGTTTTGTATCCATATAATGGAATCAAAGGAAGACTCATATCTAAGAGAAGCGTACGAAGATCTTGACCCATCATCTTCATGGAAATCTTATGTAAAGAAGATCTTAAGTAATATTGGAATGACACATGTATGGAACAACCAAAGTACACTTAACCCTCAAAAATTGCGTCATGCAATAGAGAGAAAGTTACAAAGTGAATTTATACACTTTGGGGAAAAAGAAAAAGAAAGAGCACCAAGGTTAAAATTTTATAATGACACCAGTAATAAATATGGGCTTGAACCGTACCTCATCAAATGCACAAATAAGCATCACAGGAAAGAACTTTGTAAATTAAGAATTAGCGCACATGACCTCACAATAGAAAGAGGTAGATATTCCCATATTAAGCGTGAAGACAGGAAATGTACAATTTGCAATATAATAGAAGACGAGGTACATTTTTTAGACTCTTGTAAACGTTACGATAAAATCAGGAATACGTTTAAAAAACGTATCATAAACAAAATGGATATATACGACGCTACCTCATTGAAAATAAGTACTTTGATGTCTAATGATGACCTTCAGGTTGAAATTGCGAAATATGTATATGACTGCTTTACATAATGACTTTTTGTGTAAAAAGAAAAAATCATTATTTCTTTGGACGATGAGTTGTTTAATCATCGCCATCTTGTGTCCATAAATCCTTTGATGGTGTTTAGTGACAATAAAAAAAGTTTCAAAGTTTCAAGTTTCACACACACACACACACACACACACACACACACACACACACACACACACACACACCACCCTTACTTTCCTCCCGCCAGGCACTTTTTTTTGATACAATCATCATGTACCCTCTATCTTTCACTAAGCGATTGGGGCACCACGACTGTCTGAACCACGTCTGTCTGAATTGTCCCAGTCAGAAGTGGTTCATGTGAAACGTTAATATGACCAAAGCAAGCCTCACATCAAATTTGAAGATAAAAGTGCCTTTCATATCACACCAGGCATGTAATAGTTTGATTGTTTTATTAACATTTGGAGGGGGTGGTGAAGTTACGATTGTGACTGGTTTGCATTGTTCAAATGCTTCCAGCTGTTGCACGACAATGCCCTAATAATGCGTTGCTACAACACGGCGATGCCCTTGTTTTTTTTTGTTTGTTTTTTTTGTTTGCTTTTTATTCATCTTTTACTGCCACTGTCTGACATAATAGACTCTATATGGCCTAGGCCTACACCTTTTTGATATTTGTGGATATATTCTTGTGGAAATTCTCTAATGCACCAGAATATAAAAATAAATGTCGGTAAAGGATTTCTAATCTCAATTTTCAAAGAAAATGGCCTCTGTACATCGTTGCTGACCAAATGATCCACAGTGTGTGACACGTCAGTAATATCCGTGAGACAGTAGGTCTACAATCATATCTCTATAGGAAATGTGGACCTAAGACCCATTGTTCATTTACACAGTAAAATCCGGTTTATATGAACTCGGATAAATTTCAATTCCCAGATAATTTCAAGTCATCTACTGCCGATGTCAAGTTTACTCAACAATAAAGGGACATAACTCAGACAACTCTTACTCTCTTATTCAAAGAGATAAGAACACACTACTTGACATCAGCACAGGGGGTATCCTTGCCATATATCACAAAGTCATTTGGTTGCCTGCAGAGCCGATAACAGGGCGTTTTCCAGTGTTTTATTTTTTAAAAATTCATTTTCATAAAACATGCTTGGCGGTGAAAGGGCTTTAAGTACCGGCCAGAGTTCTTCTTTCTCGCTGTTAATTGAAATTTGATTCATTTGAATTATCGGTTAGCTGCAAGTGAGATCTTGGTCCCAACCAAACTAAAACCTAGTTAATTTCAAGCGCTGGATTCAACACATTTTTTTTTTCAAAAAGAAAATAATTCTAAAAATGTGTGCTTGTTTAATTCAAAGCAAACACGCTTCCACTCTGCTCCCCCCTTCCCCTACCCACCCCACATCCACGCTCTCTCTCTCTCTCTCTCTCTCTCTCTCTCTCTCTCTCTCTCTCTCTCCTCTCTCTCTCTCTCTCGTCCTTTTCGGTTCCTAGTAATACCAATGCTGGAGCAAAGCCCAGTTAATTGAAATTCCTTGCGACTACTCAGTGACTTGCTCAGTTAATTTCAATTTGTTAGGTTTATTTCGAGTTTGTTTTAGATTGGGCAAAAATTTAGATTAACTCAACACGCAGATAATCTTAAATTCGGATAATTTAAAGTCCATAGGTGGTTCAAAGGCTCTTTCAATTAACCGGGTTTTACTGTACATGGTCAGTCCAGTGGTGTTCATAATCTCTTTGATACTGAATCTGTACAACCTATTTTGACCTACATCATAGTAAGAGGAGATGTACATATTAAAAAAAATATAGATAGATAGATACTGCATCAAAGTGACCACAGGTCATCTACGTAATGAAAGATAGAAAACAAATGCTCATCACACAATAATATGCAATCAAATGGAGAAAACAAGGAATTTACATCACTATGAAAACTGGTCATTCTTGCTTATTACCGGTCATCTGCGTTGTAAAGAGCAGAGAAACGCCCATACCACAACAGAATTCTGTCTGTCAAACATTTTTTTTAATATGGAATTGGCATCAAATTGATCACTGGTCATTGTCACTGACTACTGCAACAAACTCTGTCTGTCAAACATTTTTTTTAAATATGGAATTGGCATCAGACTGATCACTGGTCATTGTCACTGACCACTGGTTATCTAAATTGCAAGAAGCACAGAAATACTCATATAATAAACAGCAATTACGTTTTCCAAACTGGTCACTGGTCATTGTTGCTAACCACTAGTCATACTACGTTTTAAGAAGCATATACACCCTATAACACATCAATACAGAATGAGATAGTGAAAATATGAAATTGACATAAAACTGACCACTAGTCTTTCTTGCAGACCACTGGTCTTCTACATTAAAAAAGAAAGCATTAAACATATCAATATGGATTGAACTCAGGAAAATATTAAATTTGCATGAAACTGACCACTGGTCAATCTTGTTGACCACTGGACATCTATATTGTAAACTGCACAGAAGCGTTTATAACACACCAATATGCAGTGAAATGGTGAAAACGTGAAATTTTCATGAAGCTGACCACTGGTTTTGGCACTGACCAGTAGTTATCTAGGTTGTGAATATTATAAAATTACCATTAGAGCATACGCAGCCTAAGTAGTGAACATTTGGATTTTACAATAAACAACTACTTCGTGGTCACCCCATTCGATAGGAAGAGTATTGGACAGGTAACGTTTATGGCCAGTGCTTAATACCATGTCCATATAAACTTACTAAAATAACATAAGGAATATTTTTTGTGTGTTTGCCTACTTTCCAGCGTGAATTATATCATTTGGATTTGATAACTGGTTGATTTAACTACTTGACACTTGCATGTTTGATTTTTCTGATTGATTATGCACTCTGAAGATTTCTCAATGTGACCATTCAATAGAAAAACAACAATAAACTCCTATCTCATTCCACCACTTTTTTTAATTAGATTTTAACATTTGGCTCTTAGTTTGATATTAAGGAAAGACAAGAAACTAATAACGAAATTGAAAATATATAAATAAAAAAAATATATGGGGCACTTCCCACACTTTCTCTCACAATCGGAGAAAGTGTGGGGGTACCCTCATACTTTCTCTCACATGGGAGAAAGTGCGAAAAGGGAAGGACCACACTTTCTCTCAATCCCGCACTTTCTTCTTAAGTGAGAGAAAGTGATCCCCCACACCTTCTCCTAAAATGAGAGAAAGTGTGGGAATGAGAGAAACTGTGGCCCAACATCAACTTATTGAGAGCAAGGTAAGTTGGCGACAAATTGGCCAAGGGGCGACAGATTGGGCAGTGAAGTGCGACCCAATCTGTCGCCCTCAAAAATCTAGAATGAGCGACAGATTGGTCCTGGTGTTGAGGACCAATCTGTCGCCTGGGCGACAAATTGGTCCTGGTGTTGAGGACCAATCTGTCGCCGGGCGACAAATTGGGCAGGGGCGACAGATTGGTCGTTAACATGGGGTTTGTGTAGTGGAGCCGAACAATACCATCCTCTGATGCTGGAAGCACGATTCCAAATAAGTCGCCTTGCTCATCGTAATCGAGTTTCAACTTAAGACGCATGCACAATTTGTTCAGTTCTACAAACGAAGAACGGGACCAATTGATTCTGCTATTTTTCCTTCAGTGTCCTTCATTGTCTGTTGCGTAGTTTCCAAAATTTTCTTCATCTTGTTCTGCTCTTGGGATTTTCCTTTTCTCCATGTGAAGATGAAAGCTGTTGCGTGCAACCAATCTGACATGCTGATCGTCACTGTTTAACACAGATAATAGAAAGGACACTCGTTTTGCGTAGTACATTGTACTGGGTTTCAGGAGTCCCAGTCCACCTTGATTTCTGGGTAAGAACATGTGAACACGATTAGTAGACGTGTTGAACTTGAGATGGGATCGAACAAATTCAACTATTTGATTTTCTAATGTTTTCAATTGCTTTTCCGAAAACTTCATGTTACTGTAGTAAAAGTTCAGTTTTGATGTAGCAATCACATCCACGGCGTCGATTTTCTTGTACAACGATAGTGGAGAAATCGAAATTTTTTTCAACACTGCCAGGAATTCTTCAAAAATCTGTGTTATCTGGTCTTTGTCCGATGTTCCTGTCAAATTGGTCTGAAAGCCAAGGTAGAGGTATAGTCTGTCTTCTTCTAACTTTGGTAGATCTTCGCCTTACATACATACATACATACATACATACATGCATATATATCAATTACTTTAATGCATCAACTTGTCAAATCAACAACAATGCACAGTAGTCCAGACTGCATGCGTATCGATAAAAGTTATCTTTCACATTCTCTCTCTCCTCTCTCTCTCTCTCTCTCTTCCTCTCTCTCTCTCTCTCTCTCTCTCTCTCTCTTAAAAAATCTGTGATATCTGGTCTTTGTCCGATGTTCCTGTCAAATTGGTCTGAAAGCCAAGGTGGGGGTATAGTCTGTCATTTTCTAACTTTGGTAGATCTTCGCCTTGCATACATACATACATACATACATACATACATACATACATACGTATACTGAACAATAGACCACTCAGACTATTGACACCTTTTGACCTCCCTTGCAACCTTACATGGATCCTCAAGCATAGACTCAGAGGTTTTCCCCTACATTCCATACTGTTCCTTACCGCCCTTTCTTTTCGTTTTACTTTTCTACCCTTCGCTGGAGTGCTGTTGGATTCTGTTTTTGAATCCGTGGTGGTGAGAACACCACAGAATTATACACGGTGGTAAATCTCCAAGTTCTGTGCTGTCTCCACTGTTGGATTGTGTTTCTGAATCCTTGGTGGTGAGAACACCACAGAATTATACACGGTAGTAAATCTTCAAGTTCTATGCTGTCTCCACTGTTGGATTGTGTTTCTGAATCCTTGGTGGTGAGAACACCACAGAGTTATACCCGGTGGTATATCCCCAAGTTCTGTGCTGTCTCCACTGCTCGCAAGTTCTGTGCGTTTCACAGCATGTAATGGCTGCTGTTGCCCTACACTCAGCTGCAGGCGCTCCCCCAACCTCCCGCCACCCCCCCCCCCCCCCCCCCCCCCCCCCCCCCCCCATGCCAACTTGATCATGCTTCGACTCACAGTGGCTCCTTGGTTCTAGTGCACACATTGGGTCCTGTAGTGAATATTCCTTCCACATTCAGATCCATCTCGCTGGAACTGCTCCTGGTCTTGAACACACCTCGTTGCTTCATTCTGTAAAACTGGCTTGAACACGCACCGTTAAAAGCTGCTTATTGATACCACACCGTCTGTTACGAAATGCAGATTTCAGAGCATACACTCTGTGTGTGTGTGTGTGTGTGTGTGTGCGTGTGTGTGTGTGTGTGTGTGTGTGTGTGTGTGTGGTGTGTGTGCGAGTGTGCGCGCACGCACATGTGTGTGTGTGTGTGTGTGTGTGTGTGTGTGTGTGTGTGTGTCTATAAAATTAGAGTTAAAAAGCCACTCAGAATTCTAAAAGTGCTCAACCAGGTAGGGAGCGACATAACAGTTTAAAATGAGATTTTAAAACGGAAAAAGTAAAACCACCTACAAAATTGTTTCGAGCCAAAGTGCTCTCCTCAGGGTATGTATAATCGTGCCCAGATTATACAACCCTGAGGAGAGCACTTTGGCTCGAAACAATTTTGTATGTAATATATATAATATATATATATATATATATATATATATATATATGAACAATATAAAACAGTCCTTAAAAAATCTGAAGGTGCTCAACCCCTTGGGGAGCAACATCTGTTAAAAGATATTTTTAAAAATGAAGTATTAAAATCTACAAGCTTGTTTCTAGCGTTGCTATCTTCAGGATGTCTTTTGGGGCACGCCAACGATCTTTTATGGCGTGCGGGACTTGATTTCAACTCTGTGTGTGCAGGCAGATCTCATTTGCTGCACGTGCGGCCTGTGGTTCTTATTGGGGCCTGTTCAGATGGAATGTGCTAGCAAAGATTTCCACTTGTGCCTGCAATTGTTTACAATTTCTACTTTTGTGTTCAGAGTTGCTAAGTGTGGTTTGCATAATATTAACCATTTTTCTGTGGAGCATAGATTGCATCTTTTTGAGATATTGTTGTATGGTGTTGCTCTTTTTATGATTTTCCATGATAAGTTGTAGTCTATTTTTTTATCTTTGAGTCTCCAAATGTATTTACTCAGCTCTGTTTGATTTTTGTATTTTTCGTTTTTGAATGACTGTTTGTGGTTTGCGTATCTGGTTTTGAAAGTGTTTTCAGTAATCCATATATATGTTTCTTTTTCATTTTCTGATGTTACCGTAGCTTGGTATACAATGTTGCTGTGAAGACATTTATTGCTTAGGGGGCACTGTTCTTTTTTAGTGCAGTTGCAAGATGTCCTTTCGGCACCCTTCTCTTTTATGTTGCTTTTCATTTTGTTAGATGAGTCAATCATGTTTTTGAGGTTGGGCATACATGAGTATGATAGTTTAATGGTGTTTTTGTTGAATATTTTGGACAGTTTGTGTTCTTTTGGGAATGATATTGCCAAGATTTTAAAGAATTCTTTTCCTACATTTGTTTTTACTTGTCCATTGTATGGTGGGTTGTACCATATGATCTTTCTTTTCCTATTTTTCTTATTTCTGTTCGTGCTGTTGTCTGGACTGTATTGTAGTTTGTAATTGTAACCACTTTTTTGTAATGCTTCTTGATATTCTGTTGCTGCATCATTGAATGCGTTTTCATTGCATGACAGGTTGGATAGTCTCTTGTTTATACCATTGGGTATTGTTTTTAGTATAGATGGTGGGTGGTTGCTTTTGATGTTTACGTAGACTGGTATGTCATTGGGTTTTTTGTATGGTTTGTACACATGGTCATTGAGGTCTAATGTTATGTCTAGGTAATTCACTACTTTTTTGTTTGCTTCTATTGTGATTTTTAAGTTGTGGTTTTTAAAGATTTTACATAATTCTTTTTTCTTGTTTTGAATGGTGCTTGGATTATTGTTTAATGCAGCGAGGCCGTCATCTCTGTATAAACCGGCCTGTTTTCCAAGTTGTTTTTGGATGTTGGATAGCATGAATAGTCCGACTAGTTCACATGTTTCGGCACCATCATACGATCCCATGGTTACATCAAATGTGGAGTTTTTGCTCGTTTTTTTAATCCAAGTTTCATTTCTGCTATGGAGTAAGGTTTTTTTTGGTGTGGAAAATAATCTCCATTTCTGACTCTGTTATATTTGTGTATTTGTTGGCAAATTTCAAAGCTTTGTTGAGTAGTTCTTCATCTATGGATGGATAGAAGTCTACTATGTCAAATGTAATGAACATTGTATTTCTCTGTTTGTTGAGTTTCTTAAACCATTGTGTGACTTCATAGCTGTTTTTCCAAAGGTTGTATTCGGTGTTTGATTTTATATCTTCTATAGCCTTTTCCAAAATTCTCTTGCTTATTTTGCCCAGTTCGGATTTAGATGGGTTTATTAGTCTACATGTTGGGTTGTTTTGGAAGTTAGGCTTGTGGTCTTTAAGCGTTATGAAGGCTTCTTTTGTTGCTGTTGCCTCTACCCTATCACTTAACTCCATGCGGTGTGCAAGCTCTTTTTCTTTTTTGCGGATGTTGCTATGTGTAGTTTTATCAGCTTTCTTGTAGTTTTTCTGGATGTTTTTGTTTAAGAGTTGAGAGTATTCGTTTGGTTCCATTTTGTAAAAATTGCTCGTTTTGTCAGCCTTTACGAATATCTTTTTATCATTTTGGATTTGTTTTATATCATTTGCTAGTGATGTTTGAAAGTTGTTATTTGATTTTTTGAATTTAATATTAGCTATCAGTCCCTTCATTTTATCTTCAAAAGGTTTCATTTCATCTATTGTCGGAGGTGATCGCCATGATTTGAATCCATATGTATTTTTGTCTTCATTCTTTGCATTTGGGTTTAGGAAGAAGAACGCCTTCCATCTCATGTTGCGCACAAATTTCTCGGTTTGTTCTATCAGTTTTTTAATGTAAGTTTGTGGGTTTGAAAATGGTATGTTTTTAGTGGATTGCCTAAAGTTGATTTTCTCCATTTTAGATTTTGTCAGACCACAGTGCTCAACGTGAGAAAAAAGAATTATGTAAAATCTTTAAAAACCACAACTTAAAAATCACAATAGAAGCAAACAAAAAAGTAGTGAATTACCTAGACATAACATTAGACCTCAATGACCATGTGTACAAACCATACAAAAAACCCAATGACATACCAGTCTACGTAAACATCAAAAGCAACCACCCACCATCTATACTAAAAACAATACCCAATGGTATAAACAAGAGACTATCCAACCTGTCATGCAATGAAAACGCATTCAATGATGCAGCAACAGAATATCAAGAAGCATTACAAAAAAGTGGTTACAATTACAAACTACAATACAGTCCAGACAACAGCACGAACAGAAATAAGAAAAATAGGAAAAGAAAGATCATATGGTACAACCCACCATACGATGGACAAGTAAAAACAAATGTAGGAAAAGAATTCTTTAAAATCTTGGCAATATCATTCCCAAAAGAACACAAACTGTCCAAAATATTCAACAAAAACACCATTAAACTATCATACTCATGTATGCCCAACCTCAAAAACATGATTGACTCATCTAACAAAATGAAAAGCAACATAAAAGAGAAGGGTGCCGAAAGGACATCTTGCAACTGCACTAAAAAAGAACAGTGCCCCCTAAGCAATAAATGTCTTCACAGCAACATTGTATACCAAGCTACGGTAACATCAGAAAATGAAAAAGAAACATATATATGGATTACTGAAAACACTTTCAAAACCAGATACGCAAACCACAAACAGTCATTCAAAAACGAAAAATACAAAAATCAAACAGAGCTGAGTAAATACATTTGGAGACTCAAAGATAAAAAAAATAGACTACAACATATCATGGAAAATCATAAAAAGAGCAACACCATACAACAATATCTCAAAAAGATGCAATCTATGCTCCACAGAAAAATGGTTAATATTATGCAAACCACACTTAGCAACTCTGAACACAAAAGTAGAAATTGTAAACAATTGCAGGCACAAGTGGAAATCTTTGCTAGCACATTCCATCTGAACAGGCCCCAATAAGAACCACAGGCCGCACGTGCAGCAAATGAGATCTGCCTGCACACACAGAGTTGAAATCAAGTCCCGCACGCCATAAAAGATCGTTGGCGTGCCCCAAAAGACATCCTGAAGATAGCAACGCTAGAAACAAGCTTGTAGATTTTAATACTTCATTTTTAAAAATATCTTTTAACAAATATATAATATATATATATATATGTGTGTGTGTGTGTGTGTGTGTGTGTGTGTGTGTGTGTGTGTGTGTGTGAATAAATATTGTAAAATGTATGCATTTCCGTTTGTATTTCAGACTTTTCTTCCGTTTGATAGACGTTTGATGAATGTTAATGGTTACAACGTTAATTGTAAAGCGCTCAACAGATATTCATTCTTCTTTAATGTTCTTCAGCACAGTCTAATACAGACTTCTCCTCGGCCATTGACTCCATCTTCTGCACGGTATAATACAGAATTGTCCCCATCTAATAACGCTACTTTAATCACAGTTGATCACAGAATTGTCCCCATCTAATAACGCTACTTTAATCACAGTTGATCACAGAATTGTCCCCATCTAATAACGCTACTTTCATCACTGTTGATCGCAAAATTGTCCCCATCTAATAACGCTACTTTCATCACAGTTGATCACAGAATTGTCCCCATCTAATAACGCTACTTTCATCACAGTTGATCACAGAATTGTCCCCATCTAATAACGCTACTTTAATCACAGTTGATCACCGAATTTTCCCCATCTGATAACGCTACTTTCATCACAGTTGATCACAGAATTGTTCCCATCTAATAACGCTACTTTCATCACAGTTGATCACAGAATTGTCCCCATCTAATAACGCTACTTTCATCACTATTGATCGCAGAATTGTCCCCATCTAATAACGCTACTTTAATCACAGTTGATCACAGAATTGTCCCCATCTAATAACGCTACTTTAATCACAGTTGATCACAGAATTGTCCCCATCTAATAACGCTACTTTAATCACAGTTGATCACAGAATTGTCCCCATCTGATAACGCTACTTTCATCACAGTTGATCACAGAATTGTTCCCATCTAATAACGCTACTTTAATCACAGTTGATCACAGAATTGTCCCCATCTAATAACGCTACTTTCATCACAGTTGATCACAGAATTGTCCCCATCTAATAACGCTACTTTCATCACAGTTGATCACAGAATTGTCCCCATCTAATAACGCTACTTTAATCACAGTTGATCACAGAATTGTCCCCATCTAATAACGCTACTTTCATCACAGTTGATCACAGAATTGTTCCCATCTGATAACGCTACTTTAATCACAATTGATCACAGAATTGTCGCCATCTGATAACGCTACTTTAATCACAGTTGATCACAGAATTCTCCCAGCTGTTAACTTCATCTTCAGCTATTAAACCCAGCAAGTCTGATATATATTCATACACACTCCCCCCCCCCCCCCCCCCCCCACTCACCCACCCCCTCCCGGCTACTGATTCTTCAGCGCTGTCTAACACAGAATTGTCCCCAGCTATATCTTCATCATAGTCGGATACAGCATTGTCCTCAGCGATGATCTGTATGTTAAGTACAGCATTGTCCTCAGCCATGATCTCTATGTTCAGTACAGTCTGATACAGCATTGTCTTCCGTCATGATCTCTATGTTCAGAACAGCATTGTCCTCGGCCATGATCTCTATGTTCAGTACAGCATTGTCCTCAGCAATGATCTCCATGCTCAGTACAGCATTGTCCTCAGCCATGATCTCCATGTTCAGTACAGCATTGTCCTCGGCCATGATCTCTGTATTCAGTACAGCACTGTCCTCAGCCATGATCTCTGTGTTCAGTACAGTCTGATACAGCATTGCCCTCAGCCATGATCTTTATGTTCAGTACAGTCTGATACAGCATTGTCCTCAGCCATGATCTCTACGTTCAGTACAGCATTTTCCCCAGCCATAATCTCTATGTTCAGTACAGCATTGTCCTCAGCCATGATCTCCATGTTCAGTACAGCATTGTCCTCGGCCATGACCGCTATGTTCAGTAAAACACTGTCCTCGGCCATGATCTCTGTGTTCAGTAAAGCATTGTCCTCAGCCATAATCTCCATGTTCAGTACAGTCTGATACAGCATTGTCCTCAGCCATGATCTGTATGTTCAGTACAGTCTGATACAGCATTGTCCTCAGCCATGATCTCTATGTTCAGTACAGATTGATACTGCATTGTCCTCAGCCATTATCTCTATGTTCAGTACAGTCTGATATAGCATTGTCCTCAGCCATGATCTCCATGTGCAGTACAGTCTGATACAGCATTGTCCTCAGCCATGATCTCCATGCTCAGTACAGTCTGATACAGCATTGTCCTCGGCCATGATCTCTATGTTCAGTACAGCATTGTCCTCAGCCATGATCTCCATGTTCAGTACAGTCTGATACAGCATTGTTCTCAGCAATGATCTCCATGTTCAGTACAGTCTGATACAGCATTGTTCTCAGCAATAATCTCCATGTTCAGTACAGTCTGATACAGCATTGTCCTCAACCATGATCTCCATGTTCAGTACAGCATTGTCCCCAGCCATGATCTGTTTGATCAGTACAGTCTGATACAGCATTATCTTCAGGCATGATCTCTATGTTCAGTACAGTCTGACACAGCATTGTCCTCAGCCATGATCTGTATGTTCAGTACAGACTGATACAGCATTGTCCTCAGCCATAATTTCTACGTTCAGTACAGCATTGTCCCCACCCATGATCTTTATGTTCAATACAGCATTGTCCTCAGCCATGATCTCCATGTTCAGTACAGTCTGATACAACATTGTCCTCAGCCATTATCTCTATGTTCAGTACAGTCTGATACAGCATTGTCCTCAGCCATGATCTGTATGTTCAGTACAGTCTGATACAGCATTGTCCTCAGCCATGATCTCCATGTTCAGTACAGTCTGATACAGCATTTTCTCTATGTTCAGTACAGTCTGATACAGCATTGTCCCCAGCCATGATCTCTATGTTCAGTAAAGCATTGTCCTCAGTCGTGATCTCTATGTTCAGTACAGTCTGATAGAGCATTGTCCTCAGCCATGATCTCCATGTTCAGTACAGTCTGATACAGCGTTGTCCTCAGCCATAATCTCTATGTTCAGTACAGCATTGTCCCCAGCCATGATCTCCATGTTCAGTACAGTCTGATAGAGCATTGTCCTCAGCCAAGATCTATATGTTCAGTACAGTCTGATAGAGCATTGTCCTCAGCCATGATCTATATGTTCAGTACAGTCTGATACAGTGTTGTCCTCAGCCATGATCTCTATGTTCAGTACAGTCTGATACAGCGTTGTCCCCAACCATGATCTCCATGTTCAGTACAGTCTGATAGAGCATTGTCCCCAGCCATGATCTCTATGTTCAGTACAGTCTGATACAGCATTGTCCCAGCCATGACCTCCGTCCAGGAGTTTCGAGACCCAGTGGAGACAAAGGTATGACACGAAAATTAAATTGTAGACGTTGAATTTTAAAGGAGGAAATGCTGTGAACTAGATTAAAACCAGAAAATAGACAAAAAGGAAAAAAATGCTGTAAAATAAATGAAAACGATTGGTAAGGCAGTGTTTCCTTTTAGATTGTCCTCAAGGAGGAACAGGGCGGAGAAGCCAGTGAAGACAAATTTATCCTGGCAGGGATTGTGTGGACATGTGCACTGATTCTTCGTCTCAATGGCAGTCTGATGGATGTCATGTTTCTCCCTTCCCACTCTCACCTCGTCCCTGCAGATCGCAGCAGAAAAGTTCCTGTCCGAACACCAAAAGAGGGAGCTGGAAAAGCAGCGGAAGGAGGAGGAAGAGCGCCGTCTTCACGACCAGGAGGAAAACCAGCGGAGCAGGGCCCTGGACATGATGATGGGCGGAGTGCTGGAGATCCGCCGGGAGGATGAACTCAAAAAGGTAGGGGAGTGAACTGTGTAGAGGATGAACTCAACAAGGTAGGGGAGTGAACTGTGAAGAGGATGAAATCAGCAAAATAGGGGAGTGAACTGTGGAGAGAATGAACTCAACAAGGCAGGGGAGTGAACTGTGGAGAGAATGAACTCAACAAGGTAGGGGAGTGAACTGTGGAGAGAATGAACTCAACAAGGTAGGGGAGTGAACTGTGGAGAGAATGAACTCAACAAGGTAGGGGAGTGAACTGTGGAGAGAATGAACTCAACAAGGTAGGGGAGTGAACTGTGGAGAGAATGAACTCAACAAGGTAGGGGAGTGAACTGTGGAGAGAATGAAGTCAACAAGGTAGAGAACTAAACTGTGAACAGAGTGAGCTCAACAAAGTAGGAGACTGAACTGTTAGGAGGATGAACTCAATCAGGTAGAGAACTGGGCTGTGGAGAGAATTAACTCAACAAGGCAGGGGAGTGAACTGTGGAGAGGATGAACTCAAATTGTAGGGGAGTGAACTGTGGAGAGGATCAACTCAAATTGTAGGGGAGTGAACTGTGGAGAGAATGAACTCAACAAGGTAGGGGAGTGAACTGTGGAGAGAATGAACTCAACAAGGTATGAGAGTGAACTGTGGGGAAGATGAACGCAAAAAGGTAGGGGACTGAACTGTTAGAAGGATGAACTCAACAAGGTAGGGGAGTGAACTGTTGAAAGGATGAACTCAACAAGGTAGGGGAGTGAACTGTTGAAAGGATGAACTCAACAAGGTAGGGGAGTCAACTGTTGAAAGGATGAACTCAACAAGGTAGGGGAGTGAACCGTGAGAAGGATGAACTCAACAAGGTATGAGAGTGAACTGTGGGGAAGATGAACGCAAAAAGGTAGGGGAGTGAACTGTTAGAAGGATGAACTCAACAAGGTAGGGGAGTGAACTGTTAGAAGGATGAACTCAACAAGGTAGGGGAGTGAACTGTTAGAAGGATGATCTCAACAAGGTAGGGGAGTGAACTGTTAGGAGGATGAAGGCAAGAAGATAGGTAGGGGAGTGAACTGTTAGGGGGATGAACGCAAGAAGGTAGGGGAGTGAACTGTTAGAAGGATGAATTAAACAAGGTAGGGGAGTGAACTGTAAGAAGGTTGAACTCAACAAGGTAGGGGAGTGAACTGTTAGAAGGATGAATTCAACAAGGTAGGGGAGTGAACCGTTAGGAGGATGATCTCAACAAGGTAGGGGAGCGAACTGTTAGAAGGATGAACTCAACAAGGTAGGTGAGTGAACTGTTAGGAGGATGAACGCAAAAAGGTAGGGGAGTGAACTGTTAGGAGAATGATCTCAACAAGGTAGGGGAGTGAACTGTTAGGAGGATGAACGCAAGAAGGTAGGGAAGTGAACTGTTAGAAGGATGATCTCAAAAAGGTATGAGAGTGAACTGTGGGGAAGATGAACGCAAGAAGGTTGGAGAGTGAACTGTTAGGAAGATGAATTCAACAAGGTAGGGGAGTGAACTGTTAGGAGGATGAACGCAAGAAGGTAGGGGAGTGAACTGTTAGGAGGATGAACTCAACAAGGTAGGGGAGTGAACCGTGAGAAGGATGAACTCAACAAGGTAGGGGAGTGAACCGTGAGAAGGATGAACTCAACAAGGTAGGGGACTGAACTGTGGGGAAGATGAACTCAACAAGGTAGGGGAGGGAACTGTTAGGAGGATGAATTCAACAAGGTAGGGGAGTGAACTGTTAGGAAGATGAATTCAACAAGGTAGGGGAGTGAACTGTGGAGAGAATGATTCAACAAGGTAGGGGAGTGAACTGTTAGGAGGATGATCTCAACAAGGTAGGGGAGTCAACTGTTAGTAGGATGAATTCAACAAGGTAGGGGAGTGAACTGTTAGGGGGATGAACGCAAGAAGGTAGGGGAGTGAACTGTTAGAAAATGAATTCAACAAGGTAGGGGAGTGAACCGTTAGGAGGATGATCACAACAAGGTAGGGGAGCGAACTGTTAGAAGGATGAACTCAACAAGGTAGGGGAGTGAACTGTTAGAAGGATGATCACAACAAGGTAGGGGAGCGAACTGTTAGGATGATGAACGCAAAAAGGTAGGGGAGTGAACTGTTAGAAGGATGATCTCAACAAGGTAGGGGAGTGAACTGTTAGAAGGATGAATTCAACAAGGTAGGGGAGTGAACTGTTAGAAGGATGAACTCAACAAGGTATGAGAGTGAACTGTGGGGAAGATGAACGCAAAAAGGTAGGGGACTGAACTGTTAGGAGGATGAACTCAACAAGGTAGGGGAGTGAACTGTTAGAAGGATGAACTCAACAAGGTAGGGGAGTGAACTGTTAGAAGGATGATCTCAACAATGTAGGGGAGTGAACTGTTAGGAGGATGAAGGCAAGAAGATAGGTAGGGGAGTGAACTGTTAGGGGGATGAACGCAAGAAGGTAGGGGAGTGAACTGTTAGAAGGATGAATTAAACAAGGTAGGGGAGTGAACTGTAGAAGGTTGAACTCAACAAGGTAGGGGAGTGAACTGTTAGAAGGATTAATTCAACAAGGTAGGGGAGTGAACCGTTAGGAGGATGATCTCAACAAGGTCGGGGAGCGAACTGTTAGAAGGATGAACTCAACAAGGTAGGTGAGTGAACTGTTAGGAGGATGAACGCAAAAAGGTAGGGGAGTGAACTGTTAGGAGAATGATCTCAACAAGGTAGGGGAGTGAACTGTTAGGAGGATGAACGCAAGAAGGTAGGGAAGTGAACTGTTAGAAGGATGATCTCAAAAAGGTATGAGAGTGAACTGTGGGGAAGATGAACGCAAGAAGGTTGGAGAGTGAACTGTTAGGAAGATGAATTCAACAAGGTAGGGGAGTGAACTGTTAGGAGGATGAACGCAAGAAGGTAGGGGAGTGAACTGTTAGGAGTATGAACTCAACAAGGTAGGGGAGTGAACCGTGAGAAGGATGAACTCAACAAGGTAGGGGATGAGTGAACCGTGAGAAGGATGAACTCAACAAGGTAGGGGACTGAACTGTGGGGAAGATGAAACTCAACAAGGTAGGGGAGGGAACTGTTAGGAGGATGAATTCAACAAGGTAGGGGAGGTGAACTGTTAGGAGGATGAATTCAACAAGGTAGGGGAGTGAAACTGTGGAGAGAATGATTCAACAAGGTAGGGGAGTGAACTGTTAGGAGGATGATCTCAACAAGGTAGGGGATGTCAACTGTTAGTAGGATGAATTCAACAAGGTAGGGGAGTGAACTGTTAGGGGGATATGAACGCAAGAAGGTAGGGGAGTGAACTGTTAGAAAATGAATTCAACAAGGTAGGGGAGTGAACGTTAGGAGGATGATCACAACAAGGTAGGGGAGCGAACTGTTAGAAGGATGAACTCAACAAGGTAGGGGAGTGAACTGTTAGAAGGATGATCACAACAAGGTAGGGGAGCGAACTGTTAGGATGATGAACGCAAAAAGGTAGGGGAGTGAACTGTTAGAAGGATGATCTCAACAAGGTAGGGGAGTGAACTGTTAGAAGGATGAATTCAACAGGTAGGGAGGAACTGTTAGAAGGATGAACTCAACAAGGTAGAGAGTGAACTGTGGGGAAGATGAACGCAAAAAGGTAGGGGACTGAACTGTTAGGATGATGACCAACAAAGGTGGGGAGTGAACTGTTAGGATGGATGAATTCAACAAGGTAGGGGACTGAACTGTTAGGAGGATGACTCAACAAGGTGGGGGAGTGAACTGTTAGAGGATGAATTCAACAAGGTAGAGGAGTGAACTGTGGGGATGAATGAATTCAAAAAGGTAGGGGAGTGAACTGTTAGAGGATGATCTGAACAAGGTAGGGGAGTGAACTGTTAAGAGGATGAACGCAAAAAGGTAAGGGATGAACTGTTAGGAGGATGAATTTCAACAAGGTAGAAGAAGGAAATATGGGTAGAGATGAACACAACAAGGTAGAAGGAAATTTGAGGAGATGAACTCACACAAGTAGGAGAAGGAAGTGTTGGGAGGATGAGCATAACAAGTAGGAGAAGGAAGTGTGGGGAGGATGAACGTGACAAGATAGGTAGAGGAAGTGTAGGGAGGATGAATCAAAACGGATAGGAAAGAAATTGGGGATAGAATAACAGACAGAAGAAGGAATGTGGGAGGATGAAACAAAATAGGAGAAGAAAGTGTAGGAGATGAACATGAACAAGATAGGAGAAGGAAGTGTGGGGAGGATGAACATAAGATAGGAGAAGAAAGTGTGGGAGGATGATGAATGACAGATAGGAGAAAGAGTGTGGGAGGATGAACATGACAAGATAGGAGAAGGAAGTGTGGGGATGATGAACATGACAGATAGGAGAAGGAAGTGTTGGGAGGATGAACATAAAGTAGGAGAAGAAGTGTGGGGAGTCTGAACATAAGATAGGAGAAGGAAGTGTGGGATCTGACAATAACAAGATAGAAGAAGGAAGTGTGGGGAGGATGAACATGAACAAGATAGGAGAAGGAAGTGTGGGGAGGATGAACATAACAAGATAGGAGAAGGAGTGTGAGGAGGATGAACATACGAGATAGGAGAAGAAGTGTGGGGAGGATGAACATAACAGATAGGAGAAGGAAGTGTGGAGAGGTGAACATAACAGATAGAAGAAGGAAGTGTGGGTAGGGATGAACATAACAAGATAGAAGAAGGAAGTGTGGGGAGTTGAACATAACAAGATAGAGAAGGATGTGGGAGGAGGATGAACATAACCAGATAGGAGAAGGAAGTGTGGGGAGGATGAACATACTGAGATAGAAGAAGGAAGTGTGGGGAGGATGAACATACTGAGATAGAAGAAGGAAGTGTGGGAGGATGAACATACAGAGATAGAAGAAGGAAGTGTGGGAGGCATGAACATACTAGATAGAAGAAGGAAGTGTGGGGAGGAATGAACATAACAAGATAGGAGAAGGAAGTGTGGGGAGGATGAACATAACGAGATAGTAGAAGGAAGTGTGGGGAGGATGAACATAACTAGATAGAGAGAAGGAAGTGTGGGGAGGATGAACATACTGAGATAGAAGAAGGAAGTGTGGGGAGGATGAACATAACAAGATAGGAGAAGGAATGTGGGGAGGATGAACATAACGAGATAGGAGAAGAAGTGTGGGGAGGATGAACATAACAGATACGAAGAAGGGAGTGTGGGGAGGATGAACAAAACAAGATAGGAGAAGAAAGTGTGGGGAGGATGAACATAACAAGATAGAGAAGAATGGCGCGGGAGGATGAACTGAAAAAGGATAGGAGAATATGGCAGCAAACTTGTATTGTTCCTCAGGGCTGTGTTTGAAAGATGAATACTTACGTTTCAAGTGTATACATTCAAAGTTCCCGTTTCTTGTCATGTGATATACTTACAAGACTTGAGGAGTAAGGAACAGTTTGTGGGGATGATGAACAAACATTTGAGTCTTGGGGGTTTGTGTGGGTGTGTGATTTGAAGATTAAGCAGAATAGGTGCGGTATGCGGAGTGGAGAGGACTGAGGAGTGAAGAACTATGGGCAGGCAAAATGCTTTGTTATTGTTCCCTCCAGGCTTTTGTTTGAAAAGAGTGAATACTTTACGTTTCCAAGTGTAATACCATTCAAAGTTCCCCGTTTCTTGTCATCGTGATACGTTGCTTGGTGTGGTTACAGAGACTGTGTGTAGCGATCTGTCGAGGTCTCTGCAGTCTGAACCACGATTTGCTGGGGATTTGCTGATTTGTGAAGTCGCTTTGTGCTCTTGTGTGTGTGTGTGTGTGTGTGTGTGTGTGTGTGTGTGTGTGTGTGTGGTGTGTGTGTGTGTGTGTGTGTTATGCAGGATATACCGGTGCCGGCCTTCATGCTGGAGTCGGAGAGGGACTGGACGGAGAGGAGAAGAAGCAGGCCAACGAGTACCACCGCAAAGTGAAGGAGCTGAACCAGGAGAGGGACATGTTCAGGAAGGTGGGCGGGCAGCCCTCAGCATCTGCCCTCAGCCTCTGGCCATAACATCTGCAGCAGCTGAGGCCTCCCGTTTGGCCTTCTGCACCAGTTCTACCCGTACCCTCACCCCTCTTTCCCTGAAAGTGGCATCATCAATGCCGTTCATTTGGGTTCACTTATACACAGCCACATCAGTGACTGCATGACAGGGCTGTACTGTGAGCTTACTTCCATGAAATATCCCGGCGACAACCAGGCCCGAGAAATACAGACACCTGAAGTGTTGCTCAGAAAATTTAAACATCAGAAAATCAGAGACGCATCCATTAAGTGTCTGAAACTGGACTGCATGATTCCAGTCTTCCCATGGAGGCCAGAGCACACAGCACTGTGGGCAGGAATCGGTCATGGTTCCAGTCTTCCCATGGAGGTCAGAGCACACAGCACTGTGGGCAGGAATCGGTCATGGTTCCAGTCTTCCCATGGAGGTCAGAGCACACAGCACTGTATGCAGGAATCGGTCATGGTTCCAGTCTTCCCATGAGACCAGAGCACACAGCACTGTATGCAGGAATCGGTCATGGTTCCAGTCTTCCCATGGAAGCCAGAGCACACAGCACTGTGGGCAGGAATTGGTCATGGTTCCAGTCTTCCCATGGAGGTCAGAGCACACAGCTGTGGGCAGGAATCGGTCATGGTTCCAGTCCTCCCATGGAGGCCACAGCACACCACTGTGGCAGGAATCGGTCATGGTTCCAGTCCTCCCATGGAAGCCAGAGCACACAGCTGTAGGCAGGAATCGGTCATGGTTCCAGTCTTCCCATGGAGGTCAGAGCACACAGCTGTGGGCAGGAATCGGTCATGGTTCCAGTCCTCCCATGGAGGCCAGAGCACACAGCTGTGGGCAGGAATTGGTCATGGTTCGTCTTCCCATGGAGGCCACAGCACACCACTGTGGCAGGAATCGGTCATGGTTCCAGTCCTTCCATGGAGGCCAGAGCACACAGCTGTGGGCGGGAATCGGTCATGGTTCCAGTCCTCCCATGGAGACCAGAGCACACAGCACTGTGGGCAGGAATCGGTCATGGTTCCAGTCCTCCCATGGACGCCAGAGCACACAGCTGTGGGCAGGAATCGGTCATGGTTCCAGTCTTCCCATGGAGGCCAGAGCACACCACTGTGGCAGGAATCGGTCATGGTTCCAGTCCTCCCATGGAGGCCAGAGCACACCACTGTGGCAGGAATCGGTCATGGTTCCAGTCCTCCCATGGAGGCCAGAGCACACAGCACTGTAGGCAGGAATCGGTCATGGTTCCAGTCCTCCCATGGAGGTCAGAGCACACAGCTGTAGGCAGGTATCGGTCATGGTTCCAGTCTTCCCATGGAGGCCAGAGCACACAGCTGTGGGCAGGAATCGGTCATGGTTCCAGTCCTCCCATGGAGACCAGAGCACACAGCACTGTGGGCAGGAATCGGTCATGGTTCCAGTCTTCCCATGGACGCCAGAGCACACAGCTGTGGGCGGGAATCGGTCATGGTTCCAGTCTTCCCATGGAGGCCAGAGCACACCACTGTGGCAGGAATCGGTCATGGTTCCAGTCCTCC
Organism: Conus canariensis; assembly: GCA_033310375.1. NCBI lineage: Eukaryota > Metazoa > Mollusca > Gastropoda > Neogastropoda > Conidae > Conus > Conus canariensis. The sequence continues at coordinate 119,116,342 of CM065716.1, forward strand.
CATGGAGGCCAGAGCACACCACTGTGGCAGGAATCGGTCATGGTTCCAGTCCTCCCATGGAGGCCAGAGCACACAGCACTGTGGGCAGGAATTGGTCATGGTTCCAGTCCTCCCATGGAGGTCAGAGCACACAGCTGTAGGCAGGTATCGGTCATGGTTCCAGTCTTCCCATGGAGGTCAGAGCACACAGCTGTGGGCGGGAATCGGTCATGGTTCCAGTCCTCCCATGGAGGCCAGAGCACACAGCTATGGGCAGGAATCGGTCATGGTTCCAGTCCTCCCATGGAGGCCAGAGCACACAGCTGTGGGCAGGAATCGGTCATGGTTCCAGTCCTCCCATGGATGCCAGAGCACACAGCTGTGGGCAGGAATCGGTCATGGTTCCAGTCCTCCCATGGAGCACACAGCTGTAGGCAGGAACGGTCATGGTTCCAGTCCTCCGATGGAGGTCAGAGCACACAGCTGTGGGCAGGAATCGGTCATGGTTCCAGTCTTCCCATGGAGGCCAGAGCACACAGCTGTGGGCAGGAATCGGTCATGGTTCCAGTCTTCCCATGGAGGCCACACCACTGTGGGCAGGAATCGGTCATGGTTCCAGTCTTCCTATGGAGGCCACACCACTGTGGGCAGGAATCGGTCATGGTTCCAGTCTTCCCATGGAGGCCAAAACACACAGCTGTGGGCAGGAATCGGTCATGGTTCCAGTCCTCCCATGGACGTCAGAGCACACAGCACTGTGGGCAGGAATCGGTCATGGTTCCAGTCCTCCCATAGAGCACACAGCTGTATGCAGGAATCGGTCATGGTTCCAGTCCTCCCATGGAGGCCAGAGCACACAGCACTGTGGGCAGGAATCGGTCATGGTTCCAGTCTTCCCATGGAGGTCAGAGCACACAGCACTGTGGGCAGGAATCGGTCATGGTTCCAGTCTTCCCATGGAGGCCAGAGCACACAGCACTGTGGGCAGGAATCGGTCATGGTTCCAGTCTTTCCATGGAGGCCAGAGCACACAGCACTGTGGGCAGGAATCGGTCATGGTTCCAGTCCTCCCATGGAGGCCAGAGCACACAGCTGTGGGCAGGAATCGGTCATGGTTCCAGTCTTCCCATGGAGGCCACACCACTGTGGGCAGGAATCGGTCATGGTTCCAGTCCTTCCATGGAGGTCAGAGCACACAGCACTGTGGGCAGGAATCGGTCATGGTTCCAGTCTTCCCATGGAGGCCAGAGCACACAGCACTGTGGGCAGAAATCGGTCATGGTTCCAGTCTTCCCATGGAGGTCAGAGCACACACCACTGTGGGCAGGAATCGGTCATGGTTCCAGTCCTCCCATGGAGGTCAGAGCACACAGCTGTGGGCAGGAATCGGTCATGGTTCCAGTCTTCCCACGGAGGCCACATCACTGTGGGCAGGAATCGGTCATGGTTCCAGTCCTCCCATGGAGGTCAGAGCACACAGCTGTGGGCAGCAATCGGTCATGGTTCCAGTCCTCCCATGGAGGCCAGAGCACACAGCTGTGGGCAGGAATCGGTCACGACAGGAAAATAAAACCTACATTTCTTGTGAGGTTTCGATCAGTTCCGCTTTGCATTAACGGTTTGTGTCAATAATCATTTCGACCCTGTTTCAGCCCGTTGGTCTCAGTGCTAGGTTTGAACGTTTTGTGACGATCTGCTGGAAACGTTTGAACAAGTTCTCAGAAAACTGTCGTTTACATCTTTGAGTAAGTTGGATTCCTTAGTTATGAAGGTGACTTCCTGCAACAGGGTGTTTAATGATCAGAACACTAGCAGCATTGACTTCATCGTTAGTAGGTGTTATCACCTGCGGAAACCGAGTTCCTGACGCCGACCTTCGTGTGGTTCAGTGGAGACATCTCTTTCCCTCCGCCACCAATGATCCAAGGACTGTTCAGTAAGAATTCAAGCTTCTTACTACTGAGTTCCTGGCATCAACTCTCTGTGGTTAAGTGAGAACCTCTCTGTCTCACCCCCGCCAACTCATCCATTGACTGTGGTCTGCAAGAATCAGATAGCGCCACTACATTTTGAGCTCGAATTTGTGAGGAGCGCAACTCAGCTTTTCCGCACACTGAGCCAATCTTCTTCGCTGTTGAGTGTGTGTGTATGTGTGTGTGTGTGTGTGTGTGTGTGTGTGTGTGTGTGTGTGTGTGTGTGTGTGTGTGTGTGTGTGTGAGTGTGTGTGTGTGTGCGCGTATGTGTATGTGTGTGTGTGTGTGTGTGTGTATGCGTGTGTGTGTGTGTGTGTGTGTATGTGTGTGTGTGTGTGTGTGTGTGTGTGTGTGTGTGTGTGCGTGCGTGTGTGTGTATTTGTGTGTGCGTGTGTTTGTTTGTGCATGTGTGTGTATGTGTGTGTGTTGACCGTGTGTATCTGTGTGTGCGTGCGTGTGTGTGTGTGTGTGTGTGTGTGTGTGTGTGTGTGTGTGTGTGTGTGTGTGTGTGTGTGTGTGTGTGTGTGTGGTGCAGCAACTGGAGTCCGAGCTACAGAAACTGCAGGAAAGCATAGCCAACAACACGTCGTCCTTCGATGAATCCCTCAAAGAGATGTTCAACAAGAATTTGAACGTCACGGCAGCCATCACCCAGGTAGCCTGTTCATCAAGTCACTTGAACGTTACATTGATATCTGCCAGGTATCTCTTTCATCAAGTCACGTGGACGTTACATTGATATCTGCCAGGTATCCCTGTTATCATGTCACGTGAAGTTACATTGTCATGTACCAACTATCACTTTGGTCCGGTCACGTTAACGTTGCATTGTCGCCTACCAACTATCACGTTGGTCAGGTCACGTGAACGTTGCATTGTCGCCTACCAACTATCACTTTGGTCCGGTCACGTGAACGTTGCATTGTCGCTTACCAACTATCACTTTGGTCAAGTCACGTGAACGTTGCACTGTCGCCTACCAACTATCACTTTGGTCAGGTCACGTGAACGTTACATTGTCGCCTACCAACTATCACTTTGGTCCGGTCACGTGAACGTTGCACTGTCGCCTACCAACTATCACTTTGGTCAGGTCACGTTAACGTTGCACTGTGCCTACCAACTATCACTTTGGTCGGGTCACGTTAACGTTGCACTGTCGCCTACCAACTATCACTTTGGTCAGGTCACGTGAACGTTGCACTGTCGCCTACCAACTATCACTTTGGTCAGGTCACGTTAACGTTGCACTGTCGCCTACCAACTATCACTTTGGTCGGGTCACGTTAACGTTGCATTGTCGCTTACCAACTATCACTTTGGTCAGGTCACGTGAACGTTACATTGTCGCCTACCAACTATCACTTTGGTCAGGTCACGTGAACGTTACATTGTCGCCTACCAACTATCACTTTGGTCAGGTCATGTGAACGTCGCATTGTTGCCTACAAACTATCACTTTGGTCGGGTCACGTGAACGTTACATTTGGAGGTATCACTTCAACTTGTTGCTTTAGGAGTACCACAGTCACCAAGTCATATGTGCCTAGTCATCATGTGGATTTCCGTAGGTCTTGATCTGCATTGTGGTGCCAACCAAAGAAACAGAAGGAGAAAGATAGCATGCAAACAACAGGAACACATACAGAGAATGCAGTGAGAATGATTAGTTCATCGGCGGGAACCCAGTCACGATAAGAAATCCACAATGGAGCATGATTCGTGAGGAAGTGTAATTCCCATGTATCTGTAGAAGGAAATTTCCCTCTAAGCACAGCATGAAGATTCATACAACTAAAAGGGCTGTATGAAGACTCTGATGAATGAGCAGCAGCGCACTAAAAGGGCTGTATGAAGATTCATACAACTAAAAGGGCTGTATGAAGACTCTGATGAATGAGCAGCAGCGCACTAAAAGGGCTGTATGAAGATTCATACAACTAAAAGGGCTGTATGAAGACTCTGATGAATGAGCAGCAGCGCACTAAAAGGGCTGTATGAAGATTCATACAACTAAAAGGGCTGTATGAAGACTCTGATGAATGAGCAGCAGCGCACTAAAAGGGCTGTATGAAGATTCATACAACTAAAAGTTGTATGAAGACTCTGATGAATGAGCAGCAGCGCACTGAAAGGGCTGAATAAGGACTCTGATGAATGAGCAGCAGCGCACTAAAAGGGCTGTATGAAGACTGATGAATGAGCAGCAGCGCACTAAAAGGGCTGTATAAAGACTCTGATGAATGAGCAGCAGCGCACTAAAAGGGCTGTATGAAGACTGATGAATGAACAGCAGCGCACTGAAAGGGCTGTATGAAGACTGATGAATGAACAGCAGCGCACTGAAAGGGCTGTATAAAGACTCTGATGAATGAGCAGCAGCGCACTAAAAGGGCTGTATGAAGACTGATGAATGAGCAGCAGCGCACTAAAAGGGCTGTATGAAGACTCTGATGAATAAGCAGCAGCGCACTGAGCCAGCAGATAAGAATGGAAAAACCAAGGCTAGGATTCAAACCACAGTCACAAGAACATGCACGCTGATTATTCAAAGGAGAAATTAAATTTTTGATGCCAAACACCAAGAACTCAGCATACTATTCGCAAGTGCAAAAGAGGAATGGGAGAAATTCGATAAAATATTGTTCACTAACTGGGTACTCTGATAGAAAATAACACTCTAGGGCACAAACTAGCCACCTTTGGAGACAGCGCATATGAAACCTGCGGACACACAGCATATGGAACCTGTGGGGGCACAGCATATGGAACCTGTGGGGCCACAGCATAATTATGGAACCTGTGGGAACACAGCATATGGAACCTGTGGGGACACAGCATATGGAACCTGTGGGACACAGCATATGGAACCTGTGGGGACACAGCATATGGAGGACGCCTATGGTATAATTTAATCAAAGGTGAAGGCTACCTCAAAAGTCCAGACGACAGCGAGAGATGGACAAGATCCGGAAGTGAAAGAGGAATCTCAAGAAATAGATGAAGGCTACCTCAGAAGCTGAAAAGAAAGGGTTGGAGAAGCTCTAGGGAGACCTGAAACCATAACACAGTGCCCTCGCAAAACATGATCAGCGATAAGAAGGAGCAAAAAGAAGAAAAGCCAAGATCACTTGTTCAGAGACATTTCCATTTCGCCACCGATGTAGTTGACTTGCCAGAATGACGGACACTTTCAATGCACAAAGGAACTGTTGACCACATCTCATGAAAACATACTCCAACCCTTACCGTGAATATTTCATGACAAAGTACTTAGCTTGGTGCAGCTTGAAGTGCCATAAAACAATCCAGTGACAACCCCCCAACACTTGGATGAAGTAAAGAAAAACGGTAGGAAAGCAGGAGCCGAATCTGCGCCAGGCCAAATGGAATAATCTGTCTGCTGTGCCAACTGCCATGAGTGCCTCCACAAAATGATGAGATCAGAAGGGAGTAACTTGAAGATCAGCGACCAGTGGAGGATAGCTAATTGTGTGCACCTTCCTAAAGAACAAAACTGGAGCGACAGAACTACTTCAGACCAACACCATTTCTGAACGTTGAATAGCACCTAGGTAATGGCAGCCATGGAGACTGAGTACCTCACAGCCAATGAGTGCTTGGATTTGTCAGCCCAGAAAGGAGGTATTCTGTGAGTTACTGGCTGTGTGGAACATGCCTGTATGATTCGGGATGCGATCCAAAGAGCTGAAACAGACAAAGGGAGCCTCGATGTCGCGTGGCTTGTGGCAAATGCATATGGATCAGTTCCACACAAGATGATTCAACTGAGCGCGGAAATGTATTATGTCCCAAGGAAAATCTGAAAATGCTGAGGAAACATTTCCATGGCTTCTCAAAAGAATTCTTCATAAAGGAATGCGCAACAGACTTAACAATCAGGAAGATGGCGCAGCAATTGCCTGTGCTGTTTCTCCAGTGCTGTTGGCGTCGGCAACGGAGGTCAACTTGAAAGCTGCCATGAGTCGTACAGGTTTGGTTGACGTCAGAAATGGACACTAAACACTCCATCCCAAAGCCGTCATGACACAACAATCCTTTCCGCTGAGGAAGATGAAACGCACAGAATACTGAAGCAGTTAGACTGGTTGGCTGCTTCATCGAGGACGAATTTCAAACCAAAGAAATCACGAAACCTGTCCCTGTGGGTTCACTGCAGCCATCCAAGCCATTACAACAGCGACAGCAGAACCAGTTCAGAGCTTGTGAAGGTGGTGACTCCTTGAAAGATGTAATTGGGGAACGGAAACTAAGGCAGGGGCGGAAGACAGCCTACGGAAGAAGGACCAGTGTGGCCTCTATGGCAAAGACAGGTCAAGTGTGTGTGCGCAGTTCATGCTGATCCCAAACCTCCGGCCTCTTCTGGCACACGATATCAACACCGTGGAATCAGTACAGAACTTCCAGGCACGGCTCCAGTCGTAAGGGAGAACTCGTTGGCTACACATGCAAACGGTCCATTACACATGAAGTACCGCCATCTTATTTGATGAATAGCTGTCCGACAAGATGACTGTGGCACACTGTAGTGGACCACATCAAACTTGTCTGAAGAACTAAGAAACCAGGAATTTTTGACTTTGGGTTGTCAACGGCATGTACACTCTCCACATCAGTGTTAGGTGTCCCGTATGTTTGAGCTTTATTTCAAAGAATCAGTTCAGTTAACTTCTGTTTTTTTATGAACTTGGGAATAGAGAGGGTGTTAAGAGAAGTGAAAACAAACAAAATAACAATCAGGCTTTATCTGAACAATGTAGACCATTCAGCAGGTCCATAACTGTTTATGATTTTTCTCCACGATTTATCAATATTTTCTCGGTAGAAGTTACAGAATGGGTGGAAGGAAGCGGTGTGTTGTGTGGGAACATGGATAGAATACAATTGCAGCCTTTTTTTTCTGCCTCTTCCATTTTAGGTCATGATCGTAGGTTTGCACCATTTAGTTTCTTAATGCTGTTTTCTTTTTTCTTTTTCATTTATTAACAAATTGAAAGATCAAGGGATGGGTGTACAGACTAGTGCATTGCCAGTTAATTTGTTTTCAATGTCGTTTTGAACTGATTCTTCATTTTGTTTTACAACACTTCACTGTAAGTGTTTGAGGAGGAACACACACACACACGCACGCACGCACGCGCACACACACACACACACACACACACACACACACACACACACACACACACACACACACACACACACACACACACACACACACACACATTTATTCATTCATTTCTATTTGTATTTCTACACAGAAGAGAATGGGAACCTTGAGAGCAGTGACAGACGAAGTGAAAAGAGTGCTAACTAGATAGGGTGCACTTTACGAGGCGTACATTTCCCAACTTAGGAATCTGGTTCCGGGATGCGGGTGAAACGTGAGTGTGAGATGGAAAGGCTGTGAGAACACTGGGGAGTGATGATGTGTGTTGCAGGAGGAGCTGAAGATCCAACGTCTCCGTCTGGCGCTGCTGAAGGAGGAGGAACTGATGACCTGGGGCAGGGACCTCAGCCTGAAACTGGTGCACATGCTGAAACTCAAGGTCACTGCGGCACTTAGATCACGTCACTGAGAGGGGAAGTAGAAGAGGAGGAGGGGGAGGAAGAGGAGGAGGACGAGTAGAACAAGAAGAAGAAGAAACTCAAGTCACTTGGTAACTTAGATCCTGTCACTTAGAGAAGAGGAAGAAGAAGAAGAAGAAGAAGAAGAAGAAGAAGAAGAAGAAAAAGTCAAGTCACTTGGTCACGTAAATCCTGTCACTTAGAGAAGAAGAAGACCTAGAAGAAGATGAACAAGAAGAAGAAGAACTAGAAGAAGAAGAACTAGAAGAAGAAAAACTAGAAGAAGAAGAAAAGAACTAGAAGAAGAAGAAGAAACTCAAGTCACTGGGTCACTTAGATCCTGTCACTTAGAGGAGAAGAAGAAGAAGAAGAGAAGAAGAAGAAGAAGAAGAAGAAAGAAAGAAAGAAAGAAAGAAAGAAGAAGAAGAAGGAGAAGAAGAAGAAGAAGAAGAAGCAGTAGTAGTAGAAAAAGAAGAAGTAGTAGTAGAAGAAGGAAAGCGGTAGTCAGACTTGTTGACGTTGCCACTGCCTCCAGCACGGTGTACACATTAGTTGTACGATCGAACACAGATCTGTCAGCTTCTTTATATATGGGGGGGGGGGGGGGGGGGGTAGGGGGGAGGGGGAGGGGGGTTGTTTTATCGCCTGAGCAACTCCCACGTCGCTTGTTCCGGCCCCCCGTCCAGTCACATCCTTGCTTGTCCAGTCACAGCCCCAGCATCGGCAAACCATAGGAAGAGTAAGTGTTAAGTCGTCATAAGTAACCCACCAGAGGAGACACTGCACCGCGACTGGATCACTTCGGTGGTGTTCAGTGGCGTCTGTTCAGATGCAACGTAGGCAGGACGCCACATACTAAGCTCCGTACCGACGACAGTAACTGCTGAGTCGTGGAACCATTGTCAGTGAGCTCCCACTCCAGTGGGCACCACCACGTCCATCCAAAGGCAGTCCTCTGAACTGGCCCATACCAACAATCTCAACACGAACTCACGTCCATGCAAAGGCAGTCATCTGAACTCGCCCATACCAGCAATCTTAACACGAACTCATGTCCATGCAAAGGCAGTCCTCTGAACTCGCCCATACCAGCAATCTCAACACGAACTCATGTCCATGCAAAGGCAGTCCTCTGAACTCGCCCATACCAGCAATCTCAACACGAACTGACGTCCATCCAAAGGCAGTCCTCTGAACTCGCCCATACCAGCAATCTCAACACGAACTCATGTCCATGCAAAGGCAGTCCTCTGAACTCGCCCATACCAGCAATCTCAACACGAACTGACGTCCATCCAAAGGCAGTCCTCAGAACTGGCCCATACCAGCAATCTCAACACGAACTGACGTCCATCCAAAGGCAGTCATCTGAACTGGCCCATACCGGCAATCTCAGCACGAACTGACGTCCATCCAAAGGCAGTCCTCTGAACTCGCCCATACCGGCAATCTCAACACGAACTGACGTCCATCCAAAGGCAGTCATCTGAACTGGCCCATACCGGCAATCTCAGCACGAACTGACGTCCATCCAAAGGCAGTCCTCTGAACTCGCCCATACCGGCAATCTCAACACGAACTGACGTCCATCCAAAGGCAGTCATCTGAACTCGCCCATACCGGCAATCTCAACACGAACTGACGTCCATCCAAAGGCAGTCATCTGAACTGGCCCATACCGGCAATCTCAACACGAACTGACGTCCATCCAAAGGCAGTCATCTGAACTGGCCCATACCGGCAATCTCAGCACGAACTGACGTCCATCCAAAGGCAGTCCTCAGAACTGGCCCATACCGGCAATCTCAACACGAACTGACGTCCATCCAAAGGCAGTCATCTGAACTGGCCCATACCGGCAATCTCAGCACGAACTGACGTCCATCCAAAGGCAGTCCTCTGAACTGGCCCATACCAACAATCTCAACACGAACTCACGTCCACGCAAAGGCAGTCCTCTGAACTGGCCGATACAGGCAATCTCAACACGAACACAACCCAGGGGATGACAGCAGGGCCACGAGGTTTAATTGTTGGGAGCTGATGGATGAGGATGAAGATACTGAAGATGATGTTGTGGACGTCTGATCTGGTCTGAGAATGCATTGCAGGGCCGCACTCAAAGTGCTTACTTTCATGACATCTCCCGGCGTCAACCAGGCCTGAGAGAAGCAAACACCAGCAGTGTCCACCATGTGGAAATGTGATTCTAATCTTCCCAACTGACCTGCTCCGGAAAAAAATCAGTGGAAGATAACGTCTGTCTTTCCTTTGCAAATAGAGTTGCCTTTTCTCAGTCTGTGGGTCAAGATCATCAGGCACTGTGTGCATGTCGGATTTGGCTTCAAATGATGGTGTTTTGTATATCAACATGGACCACGGAGCTAAGGCAAAGCTTTAAATTATGTTTTGTGCATCAACGTGGATCTTTGTATTTAGGCAAAGCTTTAAATTATGCTATTTTGAGAACATGGATCACAGAGTGAAAGCTTGGAAGAGAAAGGAGACACGAACAGTAGACGATGCTTGGAAATCTGCAAGGGAGGTAATCCGTGTAAGAGCTCACGTTCTGCGTGAGTGACCCGCCGTTTTGATGGGACAGATACAGCTGGTGGGCACGCCCATATAATGCCGCATCCGTCAGCAACACAATTCAATGGGAGACAGAGTAGGCCAAACCATGAGTGTGAAACACTGCGCCTGTAATGCAGACAGTCCATGCCCCAGTTGTTATCCTGCTGTACGCAACAAGTCAGACGTTTGATTCTCTGGATCCATTTTATTGACCCGTAGTCGATATCCAAATTGTTATCCTGCTGCACGCTTCAAATCAGATATTTGATTCTCTAGATCTATTTTATTGACCCCTTAACTGAGAATTGGAAGAAAAAGCTGCGTTATCTTCTTCTTAACAGGTCTTCTGCACACTTCTGCAGGAACAACCCAAACACAAAGCAATCTGTGACCAATTACAAGGTGCAGAGTAGACCGATTCCTGTGCTCACCAGCCAGAAGTTGATGTGGCTGATCCTGATTGGTTGATGTTTTTCTTTGTGTCATGCTGAGTTGGGCTTTCCATAGCATGCTGATGAGTGCCGGAAAACCGTGGTGTGTTGCAAGGGAACACTGATGCCTTCATGTTGGCTTGCAGGAACAGAGCGACCACACGGTGGCGGAGTGTCAGAAACTGCTGGACGTGGTGCGCAGTGACTATGAAGTAATGCAGGCAGAGGACAAACTGCTGGAGAAGGGCTTCCGCAGGGAGTTCAACGACGTCAGCCAGGCTATGGCCGATCACCTGCTCCGCTTCTTCCGCAAACGTCCCAAGTGTGTGTGTGTGTGTGTGTGTGTGTGTGTGTGTGTGTGTGTGTGTGTGTGTGTTAGTGTGTTAGTGTGTTAGTGTGTGTGTGTGTGTGTGTGTGTGTGTGTGTGTGTGTGTGTGTGTGTGTGTGTGTGTGTGTGTGTAAACTAAAGCCCAAACTGAATCACGCGAACATGATGTTGACTTGGTTGAGATCCAATCAATGCCGTCAATTGTCAGGAATCATTAGGCACAGAAACCAATCAATGCCGTCAATTGTCAGGAATCACAAGGCACAGAAACCAGTCAATGCCATCAATTGTCAGGAATCACTAGACACAGAAACCAGTCAATGCCGTCAGTTGTCAGGAATCACTAAGCACAGAAAACTGATGTGATGTTTTCACAGAGGGTCTCGTGAGATATAGAAGTCAGGTTACGTAGTTTTGATGTGATGTGTTCTAATTCCTAGAGTCCTTGTCTAAAAATATTTAAAAAAAAAAAAGATTTTGATATCAGAAGAAATAAGTATTGTGGGGCTTGTTGTCTTGATTGTATTTTTGAGAAGATAGCAAATTCCTTAATCAACCCATTTCATGTAGACAGTCTAATTCACTCAGATTTTCTGATTCCTCTAGTACTAAAAATATCATATAATTTAGCACTGACTCTGTGTACAGTGTGGATCTATCCACTGACATTGTATACACTGTAGATCTATCCACTGACACTGTATACACTGTAGCTCTGTCCACTGACACTGTATACACTGTGGATCTATCCACAGACACTGTGGACTCTCGGACTGTCCAATGGCACTGTAATGTGACTGTCCAGTGGGGGTGTAATGAGACTGTCCAATGGTGCTGTCCAATGGTACTGTAATGAGACTGTACCATGGTGCTGCAATGAGACTGTCCAATGGCGCTGCAATGAGACTGTCCAATGGCACTGTAATGAGACTGTCCCATGGCGCTGCAATGAGACTGTCCAATGGCGCTGCAATGAGACTGTCCAATGGCACTGTAATGAGACTGTCCCATGGCGCTGCAATGAGACTGTCCAATGGCGCTGCCATGAGACTGTCCCATGGCGCTGCAGTGAGACTGTCCAATGGCGCTGTCCAATGGCACTGCAATGAGACTGTCCAATGGTACTGCAATGAGACTGTCCAATGGCACTGTAATGAGACTGTCCAATGGCACTGCAATGAGACTGTCCAATGGCACTGTAATGAGACTGTCCAATGGCACTGTAATGAGACTGTCCAATGGCACTGTAATGAGACTGTCTGATGGCGCTGTAATGAGACTGATGGCGCTGTAATGAGACTGTCTGATGGCGCTGTAATGAGACTGTCCAATGGCGCTGCAATGAGACTGTCCAATCGCACTGCAATGAGACTGTCCAATCGCACTGCAATGAGACTGTCCAATGGCGCTGCAATGAGACTGTAATGAGACTGTCCAATGGCACTGTAATGAGACTGTCCAATGGCGCTGCAATGAGACTGTCCAATGGCACTGTAATGAGACTGTCCAATGGCACTGTAATGAGACTGTCCAATGGCACTGTAATGAAACTGTCCAATGCCACTGTAATGAGACTGTCCAATGGCGCTATCAATCAGCGACGCTACTCTTCCATGGGTACACTACAAGGTGCGGACTTCCACGGAAGCCACACTGGATCTCATGATTGTAAAGAGTGGGGTCCCAGTGCCCTGACTCTGTGCTCAGTCGTCTCTATGATTGTAGAGAGTGGGGTCCCAGTGCTCTGACTCTGTGCTCAGTGGTCTCTATGATTGTAGAGAATGGGGTCCCAGTGCTCTGACTCTGTGCTCAGTCGACTCTGTGTCGCGTCTGGAGAAACGTGCCCCTTCTGCAGTGTCCACAGAAGGGTGCCAACCAGTAGAAAGAAACTCGTGGAGAGCGTGGCAGCAGAGAGTCCTCAGAAGAGAAGCCCCCTTCAAGCAAGTGTTTCGGCCCTTATCTCCTGGCTCTCTTGGGGGGTTGGGCCACACCCAGTTCATGACTCTGGATGTCCCTCTGCTGCCCCCTTTTTTTCCCCATCTTGGGACGAACCATGGCTGGGATTCGAACCCATGACCTTCCGGACATGCTCATTTTCCACTTAATGATTCACACTCTAACCACTGAGCCACTGGGACACCTGATATTTGTAGGAAAGTTAAGCCTTATGAAGTTCACTTTTGTTCCTCCTTGACCAGATCCAGCTTGAACACCTCTCTGCCGCTTCTGCCATTGCTTTCAGGGCTCTGGTTTTTTCCCTCCCTGCAACTGAGAGCTGTTTCATGAGGCTGTATGCAGACGTTCCTACCAACCCCCTAGCTCCAATTTCTGCAGTGAGGACTTTGACCTGATAGCCTTCTCTCCTCAGGCTGTTTGCCAGATCAGCATACTTTTCAGTCTGCCTCCATTGTGTTCTCATATGGCACCGCGAGCTCGATATGATCAGCTGCTTGGTTGACTGAGAGTGGACTACTATGTCTGGTCTCATGCCACTCTTGCTGATGATCTCTGGGTGACTCTTCCATTCTGGGAGGTCTGCGGTGCACTCCCAGTCATCTGCCCCATCCAGCAGACTCTGCCTGCATGTTCCGAGTGGCACTGTTGTTCTTGGCCATGATTTGCTGCCTGCTGCCGTGAAGAATGTTGCGGGTGCTTTTGGAGTCCTGATTTTCCCTTTTGTGGTGTTGGTACTAGCCCAGACTACTTGTACAATCTCTTTGAGCACTTGGTTGTGCCTCCATGTGTACCTTCCTTGAGCCAGGGCTACTTTACCTGAGCTTAGGACATACTCCACTGTTTGTTTTTCATGGCAGAGGGGGTATGCAGGATCGTCTGTTTTTCCCCACTTCACCAGGTTTGCATTTGAGGGCAGAAGGTCATATGCAGATCTGAGAATGAAGCTGATCCTGAGACGGGCCATGTGCCAAATGTCATTCCAAGTGAGACTTCTTTGGAGTGCATTCTCCCACGTTGTCCATTGCCCTTGCTGGTTCTGCTGGACTGCTTTTTGGAGTCTTTTTGGTCTTCTTCTTTTCTCATCTCCTGAATCATCATGTCTCTTTTGGCTTTTGCTTTGGCCTTTGACCACCATTCAGTTTTGGTCACCCCCAGTCCTTGTCTGTTGGTCTGTGTGTGTCCTGTTATTTCTCTGATCTTGAGACTTTCTTTTGCAGAATCCATCGCCTCTTGAACTTTCCATTTTCTGCCTGTCTTCAGCTGGGGCTTGATTGCTTCTACCACCTTGTCTCCTGAGTCCTCCAGCATGCTTTGAAGGCTGATCGTCCCTGCTTTGTATTCCTCCAGGATGGATTTCAGTGGTAGTTTCAGCTTTGCTTGGCGACAGTACAGCGCTATGTCAGTCAGACAGGGTGGGACACCAAGCCATTTCCTTGTGAACTTGTTGATTTTGGCTTCCATTGCCTCCACTATGCTGGTGCAGATGTCGTATATCATCAGAGGCCATAGGAGCTTTGGTATCAGCATGAACTGCAGACACCAGACCTTGTATTTGCCAGGGAGCCCACACTGGTCAATGGTCTCCAAGCCTTCTTCCTACATCTGTTTGGTTTCTTTTGCTCTTTGTGTTTCTTTCAGCGTATCATCATACCATCTTCCAAGGCTCTTGACTGGCTCTTCTGTGACTGTTGGAATGGCCTGGTTGGCAACACTGAAGACCACAGATTCGGCCACTTTTCCTTTCCTCAGTGGGAGACACCGTGATTTCTTTGGCTTGAACTTCATTCTAGATGAGGCAACTATGTCGTCCAGCCTCTCCAGCACATGAGGTGTCTCGTCTTCTCTGAATGAAATCACTGTAGTGTCATCCATGAAGGCCTTGAGAGGGGACATCTTGTATCCATCGCCAAGGTCTGTTTGTCTTGCGTTGCCTGTTGCTGCTTTCAAGATGACTTCCATTGCCAACAAGAACAGTACTGGGGAAATCGCACAGCCCATTGCAATGCCCACTTCCAAGTTGATCCAATCTGTTGTGTACTCCTTGGTAGAGAACCGCATTGAGAAGCCATTGAAGTACTTCTTGAGCATGTCGCGGATGTTCTTTGGCACATAGTACATCTCAAGAGCCAACTGTATCATCTCACGGGGTACAGATCCATATGCGTTTGCCAGATCAAGCCACACTACGTCCAGGTCTCTCTTTACTGTTTTTTCTCTTTGGATTGCGTCCCAGATCATTGTGGTGTGTTCTACACAGCCAGCCACGCCTGGGATGCCACCCTTCTGGACTGACACATCCAAGTACTTGTTTTCCATGAGGTACTTGGTCAGCCTTGCTGCCATGACAGAGAAGAAGATTTTCCCTTCGACGTTCAGTAGTGATATTGGCCTGAACTGGCTGATGTCACCTGAGTTTTGCTCTTTGGGGATGTACACACTATCTGCCGTCATCCACTGGCCGCTGATCTTCTGATTTCTCCAAGTTGATCGCAGCAGCCTGTGGAGCCACTCCAGCACCTTGGGACATTTCTTGTACAGCTGGTAAGGTATTCCCTTTGGCTCTGGTGATGATTTGGCTCTGGCTTTGTCGACCACCTTCTTGATTTCCGCCAACGTTGGAGGCTTGTCATTGAACTGTTCCTCAGGGTTGGTTGGCCACACCAGACCTTGAATGTCGAGTGGTGCTTTGCTCTGTGAGTCAGAGTATGTTTTCCTCAGATGCTGCTCAAGAACTCCTTTGTCCACACTTAGGGTCCCAGATTTTGGCTGCTCAAACAGTGTTCTGGCAAACTGGAAGGGGTCTCTGAAGAAGCGCTCTTTTGTCTTCTTTTTGCTCTTCCTCTTCCTCGCAGATTCCGCTTTGCTGAGGGCGCTGTGTTTTGCTTTCAGGTCTTTCCAGAGTTTTTCCAAGCCTTGTTTTTCAGCTAGCAGTGCGGTCTTCATTTGCTTCTTGAGGTTTTTCTTTTGGACCCTGATCTTGTCCATCTCTTCTTGGCGTCTGGATTTCTTAGGAGGTGTTTTCTCTTTGGGTAGTTTTGCTCCATAGGCGTCTCTACATGTGGCATACACAATGCCCCCATATGTGGCTAGTTTGTGTTCCAGGATGCTTTTCCCTATCAGTGCATCGAGTCTTTGGACGATTTTTGCATCCAGTTTCTCCCAATCTTCAGTTTCGTTTGCTCGTGGCAGGTTGAGTTTCAGGCGCCTGGCATCGAGGGCCTGTGCAAATTCCTCATCCGAACCAACAGCGTGGATGTCCTTGGCACTGTGGTTTAAATCCTGGCCTTGGTCTTCCGACGTCTTATCTGCTGATGCAGTGCGCTGCTGCTCATTCAGATGAGTCTTCACACATCCCATCTTTGTTCTGTGGATCTTCATGCCACGGGTGGTAGCGAAACTCTTTCCACAGACACATGGATATTCCATTTGGTCCATGTTCATAGTCCGTTTGGGATTTGCTGTCGTGATTGGTTGAGCACCGATGGATTCATCATTCTATTCACCGAAATCCTGGGAGCATCTTTTCCTTTTGTACTTAGTAGCCACATGTTGAAGGCAAAGTGGGGAGCCAGCCCACAGAGCCCTTGGTTCTGGTCTTTCCCAGTATTCTCCGGTCTTTCCCGGACGTCCTCCGGCCTATTCCCGGAAGTCAATGGTTTACCCATGCATCAGTAGAAAGAAACTCATGGAGAGCGTGGCAGCAGAGAGTCCTCAGAAGAGTAGCCCCTTCAAGCAAGTGTTTCGGCCCTTATCTCCTGACACTCTAGGGGGTTGGGCCACACCCGGTTCATGACTCCGGATGTCCCTCTGCTGCCCCCTTTTTTTCCCATCTTGGGACGAGCCATGGCTGGGATTCGAACCCATGACCCTCTGGACATGCTCATTTTCCACTTAATGACTCGCACTCTAACCACTGAGCCACTGGGATACTGAGCCATTGGGACACCTGATATTTGTAGGAAAGTTAAGCCTTATGGTCCTTCATTGACATGCTCTGACTCCAATGTGACAGCTCGCGGTTTGCCTGAAAGATAGTGTGCCAGTTAGCATCACCTCTTGTCCTGCTGTAAAGATCTTGATAGCCCTTTCTGTACTCGCACAGGTTTCACTGGTGTTGCTTTGCTGCTGTACATGTTTCACTGGTGTTTCTTTGCTGCTGTACATGTTTCATTGGTGTTGCTGTACATGTTTCATTGGTGTTGCTTTGCTGCACTACATGTTTCACTGGTGCTGCTGTACATGTTTCATTGGTGTTGCTTTGCTGCTGTACATGTTTCATTGGTGTTGCTTTGCTGCACTACATGTTTCATTGGTGCTGCTTTGCTGCTGGACATTTTTCACTGGTGTTGCTTTGCTGCTGTACATGTTTCACTGGTGTGGCTTTGCTGCTGTACATGTTTCATTGGTGTTGCTTTGCTGCTGTACATGTTTCACTGGTGTTGCTTTGCTGCTGTACGTTTCACTGGTGCTGCTGTACATGTTTCACTGGTGTTGCTTTGCTGCTGTACATGTTTCACTGGTGTTGCTTTGCTGCTGTACGTGTTTCACTGGTGTTGCTTTGCTGCTGTACGTGTTTCACTGGTGTTGCTTTGCTGCTGTACATGTTTCACTGGTGTTGCTTTGCTGCTGTACATGTTTCACTGGTGTTGCTTTGCTGCTGTACATGTTTCAGTGGTGTGGCTTTGCTGCTATACATGTTTCACTGGTGCTGCTGTACATGTTTCGTTGGTGTTGCTTTGCTGCTGTACATGTTTCATTGGTGTTGCTGTACATGTTTCGTTGGTGTTGCTTTGCTGTTGTACATGTTTCATTGGTGTTGTTTTGCTGCAGTACATGTTTCACTGGTGCTGCTGTACATGTTTCACTGGTGTGGCTTTGCTGCTGTACATGTTTCACTGGTGCTGCTGTACAAGTTTCATAGTTGTTGCTTTGCTGCTGTACACATTTCACTGGTGCTGCTGTACATGTTTCACGAGTGTTGCTTTGCTGCTGTACATGTTTCACTGGAGCTGCTGTACATGTTTCATTGATGTTCCTTTGCTGCTGTACATGTTTCACTGGTGTTGCTTTGCTGCACTACATGTTTCATTTTAGGTGTTGCTTTGCTGCTGTACATGTTTCATTGGTGTTCCTTTGCTGCAGTACATGTTTCGTTGACGTTACTTTGCTGATGTACATGTTTCACTGGTGCTGCTGTACATGTTTCACTGGTGTTGCATTGCTGCACTACATGTTTCATTGGTGTTCCTTTGCTGCATTACATGTTTCATTTTAGGTGTTGCTTTGCTGCTGTACATGTTTCATTGGTGTTGCTTTGCTGCTGTACATGTTTCATTGGTGTTCCTTTGCTGCTGTGCATGTTTCACTTGGTGTTGCTTTGCTGCTGTACATGTTTCACTGGTGTTGCTTTGCTGCTCTACATGTTTCATTGGTGTTTGCTTTGCTGCTGTACATGTTCATTGGTGTTCCTTTGCTGCACTAAATGTTTCATTGGTGTTCCTTTGCTGCTGTACATGTTTCACAGGTGCTGCTGTACATGTTTTATTGGTGTTCCTTTGCTGCACTAAATGTTTCATTGGTGTTCTTTGCTGCTGTACATGTTTCACAGGTGCTGCTGTACATGTTTCATTGGTGTTGCTTTGCTGCTGTACATGTTTTCACTGGTGCTGCTGTACATGTTTCATTGGTGTTGCTGTACATGTTTCATTGGTGTTGCTGTACATGTTTCATTGGTGTTGCTTTGCTGCTGTACATTTTTCACTGGTGCTGCTCTACATGTTTCATTGGTGTTGCTGTACATGTTTCATTGGTGTTGCTGTACATGTTTCATTGGTGTTGCTTTGCTGCTCTACATGTTTCACTGGTGCTGCTGTATATGTTTCATTGGTGTTGCTGTACATGTTTCATTGGTGTTGCTTTGTTGCTGTACATGTTTCATTGTGTTCCTTTGCTGCTGTACATGTTTCACTGGTGCTGCTGTACGTTTCATTGGTGTTTCTGTACATGTTTCATTGGTGTTGCTTTGCTGCTGTACATGTTTCGTTGGTGTTGCTTTGCTGCTGTACATGTTTCACTGGTGCTGCTGTACATGTTTCATTGGTGTTGCTGTACATGTTTCATTGGTGTTGCTGTGCTGCTGTACATGTTTCATTGGTGTTGCTTTGCTACTGTACATGTTTCACTGGTGCTGCTGTACATGTTTCACTGGTGTTGCTTTGCTGCTGTACATGTTTCACTGGTGTTGCTGTACATGTTTCATTGGTGCTGCTGTACATGTTTCATTGGTGTTGCTTTGCTGCTGTACATGTTTCATTGGTGTTGCTTTGCTGCTGTACATGTTTCATTCATGTTGCTTTGCTGCTGTACATGTTTCACTGGTGCTGCTGTACATGTTTCATTGGTGTTTCTTTGCTGCTGTACATGTTTCATTGGTGTTGCTGTACATGTTTCACTGGTGTTCCTTTGCTGCACTGCATGTTTCTTTGGTGTTGCTTTGCTGCTGTACATGTTTCATTGGTGTTCGTTTGCTGCTGTACATGTTTCATTGGTGTTCCTTTGCTGCTGTACATGTTTCATTGGTGTTCCTTTGCTGCTGTACGTGTTTCACTGGTGCTGCTGTACATGTTTCACTGGTGTTGCTTTGCTGCTGTACATGTTTCACTGGTGTTGCTTTGCTGCTGTACATGTTTCATTGGTGTTCCTTTGCTGCTGTACATGTTTCATTGGTGTTCCTTTGCTGCACTACATGTTTCATTGGTGTTCCTTTGCTGCTGTACATGTTTCATTGGTGCTGCTGTACATGTTTCATTGGTGTTCCTTTGCTGCTGTACATGTTTCACTGGTGTTGCTTTGCTGCTGTACATGTTTCATTGGTGTTCCTTTGCTGCTGTACATGTTTCACTGATGTTGCTTTGCTGCTGTACATGTTTCACTGGTGTTGCTTTGCTGCTGTACATGTTTCATTGGTGTTCCTTTGCTGCTGTACATGTTTCACTGTTGTTGCTTTGCTGCTGTACATGTTTCACTGTTGTTGCTTTGCTGCTGTACATGTTTCACTGGTGCTGCTGTACATGTTTCACTGGTGTTGTTTTGCTGCTGTACATGTTTCATTGGTGTTTCGTTGCTCCTGTACATGTTTCATTGGTGTTCCTTTGCTGCACTACATTTTTCATTGGTGTTCCTTTGCTGCTGTACATGTTTCACTGGTGTTGCGTTGCTGCTGTACATGTTTCACTGGTGTTGCTTTGCTGCTGTACGTGTTTCATTGGTGTTGCTTTGCTGCTGTACATGTTTCACTGGTGCTGCTGTACATGTTTCACTGGTGTTGCTTTGCTGCTGTACATGTTTCACTGGTGCTGCTGTACATGTTTCATTGGTGTTGCTTTGCT
The DNA here is from genome assembly GCA_033310375.1 of Conus canariensis. NCBI lineage: Eukaryota > Metazoa > Mollusca > Gastropoda > Neogastropoda > Conidae > Conus > Conus canariensis. Next base: position 119,136,560 of record CM065716.1, read on the forward strand.
GCTGTACATGTTTCACTGGTGTTGCTTTGCTGCTGTACATGTTTCACTGGTGCTGCTGTACATGTTTCATTGGTGTTGCTTTGCTGCTGTACATGTTTCATTGGTGTTGCTTTGCTGCTGTACATGTTTCACTGGTGCTGCTGTACATGTTTCATTGGTGTTGCTTTGCTGCTGTACATGTTTCACTGGTGCTGCTGTACATGTTTCACTGGTGTTGCTTTGCTGCTGTACATGTTTCATTGGTGTTCCTTTGCTGCTGTTCATGTTTCACTGGTGTTGCTTTGCTGCACTACATGTTTCATTGGTGCTCCTTTGCTGCTGTACATGTTTCACTGGTGTTGCTTTGCTGCTGTACATGTTTCATTGGTGTTCCTTTGCTCCTGTACATGTTTCACTGGTGTTGCTTTGCTGCTGTACATGTTTCACTGGTGTTGCTTTGCTGCTGTACATGTTTCATTTGTGTTGCTTTGCTGCTGTACATGTTTCATTGGTGTTGCTTTGCTGCTGTATATGTTTCACTGGTGTTGCTTTGCTGCTGTACATGTTTCGCTGGTACTGCTGTACATGTTTCATTGGTGTTGCTTTACATGTTTCATTGGTGTTCCTTTGCTGCTGTACATGTTTCACTGGTGCTACTGTACATGTTTCTTTGGTGTTGCTTTGCTGCTGTGCATGTTTCACTGGTGTTGCTTTGCTGCTGTACATGTTTCACTGGTGTTGCTTTGCTGCTGTACATGTTTCACTGGTGTTCCTTTGCTGCTGTACATGTTTCGCTGGTGTTTCTTTGCTGCTGTACATGTTTCAATGGTGCTGCTGTATATGTTTCAATTGGTGTTGCTTTGCTGCTGTGCATGTTTCACTGGTGTTGCTTTGCTGCTGTACATGTTTCACTGGTGTTGCTTTGCTGCTGTACATGTTTCATTTGTGTTCCTTTGCTGCTGTACATGTTTCATTGGTGTTTCTTTGCTGCTGTACATGTTTCATTGGTGTTGCTGTACATGTTTCATTGGTGCTGCTGTACATGTTTCATTGGTGTTGCTGTACATGTTTCATTGGTGTTGCTTTGCTGCTGTACATGTTTCACTGGTGTTGCTGTACATGTTTCATTGGTGTTGCTGTACATGTTTCATTGGTGTTGCTGTACATGTTTCATTGGTGCTGCTGTACACGTTTCATTGGTGTTGCTGTACATGTTTCATTGGTGTTGCTTTGCTGCTGTACATGTTTCATTGGTGTTGCTGTACATGTTTCATTGGTGTTGCTTTGCTGCTGTACTTTTTTCATTGGTGTTGCTTTGCTGCTGTACATGTTTCGCTGGTGCTGCTGTACATGTTTCATTGGTGTTGCTTTGCTGCTGTACATGTTTCATTGGTGTTGCTGTACATGTTTCATTGGTGTTGCTTTGCTGCTGTACTTTTTTCATTGGTGTTGCTTTGCTGCTGTACATGTTTCGCTGGTGCTGCTGTACATGTTTCGTTGGTGTTGTTTTGCTGCTGTACATGTTTCGTTGCTATGTTTTTTGGGTTTTTTTTTTTTTTTTTTTTTTTTTTGCTGTAAATGTTTTATTGTGATCAACACAGCTGTACATGTTCACCATACATCAGCCTCCCCCCTGACTGACTGCTGTTGCACTGTCAGAATGGCTAGAGCCAAAGGCCCAGGCCAGGCAGCGTCAGGTGACCAGAACCTCAATCCGTTCTCAGAGCTGATAAGCCAAGTGGTGATCGAGGGGCAGCACGGGGCGTTCAACGACGCCCTGGCCGAGCTGGACAGCAATATGCCGGAACACCTGACCCCAAGCTGTGGGAACGACTGTGTCAATACCGCCGCACCAAAATAGACTGCGAGAACAAGGTCAGTGTCAGGGAGGGCGAGGAGGACGGGTGGGGAAGGGGTGGGTTGTAGTAGTATGTGTATGTCCATGGATAGGTGGTGAGGGTGTTCCTGCTCAATTATGTAGCCTACTTCCAGTGATGTTCACGGTGAAGGGGTCGGGTGTTCCTATTAGAAAGAGAATCCTTGCTTACCGTGGTTCAGTTAAGGGGCAGGAAGTGCTCCTTGTGCCAAGTGGTCCAAATATGGGGTAGGAAAGGAAATCTTTGCCTCCTGTGGTCAAGATACGGGTTAGGAAAGGATCTACTTTCTTCAGGGGGTTAGTTAAGAGGCAGGAAAGATCCCCATGCCTCCAGTTATCCAATGAAGAGGTAGGGAAGGGTCTGCTTACCTCCAGTGATCAATGAAGAGGTAGGGAAGGATCTGATTATATCCAGTGATCCAGTGGAGAGGAAGGTAGGATCTGCTTACCTCCAGTGATCAATGAAGAGGTAGGGAAGGATCTGCGTACCTCCAGAGATCCAGTGGAGAAATAGGAAAGGTTCTGCTTACCTCCAGTGATCAATGAAGAGGTAGGGAAGGATCTGCTTACATCCAGAGATCCAGTGGAGAGGTAGGGAAGGATCTGCTTACATCCAGTGATCCAGTGGAGAGATAGGAAAGGATCTGCTTACCTCCAGTGATCAATGAAGAGGTAGGGAAGGATCTGCTTACCTCCAGAGATCCAGTGGAGAAATAGGAAAGGTTCTACTTACCTCCAGTGATCAGTGAAGAGGTAGGGAAGGATTCCTCTGTCCCCAGTGATCCAGTGGAGAGGCAGGGAAGGATCTGCTTACCTCCAGAGATCCAGTGGAGAGATAGGAAAGGATCTGCTTACCTCCAGTGATCCAGTGGAAAGATAGGGAATGATCCTCTGCCTCCAGTGGTCCAATGAAGAGTTAGGGAAGGATCTGCTTATCTCCAGTGATCCAGTAGAGGGGTAGAGAAAGATCCAGTGGAGTGGTAGGGAAGTATCTGCTTACCTCCAGTGATGCAGTGGAGAGGTAGGGAATGATCCCCCCTGACTCCAGTGTTCCAGTGGAGAGGTGGTGAAGGATCCCTTTACCACCAGTGATCCAATGAAGAAATAGGGGAGGATCCTATTACCTCCAGTGATCCAGTGGAGAGGTAGGGAAGGATCCAGTGGAGAGGTAGGGAAGGATCTGCTTTTACCTCTAGTGATCCAGTGGAGAGGTAGGAAAGGATCCCCCTGCCTCCAGTGACCCAGTGGAGAGGTAGGGAAGGATCCCCCTGCCTCCAGTGACCCAATGGAGAGGTAGAAAAGAATCCGCCTGCCTCCAGTGACCCAATGGAGAGGTAGAAAAGGATCCCCCTGCCTCCAGTGCCCCAGTGGAGAGGTAGAAAAGGACCCCCTGCCTCCAGTGATCCAGTGGAGAGGTAGAAAAGGATCCCCTGCCTCCAGTGGACCCAGTGGAGAGGTAGAAAAGGATCCCCTTGCCTCCAGTGACCCAGTGGAGAGGTAGAAAAGGATCCCCTGCCTCCAGTGACCCAGTGGAGAGGTAGAAAAGGATCCCCTGCCTCCAGTGACCCAATGGAGAGGTAGAAAAGGATCCCCCTGCCTCCAGTGACCTAGTGGAGAGGTAGAAAAGGATCCCCTGCCTCCAGTGACCAGTGGAGAGGTAGAAAAGGATCCCCTGCCTCCAGTGACCCAGTGGAGAGGTAGAAAAGGATCCCCCTGCCTCCAGTGACCCAATGGAGAGGTAGAAAAGGATCCCCTGCCTCCAGTGATCCAGTGGAGAGGTAGAAAAGAATCCGCCTGCCTCCAGTGACCTAGTGGAGAGGTAGGGAAGGATCCCCCTGCCTCCAGTGACCCAGTGGAGAGGTAGAAAAGGATCCCCCTGCCTCCAGTGATCCAGTGGAGAGATAGAAAAGGATCCCCCTGCCTCCAGTGACCCAGTGGAAAGATAGAAAAGGATCCCCCTGCCTCCAGTGATCCAGTGGAGAGGTAGGGAAGGATCAAGTGGAGAGGTAGGGAAGGATCCAGTGGAGAGGTAGGAAGGATCCAGTGGAGAGGTACGGAAGGATCTGCTTACATCCAGTAATCCAGTGGAGAGGTAGGAAAGGACCCCCTGCCTGCAGTGATCCAGTGGAGAGGTAGGGAAGGATCCCCTGCCTCCAGTGATCCAGTGGAGAGGTAGGGAAGGATCCAGTGGAGAGGTAAGAAAGGATCCCTCTGCCTCCAGTGATCCAGTGGAGAGGTGGGAAGGATCCAGTGGAGAGGTAGGGAAGGATCTCCTGTCTCCAGTGATCCAGTGGAGAGATAGGGAAGGATCCCCTGCCTCCAGTGACCAGTGGAGAGGTAGGAAAGGATCCCGCTGCCTCAGTGATCCAGTGGAGAGGGAGGGAAGGATCCAGTGGAAAGGTAGGGAAGGATGCCCCTGCCTCCAGTCACCCAGTGGAGAGGTAGGCAAGGACTCCCTACCTCCAGTGATCCAGTGGAGAGGTAGGGAAGGACCCCGTGCCTCCAGTGACCCTGTGGAGCGGTAGGGAAGGATCCAGTGGAGAGGTAGGAAGGATCCAGTGGAGAGGTAAGAAAGGATCCCTCTGCCTCCAGTGATCCAGTGGAGAGGTAGGCAAGGACTCCCTACCTCCAGTGATCTAGTGGAGAGGTAGGGAAGGACCCCGTGCCTCCAGTGACCTGTGGAGAGGTAGGGAAGGATCCAGTGGAGAGGTAGGGAAGGATCCAGTGGAGAGGTAAGAAAGGATCCCTCTGCCTCCAGTGACCCAGTGGAGAGGTAGGGAAGGATCCCCTGCCTCCAGTGATCCAGTGGAGAGGTAGGGAAGGAACTGCCCATAGCGGCCCCTCAGCAGTGTGTTGTGTGGCTGCTGCAGGTGAAACAGAAGTCGCAGCTGATAGCGGACATGCACAGGTTCCTGCAGAGACAGCAGGCGGAGGCCGACGCTCTGAGGAGGGACGAGGAGCATGTCAAAGACCAAATTGTCAAGTCGGTCACTTCGTCCTCTGCTTCTCCGTGTCTCTTCTTCTCCTGTGTTCTGCTTTCTGACACTTCATATGTCTGGTGTCTTCTCCTGTCTTCTGCTTTCTGACACTTCATATGTCTGTGTCTTCTCCTGTCTTCTGCTTTCTGACACTTCATATGTCTGGTGTCTTCTCCTGTCTTCTGCTTTCTGACACTTCATATGTCTGGTGTCTTCTCCTCTCTTCTGCTTTCTGACACTTCATATGTCTGGTGTCTTCTCCTGTCTTCTGCTTTCTGACACTTCATATGTCTGTGTCTTCTGCTTTCTGACACTTCATATGTCTGGTGTCTTCTCCTGTCTTCTGCTTTCTGACTCTTTACATGTCTGGTTTCTTCTGCTTTCTGACACTTCATATGTCTGGTGTCTTCTCCTGTCTTCTGCTTTCTGACACTTCATATGTCTGGTGTCTTCTCCTGTCTTCAGCTTTCTGACACTTCATATGTCTGGTGTCTTCTCCTGTCTTCTGCTTTCTGACACTTCACATGTCTGTGTCTTCTGCTTTCTGACACTTCATATGTCTGGTGTCTTCCCTGTCTTCTGCTTTGTGACACTTCACATGTCTGGTGTCTTCTCCTGTCTTCTGCTTTCTGACTCTTCACATGTCTGTGTCTTCTGTCTTCTGCTTTCTGACACTTCACATGTCTGTGTCTTCTGCTTTCTGACACTTCATATGTCTGGTGTCTTCTCCTGTCTTCTGCTTTGTGACACTTCACATGTCTGGTGTCTTCTCCTGTCTTCTGCTTTCTGACTCTTCACATGTCTGTGTCTTCTGTCTTCTGCTTTCTGACACTTCACATGTCCGGTGTCTGTTTACACGCGTGTATGTACTTATGTGTGTATATTTACGTAATCTATGTGGTTGTTGTTTTTGTAGTTGTTGCTGCGGTTATTCAATTTAACGTAACAACATGAAAAACGATATCAGACGATGTATTGGAGGGCATGAAATAGGCTTATGAACCTGTGCGTTACTGACTGTACGCTCTGATAATGCGTTGTCTGGGTAGCAGTCTGTTACGATGTACTGAGATGAGCGTCAGCTAATCCATTTTGTTTACGTGAGTGTGTTTACTGACATGAGTATGTACTGTAAATGTGTGTGTTTGTGTGTGAATGCGCGTGCGCGCGCCCGCACGCGCACACGCGTGTGTGTGTGTTTGTGTGTGTCACGGTCGCTAAGCCGGACGGCCCTACCACCCTTACCCACGCCTATCACACACTAGGTCAGACAACACAGCACACTAACAGTTTTACAATCACGCACGCTTCTTTATTTCACACACACTCCATGGCGCCACCACTCACGCACATCCACAACTGCACACAAGTATCCAATTCCCGCTGACTCACCCTACTCTACTATAATGACCTGGAAGACCCTAACCTAACCTGAAACACCAGTTGCGGTATATCACTGTGACCTGGGGACACAGCGATAGCCCGCACACGTGGTGACTAACTACTAGGGACAAGGATTTACCAAAGGGACTCTAATCTCTTAACGACTGCTACCACCCACACCTCTCCCCAGGACTCACCCTTCTCTTTTAACCCAGGACCACTACCAAACTGGTCGCTGCGTCCCTAAGGGAGGCAACGACAAGTACCCTACACTGAACCGGCCACTACGTCCTAAAAGGAGGCAGTAGCTAACACCCCTAACCCTACTACCTAACGCTACACCCCTTCTATCACAAACATGGGACAACCCATCCCGGCCCGGAAAGCTCCAGTCCTCGGCGCTGTACGTGGCCCCTCACAGGCTGACACCTCCCCGGAAGACTCTGCACCCCGGCGCTGACCGTGGCTCCTCCGCGGGCCGACACCCTCCCCGAAGACACTGCACCCCGGCGCTGACCGTGGCTTCCCGCACCCTGACTCCTCCCCGCGATGGGCACGACACCCAACGCACACACACCAGACGCCCTCTCGACGGGTCTGGGGCTCGTAGGACGCCTCCTCCTCTGAAGGCCCCGCCGGACACCAAGGGTGGAAAAGGCCTGGTGCAGCGCCCTCTCACAGGACGCCTAAACCGGGACGAGGAACCAGTGCCGGAGAACTCCCGGAAGAGCACCGGTAGCTGGAGGAGAGCTGCCCACAGAAGGCAGACGGCCTGGGTGGTCTCCCTCTCCCGGGGAAACAGCAGGCACTGGAAGCGCCGCTCACCCGCCGGCACGCGGCAGTGGACTGCGGTGATCTGGCCCCAGCCTCAGGACAGAGCAGGATACCTGCTGACACAACTGGAGGCCACTACTGTAGTGTTGCTACTACCCGAGTCATCAAGGCACATAGGCTACTTGGTAAAGCTTTAACTCTCCATCTCCCTTGCCTACTTCCCACTCGGGCATGAGAGTGACCCCTTTAATTTCGAACACATCCCCCAACCCATTACTCACTTTGGGGTTATCAGACCCATTTCCTGCCAACCCTTACAACAGCGGTAAAACAATATTCTCTCTGAGCCAATCCACGCTATTACATATGAAATTATGAATCACACCCAATTCTCGGAGAAATAAACCAATCTAAGCGATCCAACACGGACTTCATGGGCCCCCTTAGGACATACTAAATAATCTAGGAAATGGCCAATTTCACAAGGAAATGTCTCCACACAACAACCAGTAGTAATACACATCTCTCAGAGAAAAAAACAAACAAAACAAAACCAAAAAAAACTTATCAATGTTAGCGGTTCACAGTTCCAGCATGTTCACACAAGAGAATCGGCTCGCAGCCACAATCCTTCACATTCTTACCCCTCTTTGCACTGTCAATTATAATCATATATCCAAAACATGATTTGTTTGCCACAATTTCCATCCAGCACCTCACTCTCATGTCATCTCTTGTCAGATAACCCAGTGGTTAATCCTTGTTATGCCAACACAACCACACTTCATACAATATTACATGCTGCACATCATCCGTTTTTATCCTATCAACTGCTAAGCTACTCGCCTTAAACTTTACCTTTCCCTTCTCTCTGTTTACTAAAATTCATAACTGGGTTGCCTCCCCACAACCTAAGATATCTTTCTCCAACCCCGTTCTGTCACAAACACATATATCCCTGCATGTGTGACGACTGTCACTTGAATTACAAAAACTTCTACCCCATGGACTCACTGTCCTGTACCAAATGCGTACGTCACAGATACAGTCCGCACGCGTACGAGACCCGCGTCGAGAACCATGACTCGTAACGAAAGTGAAAAGACACCAATATAAGTTGAATGGTTACGACCGTACCCCAGTATAAACCACTCGACCACAAATTGGCCTTGGCCTTACTACACAGTTAACCGATTCCAATGCTGTGCAGGTCAACTGCGAAATCGTAAATCAATTTCAACGAACTACTACTATTTACAATTGAGATTGAGCACAATCATCAAACCCCTCTATGATTCACGCAGACACATCTGCACCTGACTCATATTATGATCCTCAACCAAATGCAACCTCGTACTACCCTCTTATTAAACCCACTGACATTACCATGAACTAACCACAAACAATATCTACATCACTGTCCATCAACGGTCATTATATTGAACCCACATTGTCTAGCCAAACTGTCCTGAGGAAATCGAACTCAGGAACCACTATGTACATTACTTACAAAAATATACAGGAAAGAGGTAACAACACAAACCGGCTGACTACGAATTTCAATCACGGAACCAAGACAACATCATACTAGACAACCAGTATACGCAACGAACACCATACAACTAATCGCAACATGAGACAACTACAGTTCAACTCGCCATAATACAAGACAACACAACGAACTACAACACAACGAACCTAACAGATCACCAACCTGGACATACAGACGATCAACCACACCAGTTCTGCAACTGGCTGACAGTGGCTGCAACAAGGACGACACCGACTCAGCACAGGCCAAGGGCACCCAAACCCGACGAGGACCTGGCACTAACTATGACTCGAAGTCACTCTTCAAAAACTAACGGCGCTGCCGCCGCACCTACAAGGAGTACGTCCACTCCGACGAACACCAGGGACCGAAGTGAAGCTACCCCAACACATTCCGCCCTGGTCGGAATCAAGCGAACTCTACTCACCACACAAAACAACGATTGGTCAGAGCAGTGTATCCCTCCGCAGAGCTGACACGCCTGACCAACGGACTAGTTATTGCTCGTGCAACAACACGACAATTTACCACAACTACTCACAGACTTGACAACACAACAACAGCTGATATCCTGCCCCGCCTTCTCTGGTATAGAACCAAAGTAACAAAAGGGTAACAATCGGGAATGAAACCAACCTCCCGCTTCCATTCCATTCCTTCAATAAGTGAAGACTGGAATGAAAGAATACTGTATGTCCTATTTCCCCAGCCTCCTACCTAGCCTAATCTTTCTACCTAACCCTGAGGAACTTAACCTAACTCTAGCTAACTAAATCCCAACCTCACATACGCGCGAGCGCGCGTGCACGCACACACACACACACACACATACACACACACACTCGCACGCATACTCGCACACGCTCTCTATCTTGGACCACCACTACTCTTAAACACGTGGACGTACTAGTTTAGTACCCGCCGATCGGTGACACACCCCCTGCCTAAGTTTTAACTACAGGTTAAAACCAACAACAACTTTTCACTCGATCGGCGTTTTGGCCACACCCTACCTATAACAATCCAATTCTCTATCACTCATTCTGTCCTACTGTTACTTTTGATGCACTCCAAAACTTCCATCCCAACAACATCAACCTTTAAATACATCAACAACCACAGGTTACATTAATCAACCTGGTCTAACGCTGCCACATATGACCTTAATGCAGGCACTTATAGGCAGCCGTTACACTACGCACTACATATAAATTTCATAACTGAGGGGGCTCTGATTACGCACAACTGCTGTGTAACACGTGCCATAAATACCACACCTTCAGTAACACTTTGCTACGCCATTCTCTACCAAAGATAATAACACATGCATAGCTTCGACAATGTCAACCTCTCACGACACAGGTTAATGGAACCCTCAGGTTTCCTCTCTCTCTCTCTCTCTCTCTCTCTCTCTCTCTCTCTCTCTCTCTCTCTCTCTCTCTCTGTGTCAATCGACTCAAGAAGTCTGCCGCCACATTGTCACTTCCAGACACTGCCTGCACCGTAAACTGGAATGCCTGCAGCTGCAGTGCCCACCTTGTGATCCTCCCACTAGTACTCTAGACCCCACAGCTATCTTCTTGGGTTTCGCCTTCAAGTCAAAATGTCGCTTGTACCTGCAAGCTGCCGTTGCCAAGTTCTCCTTTGCCAACTTGCACGTCTTAGCTATTTTGTTCCTTAGGTTGACGACGTACTCTGTAGCTGTGCAGAGCTCTTGCCTCTCGGGTTGCAACCACCGATCTCTCAGTATCTGCATGGGCCTGCGCATCAGTGGCATCCTTACAAGGGGAACTCTTGAGACTCTTCCCTTGTCCACAGTCCGCTGACACTGGAAGCATGACTGGCAGTACCGACGAATGTCAGCATGCATGCCTGGCCAATAGAAATGGCGACCAACTCTCTCCTTGGTTCGGGTGGTACCTAAGTGTCCAGACATGGGTACGTCGTGGCCTAGCTTCATCACCGTGGTCCGTAGTTCAGCTGGGACGCAGATCTGACTCGCTACGTCCTTGGGACCCTCAAACCGCCGGACCAGTACACCAGACTTCCGAGCGTACTCGACTCGTCCAAACTTGGTGTGGAAGTGCGTCCCTGCTTCACACGCACTCCGAGCCTTCCTCAGGGTTTCATCCTGGTCCTGCATCTGAATTAGCTGCTGGGTAGAGGTGTTCAGAATGCATTCCTCGACGGGCAGTGGTACAGGTTCTTGCTGCTCCCTGGCTCTCTGCGCGCGTGTCTGCACTGCCCCTACCAACGCCGGGTCTGCGTATACAGGCACACGTGTCCAACCGGGATCTCCTACTCTCTTTGCGAAGTTTCCGATCAGGACTTCCTGCACAGGGCTATTCATGACCAAAACCTCCAACTTCCCTGCGATGAATGGTGACTTCGACTCTACTACCGCCACAGGCAACACAGACCTACATCTGGATTCAGCCAACACTACTGGGACTGTCTCTCCTGTGTACGCATCTGCCGGTACTAACCACTTGGCCACTACGGTGTGTCCGGCACCAGTGTCCCGTAATCCATTGGCCGGAGACCCGTTAACTTCTACAATGCACGCAGGCTCGTACCGCTGCTCAGCGCATGGGCGACACAACGTAGGGACTACTCGAGCTTGGGGCTGGTCACAACAATGAACAGCTCCAACAGAATGGGGCTCAGGGCATTTCCTAGCGATGTGGCCTGGCTTCTTGCAGTTGAAACAAACTATGGTCGATCTAGGCCCTTCTGATCTCCTGTTCAGCTGCTGTAGTGCACCATCACTTTGTTGGGACCTCCCTGCGGGCTGGCTCCCTGCTGTTTCACGTGTATTACCCAGGTTGGGCTGGTTAACTGTTCGGTCTTGTCTCGCCTTCCTCCCCCGTCTTTTGGCCTCTGCCAAAACAGTAGCTTCTGTTGCAAGTTGTTCAACAGTTTTCGGGCATGTCTTCCGGACCTCGATCGTGAACTCTGGGGACAGCAGCTGGTAAAACTGTTCTTGAAAAAGCAGATCCTTTACATCCTCTGCCACACTCTCATCCTTGCCCGCTGCCGCACACCAGAGGGAAAACCACCGCTTCATCCTTCCCAGCATCTGGCCAAAAGTCTCAGCAGCGTCCTTCTTGATGCTCCTGAACTTTTCCCGGTAGGCCTCAGCATCTAGCCTGAAGTGGCTTAACAGGGCGCCCTTTATCTGATCATAGTCGCCTAACTCATCCGCGCTTAACCGCATCACTGCTTCTCTAGCCTTTCCTCTCAGTAGAGACATCAGACGTGTGGGCCATGAGGTCTTGCTCCACTTGCACATCTGGGCTACACGCTCAAATTGGGCGATGAAAGCGTCCACGTCGTCGTTCTCTCCCAACGGCTCAAGGTGGACATGCTTCGTTTCCTCCACCTCAATCAAGCGTTTCCTATGCGCTGCTTCATCTAAGGCCTGTCTCTCTTGTATGATTAGCTCTCGCTCTCTTGCCTCTAACTCGGCTTCATCCCTTCGTCTCTTGAGATCTAACTCGGCTTGCCGTGCTTGAGCTTCTATTTCCCTTATTGCCCTTTCTTCCTCCATCTTCTTCCTCTGCAGTTCCAGTTCCATCTGTCTCGCTGCTTTCTCGTCTTCATCCTTCCGCTTTAACCTTTCCCTCTCCTCTTCGATCTTCTTCTGCTTCACCTCTAGTTCCCTCTGCCTAGCAGCTTTCTCTCCTTCTTCTATCCTTCCTCTGCTTGCCTATCTCTCTAGCTCCCTCTGTCTATCAGCTTTCTCCTCTTCTATCTTCCTCTGCTGCATCTCTAGCTCCCTCTGCCTAGCAGCCTTCTTCTCTTCAATCTGCGTCCGCTGCATTTCTAGCTCCCTCTCATCCTTCATCTTCTGCCTCACTTTCTCCTCTTCATCCTTCATCTTCTGCCTCACTTTCTCCTCCATCCGGAGCTCCAATTCTGCTTCTCTCGCCGTCTTCTCACCCTCATTACGTACCGAGTCTGTGACGAACTTGGCGAGGTCTCCCCCAGCTAAACCCATCGCCGCTCCCAACTTGGCAAACTTTGCATAAGCCCCCGTCCCCTGTTCTTGATCCACCCCCGCATCCTGGTCACTAACCTTAGGTTTGGTATCCGCCATAGGGGCCTGTGGATCCATGACACTATCGGGGTCGTACTGCGGATGGGCTCGGGTGTGTTTAGACATAGGGTACCCCTACCACCACAGAACTAGCAACGGACAGTATGCGATCTGAGCGCAACTGGAGGTTCCTGACTACGCACTAGCCCCGGAAGCAACTCAGCACAAGTACACAATACTCTCAATGTGTCACGCACCAAGCATAACTCCACCCACACTTGTGTACCTCATACATATACCCACATGGGCTCCAACCCATATAATACTACCGATGCACTGTCTGGTCACTGACTGAATCACGTGACACCGTGTGTCCACCGTCCACTGTGCATGCGCACCAGTTACCCACAGTCACAGGCGTCACTGTCTCTGGTAGGCCGCACCCACACGATCACAGTGCACTTGCACCCCTCAAGTCCAGGTGCACTCACAGCATACCCTATGCCACAACACTGCGCACCCTCGTGCTTCACACACACAGTCACCTGGGCTTACACTGCCCTTAATCCCCACAGGATATCCGAGCACACAGCGTGCACAGTCACGGGCCGGGTACCACTCTACCTACTCACTGGGGTATACCACATGTAAGGGACACAAAAGACACCTGGTACCCTCCGGCACCTCACCTACACTGTACGGTGTAATCACTCACACTTACCACAACCACTCAATGTTTATTGACCATTCATACCTCACTCACACGGTAGCGCCAACCCATTCACACCAATACAAGTGCCCCGCCCTATGCCACTGGAAAGCTGCCTGAAGTGAACAGGGACACTACGTACCACCTCCCAGGGTACTGGTACGCTCCCACCAACCACCCACTTACATTTCACACAACGTACACACCGGACACAACACCCCCCTACCTCCCTTCTAGCTACCTATCACCTACCCAGAACCACCTAAGTACCCCGCATCTCCACCAAAGTGTCACGGTCGCTAAGCCGGACGGCCCTACCACCCTTACCCACGCCTATCACACACTAGGTCAGACAACACAGCACACTAACAGTTTTACAATCACGCACGCTTCTTTATTTCACACACACTCCATGGCGCCACCACTCACGCACATCCACAACTGCACACAAGTATCCAATTCCCGCTGACTCACCCTACTCTACTATAATGACCTGGAAGACCCTAACCTAACCTGAAACACCAGTTGCGGTATATCACTGTGACCTGGGGACACAGCGATAGCCCGCACACGTGGTGACTAACTACTAGGGACAAGGATTTACCAAAGGGACTCTAATCTCTTAACGACTGCTACCACCCACACCTCTCCCCAGGACTCACCCTTCTCTTTTAACCCAGGACCACTACCAAACTGGTCGCTGCGTCCCTAAGGGAGGCAACGACAAGTACCCTACACTGAACCGGCCACTACGTCCTAAAAGGAGGCAGTAGCTAACACCCCTAACCCTACTACCTAACGCTACACCCCTTCTATCACAAACATGGGACAACCCATCCCGGCCCGGAAAGCTCCAGTCCTCGGCGCTGTACGTGGCCCCTCACAGGCTGACACCTCCCCGGAAGACTCTGCACCCCGGCGCTGACCGTGGCTCCTCCGCGGGCCGACACCCTCCCCGAAGACACTGCACCCCGGCGCTGACCGTGGCTTCCCGCACCCTGACTCCTCCCCGCGATGGGCACGACACCCAACGCACACACACCAGACGCCCTCTCGACGGGTCTGGGGCTCGTAGGACGCCTCCTCCTCTGAAGGCCCCGCCGGACACCAAGGGTGGAAAAGGCCTGGTGCAGCGCCCTCTCACAGGACGCCTAAACCGGGATGAGGAACCAGTGCCGGAGAACTCCCGGAAGAGCACCGGTAGCTGGAGGAGAGCTGCCCACAGAAGGCAGACGGCCTGGGTGGTCTCCCTCTCCCGGGGAAACAGCAGGCACTGGAAGCGCCGCTCGCCCGCCGGCACGCGGCAGTGGACTGCGGTGATCTGGCCCCAGCCTCAGGACAGAGCAGGATACCTGCTGACACAACTGGAGGCCACTACTGTAGTGTTGCTACTACCCGAGTCATCAAGGCACATAGGCTACTTGGTAAAGCTTTAACTCTCCATCTCCCTTGCCTACTTCCCACTCGGGCATGAGAGTGACCCCTTTAATTTCGAACACATCCCCCAACCCATTACTCACTTTGGGGTTATCAGACCCATTTCCTGCCAACCCTTACAACAGCGGTAAAACAATATTCTCTCTGAGCCAATCCACGCTATTACATATGAAATTATGAATCACACCCAATTCTCGGAGAAATAAACCAATCTAAGCGATCCAACACGGACTTCATGGGCCCCCTTAGGACATACTAAATAATCTAGGAAATGGCCAATTTCACAAGGAAATGTCTCCACACAACAACCAGTAGTAATACACATCTCTCAGAGAAAAAAACAAACAAAACAAAACCAAAAAAAAACTTATCAATGTTAGCGGTTCACAGTTCCAGCATGTTCACACAAGAGAATCGGCTCGCAGCCACAATCCTTCACATTCTTACCCCTCTTTGCACTGTCAATTATAATCATATATCCAAAACATGATTTGTTTGCCACAATTTCCATCCAGCACCTCACTCTCATGTCATCTCTTGTCAGATAACCCAGTGGTTAATCCTTGTTATGCCAACACAACCACGCTTCATACAATATTACATGCTGCACATCATCCGTTTTTATCCTATCAACTGCTAAGCTACTCGCCTTAAACTTTACCTTTCCCTTCTCTCTGTTTACTAAAATTCATAACTGGGTTGCCTCCCCACAACCTAAGATATCTTTCTCCAACCCCGTTCTGTCACAAACACATATATCCCTGCATGTGTGACGACTGTCACTTGTATTACAAAAACTTCTACCCTATGGACTCACTGTCCTGTACCAAATGCGTACGTCACAGATACAGTCCGCACGCGTACGAGACCCGCGTCGAGAACCATGACTCGTAACGAAAGTGAAAAGACACCAATATAAGTTGAATGGTTACGACCGTACCCCAGTATAAACCACTCGACCACAAATTGGCCTTGGCCTTACTACACAGTTAACCGATTCCAATGCTGTGCAGGTCAACTGCGAAATCGTAAATCAATTTCAACGAACTACTACTATTTACAATTGAGATTGAGCACAATCATCAAACCCCTCTATGATTCACGCAGACACATCTGCACCTGACTCATATTATGATCCTCAACCAAATGCAACCTCGTACTACCCTCTTATTAAACCCACTGACATTACCATGAACTAACCACAAACAATATCTACATCACTGTCCATCAACGGTCATTATATTGAACCCACATTGTCTAGCCAAACTGTCCTGAGGAAATCGAACTCAGGAACCACTATGTACATTACTTACAAAAATATACAGGAAAGAGGTAACAACACAAACCGGCTGACTACGAATTTCAATCACGGAACCAAGACAACATCATACTAGACAACCAGTATACGCAACGAACACCATACAACTAATCGCAACATGAGACAACTACAGTTCAACTCGCCATAATACAAGACAACACAACGAACTACAACACAACGAACCTAACAGATCACCAACCTGGACATACAGACGATCAACCACACCAGTTCTGCAACTGGCTGACAGTGGCTGCAACAAGGACGACACCGACTCAGCACAGGCCAAGGGCACCCAAACCCGACGAGGACCTGGCACTAACTATGACTCGAAGTCACTCTTCAAAAACTAACGGCGCTGCCGCCGCACCTACAAGGAGTACGTCCACTCCGACGAACACCAGGGACCGAAGTGAAGCTACCCCAACACATTCCGCCCTGGTCGGAATCAAGCGAACTCTACTCACCACACAAAACAACGATTGGTCAGAGCAGTGTATCCCTCCGCAGAGCTGACACGCCTGACCAACGGACTAGTTATTGCTCGTGCAACAACACGACAATTTACCACAACTACTCACAGACTTGACAACACAACAACAGCCGATATCCTGCCCCGCCTTCTCTGGTATAGAACCAAAGTAACAAAAGGGTAACAATCGGGAATGAAACCAACCTCCCGCTTCCATTCCATTCCTTCAATAAGTGAAGACTGGAATGAAAGAATACTGTATGTCCTATTTCCCCAGCCTCCTACCTAGCCTAATCTTTCTACCTAACCCTGAGGAACTTAACCTAACTCTAGCTAACTAAATCCCAACCTCACATACGCGCGAGCGCGCGTGCACGCACACACACACACACACACATACACACACACACTCGCACGCATACTCGCACACGCTCTCTATCTTGGACCACCACTACTCTTAAACACGTGGACGTACTAGTTTAGTACCCGCCGATCGGTGACAGTGTGTGTGTGTGTGTGTGTGTGTGTGTGTGTGTGTGTGTGTGTGTGTGTGTGTGTGTGTGCTTGTGTGTGTGTGTGTGTGTGTGTGTGTGTGTGTGTGTGTGTGTGTGTGTGTGTTTAGAGAATGAGACAGACACAGACAGACAGACAGGCAGAGAGGGAATGCGAGAACACATTAAGGAGAATGTTATGTAATAGAAGAGGCATACTTTTGTGATTTAAGAGAAAAAATAATTAAAGACGAATACTCACTAAACTGTGAAACAAATAATGGAACTTTTGGTAGATATTAACGGGAAAACCCATGAAAGACAAATACCCACTGTATAACAAGCATTCGTAACCTGAGAAGAGAAACGAAAAGTCATTCAGCACGCTGGGGAGAGACAATGGAAAGGATCCTTCGGAACAATGGACGTCAGACAGACATCTTCCCTTGCTCTTGGACAGTGGATTAATAAGTGACCTACATCAAGCGTTTACCCCTGGACAGTGGATTAATAAGTGACCTACATCAAGCGTTTACCCACACATACACGTTATATTTTCACAGAATTTTGTTCGAAAATGATTTTTTAACGGATTTGTATGGCCCGGTTAAATGTAGCTTTACTTCGCTTCCATTCTTGAACAAATGAAAAGGATTGCTTTTAGCGATTTTTTTGTGTGAATTTTGGATTTTGTTTTAAGAAGATTAGAAGCATATGATTGAATTGATTTAAGTGATTGCTTCCCTAGTCTTCAGTTTGTATTTTCTTTCTTTCTGAGTTTCAACAGACATCCTTTGCACAGAAACTGCCCTGTGACAGACTCTTTAAAACAGATTTTAAAGTAGATGTTTTTTCGAAGGAGATGCACGCCTTGAGACGCCCAACCATCCAAAAGTTGCGGCTTTGAATCCTTGCAGCGCCAGGAAAAAGGCTGAAAAAAGTTGGTAGCAGAAAGACATCCAGGAGTCATGACCGGGATGGGGCCCTGCCACCTTACAGTGTGAGGTGCTCAGGGCAGAAACATTGTCAGGGGGCGGGGGTGTTCTTCTTTGAAGAACTTACATTGTCAAGCTCTCCCAAGAAAATCTTCATGCTACATGGCAGTGTAATGTGATGGTGGTCCGTACTGCTTAATGTGTGTCCCCTGTTCTGTGATGTTAGATATACTGCAGTGTGATATGATGGTGGTCCGTACTGCTTAATGTGTGTCCCCTGTTCTGTGATGTAGATATATGTTTGTAGTGTGATATGATGGTGGTCCGTACTGCTTAATGTGTGTCCCCTGTTCTGTGATGTTAGATATACTGCAGTGTGATATGATGGTGGTCCGTACTGCACAATGTGTGTCCCCTATTCTGTGATGTAGATATATGTTTGCAGTGTGATATGATGGTGGTCCGTACTGCTTAGTGTGTGTCCCCCGTTATGTGATGTTAGATATATTGCAGTGTGATAGGATGGTGGTCCGTACTGTATGTCCCCTGTTCTGTGATGTTAGATATACTGCAGTGTGATATGATGGTGGTCCGTACTGTATGTCCCCTGTTCTGTGATGTTAGATATATTGCAGTATGATAGGATGGTGGTCCGTACTGCTTAGTGTGTGTCCTCTGTTCTGTGATGTTAGATATATTGCAGTATGATAGGATGGTGGTCCGTACTGCTTAGTGTGTGTCCTCTGTTCTGTGATGTTAGATATACTGCAGTGTGATAGGATGGTGGTCCGCGCTGCTTAGTGTGTGTCCTCTGTTCTGTGATGTTAGATATACTGCAGTGTGATAGGATGGTGGTCCGTACTGCTTAGTGTGTGTCCCCTGTTCTGTGATGTTAGATATACTGCAGTGTGATACGATGGTGGTCCGCACTGCTTAGTGTGTGCTTCCTGTTCTTTGGTGTTGGATAGAACATGATGGCGTGATATCGCAATGTGTGAGAATTATCCAATTGTGATATAACTCGACGGTGTAATTTGTCTTCATGGTATATGTGAACTTTCCAATAGTGATACATCACTACAGTGTGATGTGTCTTCACTGTGTATGTAATCTATCCAATAGTGATACATTACAGTGTGATGTGTCTTCACGGTGTATGTGAACTATCCAATAGTGATACATCATTACAGTGTGATGTGTCTTTACGGTGTATGTGAACTATCCAATAGCGATACAACATTACAGTGTGATGTGTCTTCACGGTGTATGTGAACTATCCAATAGCGATACATCATTACAGTGTGATGTGTTTTTACGGTGTATGTGAACTATCCAATAGCGATACAACATTACAGTGTGATGTGTCTTCATGGTGTATGTGAACTATCCAATAGCGATACAACATTACAGTGTGATGTGTCTTCACGGTGTATGTGAACTATCCAATAGCGATACAACATTACAGTGTGATGTGTCTTCACGGTGTATGTGAACTATCCAATAGCGATACAACATTACAGTGTGATGTGTCTTCACGGTGTATGTGAACTATCCAATAGCGATACAACATTACAGTGTGATGTGTCTTCACGGTGTATGTGAACTTTCCAATAGCGATACAGCATTACAGTGTGATGTGTCTTCACGGTGTATGTGAACTTTCCAATAGCGATACATCATTACTTGATGTGTCTTTACGGTGTATGTGAACTATCCAATAGCGATACAACATTACAGTGTGATGTGTCTTCACTGTGTATGTGAACTATCCAATAGCGATACAACATTACAGTGTGATGTGTCTTCACGGTGTATGTGAACTATCCAATAGCGATACAATATTACAGTGTGATGTGTCTTCGCTCTGTATGTGAACTACGCAGTGGTGCTTTGCGGACTAAAAAAGCCCATGAACGGATGTTGACAGACTGAAGGAAGACCAGGATATGTTCGAGCTCAACGTGGAAGTTCAGCTGCTGATGAAGCAGGGTCAGGTGGAGGTCACTCCGGACCACTTTGTTCCCAACTACGAAGACTGTGTGCTGGTCACCCGCAGAGTGGTGGAGAGGCTCAACGCTGCAATCAGGGTAACGCTAACATCAGGGTAACACTACCATCAGGGTAACAGCACACCTTGGGCAGTGCAGGGTAACACTACCATCAGGGTAACACTACCATCAGAGTAACACTACCACCAGGGTAACACTACCATCAGGATAACACCACCACCAGGGTAACAGCACAGTATAGGCAGTGCAGGGTAACACTACCATCAGGGTAACACTACCATCATGGTAACACTACCATCAGGGTAACAGCACAGTATAGGCATTGCAGGGTAACACTACCATCAGTAAACTCTACCATCAGGGTAACACTACCATCAGGATAACACTGCCATCAGGGTAAACTACCATCATGGTAACAGCACAGTATACGCAGTGCAGGGTAACACTACCATCAGGGTAACGCTACCATCAGGGTAACACTACCATCAGGGTAACAGCACAGTATAGGCAGTGCAGGGTAACACTACCATCAGGGTAACACTACCATCAGGGTAACAGCACAGTATAGGCAGTGCAGGGTAACACTACCATCAGGGTAACACTACCATTACGGTAACAGCACAGCATGGGCAGTGCGGGGTAACACTACCATCAGGGTTACACTACCATAAGGGTAACACTACCATCAGGATAACACTACCATCAGGGTAACACTTCCATCAGGGTAACAGCACAGTATAGGGGTGCAGGGTAACACCACCAACAGGGCAACACTACCATCAGGGTAACAGCACAGCACGGGCAATGCAGGATAACACTACCATTAGGGTAACACTACTGGGAAAAACTACAGCACAGTATAGGCAGTGCTGGGTGACACTACCATCAGGGTAACAGTACCCTTAGGGTAACACTACCATCAAGGTAACAGCACAGAATGGACAGTGCAGGGTAACACTACCATCAGGGTAACAGCACAAAATGGATAGTGCAGGGTAACACTACCATCAGGCTAACACTACATCATGGTAACACTACCATCAGGGTAACAGCACAGTATAGGCAGTGCAGGGTAACACTACCATCAGGGTAACACTACCACCAGGGTAACACTACCATCAGGGTAACAGCACAGCATGGGCAGTGCAGGGTAACACTACCATCAGGGTAACACTACCATTAGGGTAACACTACTGGGAAAAACTACCATCAGGGTAACACTACCATCAGGGTAACACTACCATCAGGGTGACAGTACCATCAGGGTAACACTACCATCAGGGTAACAGCACAGAATGGACAGTGCAGGGTAACACTACCATCAGGGTAACAGCACAGTATAGGCAGTGCAGGGTAACACTACCATCAGGATAACACTACCATCAGGATAACACTACCATCAGGGTAACGCTACCATCAGGGTAACAGCACAGCATGGGCAGTGCAGGGTAACACTACCATCAGGGTAACACTACCATCAGGTAACACTACCATCAGGGTAACAGCACAGTATAGGCAGTGCAGGATAACACTACCATCAGAG
This sequence comes from Conus canariensis, assembly GCA_033310375.1. Classification (NCBI taxonomy): domain Eukaryota; kingdom Metazoa; phylum Mollusca; class Gastropoda; order Neogastropoda; family Conidae; genus Conus; species Conus canariensis. Next base: position 119,158,052 of record CM065716.1, read on the forward strand.
TAACACTACCATCAGGGTAACAGCACAGCACGGGCAGTGCAGGGTAACACTTCCATCAGGGTAACATTACCATCAGGGTAACACTACCATCAGGGTAACAGCACAGTATAGGCAGTGCAGGATAACACTGCCATCAGAGTAACACTACCATCAGGGTAACAGTACAGCATGGGCAGTGCAGAGTAACACTTCCATCAGGGTAATACTACCATCAGGGTAACAGCACAGCATGGGCAGTGCAGGGTAACACTACCATCAGGGTAACACTACCATCAGGGTAACACTACCATCAGGTTAATAGCACAGCATGGACAGTGCAGGGTAGCACTACCACCAGGGTAACAGCACAGTATAGACAGTGCAGGGTAACAGCACAGCATGGGCAGCGCAATGGAATCGTCATTGATGTGTAGATCTGTAGCACAGATACCTGTCGTGGGGCCTGACGTACTGTACACAGTACATCACTAGAGACAACTGCACATTTGAGACACAGTGACACTGTTATGACTTTTTGTCTTACCGTGGATATTGTTCCTATACATACCCCCACACCAGTACTATCCAGCCTCCTCACCTAACCCGCCTGTTACGTCCTCCTTCAGAGATGTTGGCGGATCATTCCACCTGACAAACGTGTCATCCAGACCATTCCAGCTGACAAAGGTGTCATCCAGACCATTCCACCTGGCATAGGTGTCATTCACACCATTCCACCTGACAAAGGTGTCATCCACACCATTCCACCTGACATAGGTGTCATCCACACCATTCCACCAGACATAGGTGTCATTCAGACCATTCTACCTGCCATAGGTGTCATCCACACCATCCCACCTGGCATAGGTGTCATCCAGACCATTCCACCTGACATAGGTGTCATCCACACCATTCCACCTGGCATAGGTGTCATCCACACCATTCCACCTGACAAACGTGTCATTCACACCATTCCACCTGACAAAGGTGTCATCCAGACCATTCCACCTGACATAGGTGTCATTCAGACCATTCCACCTGACATAGGTGTCATTCAGACCATTCCACCTGACATAGGTGTCATTCAGACCATTCCACCTGGCATAGGTGTCATTCAGACCATTCCACCTGACAAAGGTGTCATCCAGACCATTCCACCTGACATAGGTGTCATTCAGACCATTCCACCTGACATATGTGTCATTCAGACCATTACTCTGAACAAAGATGTCATCCGGATCATTTCACCTCAGAGAAGTGCCGTCTAGAGCATTTCACCTGACGTAGGTGTCATAAAGACCTCTGCATCTGACAAAGGTTTATTCAGACCATTCTCCCTGACAAAAATGTTATCCAAACCATCTTGTCTGACAAAGAGTCATCTAGATAATTTCACCTGGCAATGAAGTCATCCAGATCATCTTGTATGACAAAGGAGTAATGTAGGTCATTTCACCTGAGGAGTTTGTCATCAGACCATTCTTACTAGCTAAGGAATCACTCGGACCATTTTATCTGACAAAGGTCATGTTGACCATTCCTCTTGAAAAAAAAATTGCCATCCAGTCCATTCCATCTGAAAAAGTTGCCATCCAGTCCATTCATTCCATCTGAAAAAGTTGCCATCCAGTCCATTCCATCTGAAAAAGTTGCCATCCAGTCCATTCATTCCATCTGAAAAAGTTGCCATCCAGTCCATTCCATCTGAAAAAATTGCCATCCAGTCCATTCCATCTGAAAAAGTTGCCATCCAGTCCATTCATTCCATCTGAAAAAGTTGCCATCTAGTCCATTCATTCCATCTGAAAAAGTTGCCATCCAGTCCATTCATTCCATCTGAAAAAGTTGCCATCCAGTCCATTCCATCTGAAAAAGTTGCCATCCAGTCCATTCATTCCATCTGAAAAAGTTACCATCCAGTCCATTCATTCCATCTGAAAAAGTTGCCATCCAGTCCATTCATTCCATCTGAAAAAGTTGCCATCCAGTCCATTCCATCTGAAAAAGTTGCCATCCAGTTCATTCCATCTGAAAAAGTTGTCAACCGGACCAGTCCCCTTGAAAAAGGTGTGATCCACACCAATTCACTTGACATAGGTGTCGCCCAAACCATTTCACGTAAGAAAGGGGTCCTTCAGAACATTCCAGAATGTCGAGATCACATTGAAAATAAATGGTGACATGCCAAGACAGTGTGCTAACATGCACTTCCTGTCCATAGTCACACCCTGTCAGATTCCCCAGTCGGTGTACAACGTTAGTTCTTCAGTATTGTGTTCCTCATCAACCTTCAGCAGCATGTCATGTTCATCTTGATTGTAACGAGGTCTTCAGTCTCCTCAATCAGCTGCATTTCATCCCATTTGAAGCACGCCAGAACCCTTTAAATCCACCTGACCTTCTCACCCAAACTAAAGTCCTGTTGTTTCAAGCCTAAAATAAAGAGTAACGATTTATTTAAGTTCAGCATCAGACGTAATGACTTTTTCTTATCAGTCAGCGTCAGAATAGTGAATGGCTGTGCTTGTAATGGTCAGTACAAAGCTGACACTGTTGATACCTTCTGACCCATGTCCAGCGACTGGACCACTGTCCCTGCACTTTGTGGATCTCTACTACACACACATACAAAATAAATAAATGAATAAATAACAAACAACAACACCAAACAAACAATGTTGTAAGGTAGGCACTCAAGGTCTGACCAGCGCACTGGGCTAATGCGTAGGTCAGACATCTGCTGAGTCGTAGCCATAAGACCCTCTTCAATTCTCTCATCTTAGTTGTTAATTCATTTATCCATCAGCTTAAAATCATGCGCAATGTGGTCTCAGAACTTAGCGGATGTGGTGTAGCATGTATGGACTAGTTCGCACGAAGTGACGCCTCCTTGATGAAACTGAAACTGAAACTGTTGATCTCTGTTGTCTTTGGCACTGACAGTGTAATGTCAGGTGTGTAGAGGTGTGTCTCTGTTGTCCTTGGCACTGACAGTGTAATGTCAGGTGTGTAGAGGTGTTAATCTGTGTTGTCCTTGGCACTGACAGTGTAATGTCAGGTGTGTAGAGGTGTGTGGCTCTGTTGTCCTTGGCACTGACAGTGTAATGTCAGGTGTGTAGAGGTGTTAATCTGTGTTGTCCTTGGCACTGACAGTGTAATGTCAGGTGTGTAGAGGTGTTAATCTGTGTTGTCCTTGGCACTGACAGTGTAATGTCAGGTGTGTAGATGTGTTAATCTGTGTTGTCCTTGGCACTGACAGTGTAATGTCAGGTGTGTAGATGTGTGTGTCTGTGTTGTCCTTGGCACTGACAGTGTAATGTCAGGTGTGTAGAGGTGTGTGTCTGTGTTGTCCTTGGCACTGACAGTGTAATGTCAGGTGTGTAAAGGTGTGTGTGTTGTGACTGACAGTGTAATGTCCGATGTGTAGAGGTGTGTGTGTTGTGACTGACGGTTTAATGTCAGGGGTGTAGAGGGTGTGTGTGTGTGTGTGTGTGTGTGTGTGTGTGTGTGTGTGTGTGTGTGTGTGTGTGTGTGTTGTGACTGACGGTGTAATGTCAGGTGTGTAGAGGTGTGTGTATTGTGACTGACAGTGTAATGTCAGGTGTGTAGAGGTGTGTGTGTGTGTGTGTTTTGACTGACAGTGTAATGTCAGGTGTGTAGAGTTGTGTGTGTGTTGTGACTGACAGTGTAATGTCAGGTGTGTAGAGGTGTGTGTGTTGTGACTGACGGTGTAATGTCAGGTGTGTAGAGGTGTGTGTGTGTGTTGTGACTGACAGTGTAATGTCAGGTATGTAGAGGTGTGTGTGTTGTGACTGACAGTGTAATGTTAGGTTTGTAGAGGTGTGTGTGTGATGACTGACGGTATAATGTCAGGTGTGTAGAGGTGTGTGTGTTGTGACTGACAGTGTAATGTCAGGTGTGTAGAGGTGTGTGTGATGTGACTGATGGTGTAATGTCAGATATGTAGAGGTGTGTATGTTGTGACTGACAGTGTAATGTCAGGTGTATAGAGATGTGTGCCTATGGTCTGCGGGCAGCAACTGGGTGAAGAGAAGGTTCGGGACATGGAGTTGAGCAAGGAGTTTCGGAAAGGCATCATCCATCTGGAATGGTCAGTGACCACACTTCTGTGTCTGCTACTGTGCCACACCGGCATTCAATGCACGCACGCATGCACACACACACACACACACACACACACACACACACACACACACACACACACACACACACATACATATGAGCACAAGTACGTACGCGCGTGCGCGCACACACACACACACACACACACACACACACACACACACACACGCACGCATGCACCCACGCACGTGCACGCACGCACGTACGTAACACACACACACACACACACACACACACACACACACACACACACACACACACACGCATACACGCATACACACACACATATATGAGCACGCGCACGTGCACGTGCGCGCGCACACACACACACACACACACACACACACACACACACACACACACACACACACACACACACACACACACATAGTCGTGCACCGACACGCATGAGCATGCGCACATATACACATGTATATCATATAAACTCGTATATGTGTACTTAGAAGCGAGTAAATAATTATTTCGATACAAAACAAGACGAAAATAATCACGCTGTTGTCCACCATTGCTGTAGACCAGTTGGTTATTCAAAGAAAATAAGAAACATATTTGAATGTTTCAGAGGTTTTGTATTTATAAACTTACTCGCAAAACGAATTGGCTACATTGTCTTGGGAATCTTAAATTGTGAGTTAAGAGACCGATTGTGTTTATAAGTGGGTGTCAGTTTGTACATCAATTTGTATAATGTGGTTTGTTGTATTTATTCATCTCTGTGTGACATGAAATATTGAATCAATGATGACATGTATAGATATTATCAATTATCCATATATGTTTGTATGGTATTCACATGAGTTTGTTGTGCTGAGTATTCTAAGCAGCTTTATTCAGTTCCAGACAAAAAACATGAGAGGAAGTGAAACCTTTGTCAGATATTTGCTTTTGACTCACATACGGGTGTGCGTTTCTGTTTGCTCATATGTGCTGCGCGCGCTCTTGTGTGTGTGTGTGTGTGTGTGTGTTGTGTGTGTGTGTGTGTGTGTGTGTGTGTGTGTGTGTGTGTGTGTGTGTGTTCTCTTCTATATTTGCATGTAATAGAGTGCGGGCAACAGATTGTGCATGTCCGTCCTTGCTTCTACATGTCTGCTCGTGGCTATGCATATTTGTCCTTGACTCTGCACATCTGTCTTTGACCAAGCATATTTGTGTCTGGCTGTGCGTATTTATCCTTGACTGTACTCGTCGGTCCTTCAGTATGTATGTCTGTCCTTGGTTGTGCGCATCTGAAATTGACTGTACGTGTCTGTCCTTCAGTATGTATGTCTGTCCTTGGCTGTGCGTATCTGAAATTGACTGTACGTGTCTGTCTTTGACTGGACTAACTGAGCATGGTTATCCTTGACAAAAACTGTCTTGACTGAATGCACATGTCTGTCTTTGACTGGACTGAGCATGGTTATCCTTGACAAAAACTGTCTTGACTGAATGCACGTGTCTGTATTTGACTGGACTAACTGAGCATGGTTATCCTTGACAAAGACTGTCTTGACTGAATGCACATGTCTGTCTTTGACTGGACTGAGCATGGTTATCCTTGACAAAGACTGTCTTGACTGAATGCACGTGTCTGTATTTGACTGGACTAACTGAGCATGGTTATCCTTGACAAAGACTGTCTTGACTGAATGCACATGTCTGTATTTGACTGGACTAACCGAGCATGGTTATCCTTGACAAAGACTGTCTTGACTGAATGCACGTGTCTGTATTTGACTGGACTAACTGAGCATGGTTATCCTTGACAAAGACTGTCTTGACTGAATGCACATGTCTGTATTTGACTGGACTAACTGAGCATGGTTATCCTTGACAAAGACTGTCTTGACTGAATGCACGTGTCTGTATTTGACTGGACTAACTGAGCATGGTTATCCTTGACAAAGACTGTCTTGACTGAATGCACGTGTCTGTATTTGACTGGACTGAGCATGGTTATCCTTGACAAAAGCTGTCTTGACTGAATGCACGTGTCCGTATTTGACTGGACTAACTGAGCATGGTTATCCTTGACAAAAACTGTCTTGACTGAATGCACGTGTCTGTGTTTGACTGGACTAACTGAGCATGGTTATCTTTGACAAAGACTGTCTTGACTGAATGCACGTGTCTGTATTTGACTGGACTAACTGAGCATGGTTATCCTTGACAAAGACTGTCTTGACTGAATGCACATGTCTGTATTTGACTGGACTGAGCATGGTTATCCTTGACAAAGACTGTCTTGACTGAATGCACGTGTCTGTATTTGACTGGACTGACTGAGCATGGTTATCCTTGACAAAGACTGTCTTGACTGAATGCACGTGTCTGTATTTGACTGGACTAACTGAGCATGGTTATCCTTGACAAAGACTGTCTTGACTGAATGCACGTGTCTGTATTTGACTGGACTAACTGAGCATGGTTATCCTTGACAAAAACTGTCTTGACTGAATGCACACGTCTGTCTTTGACTGGACTGAGCATGGTTATCTTTGACAAAGACTGTCTTGACTGAATGCACGTGTCTGTATTTGACTGGACTAACTGAGCATGGTTATCCTTGACAAAAACTGTCTTGACTGAATGCACGTGTCTGTATTTGACTGGACTAACCGAGCATGGTTATCCTTGACAAAGACTGTCTTGACTGAATGCACGTGTCTGTATTTGACTGGACTGAGCATGGTTATCCTTGACAAAGACTGTCTTGACTGAATGCACGTGTCTGTATTTGACTGGACTAACTGAGTATGGTTATCCTTGACAAAGACTGTCTTGACTGAATGCACGTGTCTGTATTTGACTGGACTAACTGAGCATGGTTATCCTTGACAAAGACTGTCTTGACTGAATGCACGTGTCTGTATTTGACTGGACTAACAGAGCATGGTTATCCTTGACAAAAACTGTCTTGACTGAATGCACACGTCTGTCTTTGACTGGACTGAGCATGGTTATCTTTGACAAAGACTGTCTTGACTGAATGCACGTGTCTGTATTTGACTGGACTAACTGAGCATGGTTATCCTTGACAAAAACTGTCTTGACTGAATGCACATGTCTGTCTTTGACTGGACTAACTGAGCATGGTTATCCTTGACAAAGACTGTCTTGACTGAATGTACATGTCTGTCTTTGACTGGACTAACTGAGCATGGTTATCCTTGACAAAGACTGTCTTGACTGAATGCACGTGTCTGTATTTGACTGGACTGACTGAGCATGGTTATCCTTGACAAAGACTGTCTTGACTGAATGCACATGTCTGTATTTGACTGGACTAACTGAGCATGGTTATCCTTGACAAAGACTGTCTTGACTGAATGCACATGTCTGTATTTGACTGGACTAACTGAGCATGGTTATCCTTGACAAAGACTTCTTGACTGAATGCACATGTCTGTATTTGACTGGACTAACTGAGCATGGTTATCCTTGACAAAGACTGTCTGGACTGAATGTACGTGTCTGTATTTGACTGGACTAACTGAGCATGGTTATCCTTGACAAAGACTGTCTTGACTGAATGCACTGTCTATCCTTGTCTGTTCATGTTCCTCCTTTACTGACTACATGTCTATCCTTGTCTGTTCATGTTCCTCCTTTACTGACTACATGTCTATCCTTGTCTGTGCTTGTTTCTCCTTTACTGACAACATGTCTATCCTTGTCTGTGCTTGTTTCTCCTTTACTGACTACATGTCTATCCTTGTCTGTTCATGTTCCTCCTTTACTGACTACATGTCTATCCTTGTCTGTGCTTGTTTCTCCTTTACTGACTACATGTCTATCCTTGTCTGTGCTTGTTTCTCCTTTACTGACTACATGTCTATCCTTGTCTGTGCTTGTTTCTCCTTTCCTGATTGCATGTCTGCCCTTGACTAATTGTACATGGCTTGACTTACAAGGTTGTCCTTGACTGTACGTGCTTGTTTCGGGCTAACTCAACGTCTGTCCTTCACTGTGCATATCTGTCTTTGAATGTGTCTATGTCTTTGGCTGTGTTTGTCTATGTCTGTCTTTGAATGTGCCTATGTCTTTGGCTGTGTGTGTCTATGTCTGTCTTTGAATGTGCCTATGTCTTTGGCTATGTATGTCTGTGTCTGTCTGAATGGCCTATGTCTTTGGCTGTGTGTGTCTATGTCTGTCTTTGAATGTGCTTGTATCCTTGGCTGTGCGTGCCTATGTATGTCTTTGAATGTGCCTATGTCTTTGGCTATGTGTGTCTAAGTCTGTCTTTGAATGTGCTTGTATCTTTGGCTGTGTGTGTCTATGTCTGTCTTTGAATGTGCCTATGTGTTTGGCTGTGTGTGTCTATGTCTGTCTTTGAATGCGCCTGTCTTTGGCTGTGTGTGTCTATGTCTGTCTTTGAATGTGCTCATATCTTTGGCTGTGTGTGTCTATGTCTGTCTTTAAATGTGCTCATATCTTTGGCTGTGTATGTCTATGTCTGTCTTTGAATGTGCTCATATCTTTGGCTGTGTGTGTCTATGTCTGTCTTTAAATGTGCTCATATCTTTGGTTGTGTGTGTCTATGTTTGTTGTCACGGACGTACATACTTTTGGTTGAGAAGATAAATCATTTCTTTTCAAACCCAGTACAAAGTGGAGTGTTACCAGTGACTTCTTTACTGCATTGGCCGGGTGTTGACCGGTGTGCTATTTGTGTCATCCCGGGTGCGCTATGTCCGTGCATTTCGCTCCCATCCTCCAATATTTCTCTTCATTTTTTTTCTTTTAAAGCTTTCTTTTTCTGTTCTTTTATCGCTTTCCACGTGGTTCATCAGCTGATGTCAGGTGCCACAGGTGAGCTGTTTTTACCTGTTGCCATCTTGGTTAGGCTAGTAGTGTGGCACTCGTTTACGGACCGTCGAGACTGAGAGATCTCCATCTCTGCTAGCTGGGCCCACTTTTCTTTATCCACTTTGGTGTGGGTTGTGTGGGTTGTGTGGAAGTCTTTCACCCTTCAGCGGGTCGGAAAGTATTCCACTGGACACCTCTGGGATCCCTATCCCTGCCAGCTGGAAGAACCACCTTGGGTCGTCCCTGACCTGGAGTCCCCTTCGGTGTGGACCAGCACGGGTTCGGCTTCCACCCTTCGTTGGACTGGGGAGCGAACCGTTTCTCACCTCGCCCACCTGCCATTTTGGTAAATATATGTTCTGTTGTGGACAGTGTTTTGTTTTATTTGGGTTTTCTAACCTTTCAGCGGTTGATAGGTTTTTCTTTTCCCTTCATGTGCTGTTGGCTCGGGCACACCTTTTCGGCGTGTAACTGCTCCAAAGAGGGGGAGCAGATGTGGAACTTGTATCGAGATATGCATCTTGTTGTAGAATTGTAGAAACGCATTATCTTTAATTGCGTTTTCGGTCCTTAGCGGCTAGGGGTTCTGTTACTTTGGACTAAGTTGAAAATCTCTTACTATATGATATCCCTTCATTTCGGTCAATGGAAGCTGTGTTTTTTTTCCCTGGTTATACAGGTTGAGTCAATGCTTATCTCCCCTCTTTTCCAAAGGTGTCAGACTGGAATTATGTGATAAATATTGTCTTTTGCCCAATATGTGATTTTGGCCGGATGGGATATCAAATATGTTAGTTTCATTTCTCCTTGTTGCTTCACAGACACGAGACGGATCGTGGAACGCATGAGCGTGCGAACAGCTAAACATTTAGACCGCGGAGTGTGGAATTCCTGCCGTATCGCCCCACGTGTGGTTCCGTTCTCGTTGTCCTTGTCTTATATGTTTGTGTGACAGACGTGTGGATGAATTCTAATTGTTCTTTTCATTGGAGCTTTTGTTGACTAAGGATATTATCCTTAGTACAGGTCAAGTAAAAGCAAAGGAAAAGGGGAAAGAAGTTATTCTAGTTCATTTGCCCTTTTGTAGTGACAAAGACATTGTTGACCTTATTTACGGTATTGTGACCCTTCATACTGTGACGCACTGCCGGACCCACTGTTGCCACACACTGACTACAACAAGGACTATAGGGTGATGACTTCTTATCTGGAGACTGATCTCCGCCGTAGGGCGGGATTTTTCGCCCTTTTTCTTCAGCTGCAGCTCCGGTCTTGGGCTGGCTGGGCGACCAGCATCTACAGACCCTGCAGTCATCCTTCGCCCAGGCACCAGTCGTTACTCAGACCTGCGGACTGGTGGTGCTGACTGGTGGTGGTGAACCTTGTCTCCTTCACTGAGACATCTGCTTCACCTCGGACTGGAAGACCAACTCACTACGAACTTCACCCCTCTACAGGATCCACCTCCCTCTGCGAACCTCCCCGGCTCATAAACTCGAGTTGAGTTTTCCATCTTGTGTAGTGTGGACGTGGGTCTGGCGTGCGTGTGCGTGGGTTTAAAGCCTGTCACTGATTCGTTTTTGTTTTTTTTTTGAGGGGGGGTTTATTTGTTTAACTCTAGCTGTGTAGGTCCTGTTGGATGTAGCATTGTTTCTAGAACTGTCTTTCTTCTGTTATTCTGCTGAATGTCCATGTAGCGGGTTAGCGGGTTAGGTTGGGACAGTAGCGGGATCCTGGGGTATTTGGGAGTTTTTTTTGTTTTTTTTTTGTGGTCTATTCAATTTACTTTGTCCCATAGGTCAGCTAGTTCTGAATAGTGCCTTTCTCTTCTATGCCCCCCCCCCCCCCCTTTTTTTTTTCTTCCTCTCTCGACTATCTTTTCTCTTTGTTAGGATCCATACCCCGTCTGGAGTGCCAGTGCGAGTGAATGATTGTAATGTGAATAAAAGTATTGTCGAACTTCTTCCTCTTGTGGTCTGGTGGTGTGAGGGATTGAGTGATCGCTCCGTTTCTGCCACTGCACATTACCTGTATAAGAACCCCCCCTGTCAGGTGTACTCACACTTGACAAATATGGTGGAGATGCGGGGTACAGGAATGTGTATGTGGTAGTGTAAAAGCGACACTCTGAACTCACTACCGCCCGACCCTTGAGAGACCTGTCTCTCTTTCTGTACGTGTATTTGACGGGTGGTTGGTTGGGTGGGTTCTAGAGTTATTAGGGAACCCATTGGAGCGGACCGGTTTTGGGGGTGCTGTCGGCAGTAGAGTTCCGTGCTCCGTGGTCGGATCTTCGGCGCTTCCGTTCCGCGTTCGTCTCCGTGTTTGTTTTGTTTTGTCTAGTACCGCCGGCTATTGTTTCTAGAATTCCGTTCTCCTTTTCTCATTACCTTAGAATAGGTACTTGGGTGGAGAAAGAAGGGGTTTTTGAATTTTAGATTAATAGGTCTTGCTTGTGCAGAGTCGTCGATATCAGTGCTTGTGCTGATTTAGGATTTTGGTCTGCATTTGCCTGTACCCAAGACGCCGACTGTGTTAGTGAGGTAAGTGTAGGCAGGCTTGCCAAACATTTGGTGCTTTGTTTACAAGGCAAACTTTGACACTCAGTCCGATACTGTGTTTGCGCGAAACTCGGTCTTACATAAGTCTATCTACTTCAGTTCACAAAACAAGGAAAGACTATTCTTGGTGGTGTGTTATTTCATTGTTATTACACACTAGTTACAGAGCAGTGATTTTAGCACGTGGTTCCCGTCTTCGGACTAGATCGTGTTGCACGGGGATTTCGGCGTGCTCATCGGGCCACTGTTTTGATCGAGTCGGTTCTGTCCCGGTGCCCCAGTGACCGTGTTGGTGCACGTGCGCTTCCGTGTTTACGTCAGTCGCCGGTAGAATTTAGGTTAGCTGTTTGACCTTGCGGTACGGGTCGTTTAAATTCTATTGTCCGTCCCTGCCTTATGCGTGTTTGTTGTCTTGTTGCTTTTCTCTTTGGGTAAGTTGGTTGCTGGTTGGAGTAACGCGTTGAGTTATAAATTCCAGTTGTGTAGGTCTGTGATTTCTTTGGCCTCTTTGCTGGGTAAACGTCTTTGAAGTCTTATTTAGAGAAATCAACATTTGATCCGGATATAGGTTTGTTACCCAGGTGTGGTAACTTTGTTTGGGTTCTTGGCACGCTGGTGCACAGGGGCAGTCGTTGTTATACATTGATAAGCTTTTGCTTTGTTGATTTATTAATTCCACGTCGTGTTGGAACTGATTCATGTTTGGATATTGGTTTTCCATAGAGGAAAAGAAACTGTTGAGCTCGGACCACGTTTTCTGGCCAGCAGTTTTTTTTAAGATTGCTGTTCTCAACGCTCTGAAGTGTTAAAAACATAACTGGGTATCTCCTTCGTTGGAATTCAGGGGAATTAACTCAAGCTCTTAGCTAGTTATTGAATTTGGATACCCGGTGTTCATTTGGTGAGAAGAGGTTAGTTTGCTTTACTTATTGAGCTTAGCCAGGGTTAAGCGATTCAGTTCGCTGGGGCTAGCTTAGTGTGGCAGTACTCTTGACTGCAATTTGGTTCGTGGAAGCATTCTTTCTCTTCGAGTTTGAACGGTTTTGTGGATTGACTACACTTAGTCATGAAGTCATATAGTGTTGACTTTGTTGTTCAAACTACTCTTTTGTCTTGTGAGACATACCTTAGACTGTAACCTGCGGTTGGAGATTTGTTGGTGTTGACTACACTTAGTCAAAAAGTCAAACGTAGGACGTTGTCATTTCTCCTTCCCTATTTTGGGAATACTGTTACAGTTGTTGACTACCCTTAGTCATAGTTACATTTGTGGAACGTTACTACTCCATATTTCCTTCTCGTGGGAATACAGCTGCAATTTAGCGGATTGGAGTTGCTGATATGTGAGCTTACTCAATTTCGGTTCCCATTCTTGGACTTTGACTTTTGTGGTTCTATCTTGGAGGAACTTGGACTTTGGAGGAAATATTGTTGGTGGACCACTCTTGGTTCGTTGGATAGAATACTTCCTCATGGTGTTTTGTTAGGGTTGTCCATGCGTGTTTGACTTACATCAAACCATTACGTCATTTCTCATTCATTATCTTTCAGTGAGTGTCGTCATTCTCGGTGAGGGTGGGTTAACCATCGTGTTGGTGTTACCTTATATTACTCACTGGTTTAAGATAGTGCGTTTTTCCCTTTGGAAATTGGGGATAGTTCTCTTCAAACCTAGTGGCTATTCACAGGATCTTGGATTTATATCCATTTAGTGTTGTCCTGTACTGTTACTTTGTGACCTTCGAAGTAGTCGACTGTGGTACTAAGTACGAAGTGGACACACACGTGGGAACCTGCGTAGGATTTCGTTCGTCAGGGTTCTGCGTGGCTGTGCAAATCCTGTGTATCACTTGGTGATTCGGTGACTTCATGTGTGGTGAGGTGTACTGTAAGTTATGGAACACTTAGACGACGGGCGCCGGATCACACGTTCTCAGACTCGTGGTGCAGGAATCCTACCAGGGATGGGGAGCCCCATGATTCAGGCGACGACTGGCCCTACTACCCAGGTCGTGTTTTCTTCTGGTGGGACTCGTCCTCCAGTCACCGCAATGTCCACGATACAGGAGATGACCCCTCCTGGGTCACACTCTCTGAGACGACCTCTGCCCACTCCAGTCTCGGGACTTCGCCCTCCGCCGTATCTTCGAGATGACTTCCGCTTTCGGCCTTCGCCTATGCCTCATCCTCCTGGACCAGCGCCCATGGATCCGTTCTTGTTGATGAGGATTGAGAGAGAAGAAAGAGAGGCAAGAGAGAGAAGAGAGCGGGAGGAGAGGAGACTGGAAAAGGAGGAGAGAGAAGCCAAGGAGAGACGGGAGAAAGAAGAGAAAGAAAGAAGGTGGCAGTTGGAAATGGAGGAAAGGAGATTGGAAAGAGAGAAGAGATTGGAAAGGGAGAAGGAACGGCGATGGAGAGAAGAGATGGAGGAAAGGAGACTGGAGCGAGAGTCGAAAGAGAAGAGAGAACAGTTAGAAAGGGAGGCCCAGAAACAGAAAGAGTTGGACTTTGAGACTCGTTTGGAGGAGGAAAGAGAAAGACTCCGGGCCGAGCTAGTTCAACAGTTGGATGCAGCCGAACGAGAGGAGGCACAGTCTATGGTTGCTTCCGAGCATGGCTCTGCCCATCAGGAAATAGCGGATTTTCATCAGGGCATGGATATTCCGGTGGCTCCACCCATGCTACATATGCCAGTGCATAGTGCTAGCGATAACATAGACACCTACATCGAGCACTTTGAGGCGGTAGCCGCTACGTACCAGCTGACCGACCAGAGGAAAGCCCTTTACCTCATCAGTAGCCTGACGGGGAAGGCCAAGGAGGCATTGGTGACATTCCACCCGGAGCTTCCTATACCGAGTTAAAAGCGGCTCTTCGCCGGAGACTGCACATGACTGCCGAGTCCTATGGAAAGCAATTTCGCACAATGAGGAAACCTTCAGAGGAAACTTTTCACCAGTTTGGGGAACGCCTCCGGCGCACTGTGGAATATTGGATTGAGGCCTCAGAAATGGAAGTGAAGGATTGTTTCCTCTTGGAGCAACTTATGAATTTGGTATCTCAGGAACTGCAGTTTAAGTTGGGTGAGGAGAAACCAAAGACATTCGCCAGGGCAATCGAGATTGCTGAAGCCTTCGCAGACGCGCGTCGTCACTATCGGATGCCTACACCAGGAACTGGTAGGAAACCTGCCGATCGGGAGTCACGTGATCCCAAACCATCGTCACCCTCCAAAAACGTTACCTCCAGCGATTCCAGGAACGTCGGAGCCAAGCCCAAGCTTTGCTTCCTCTGCGGGGAAAAAGGACATTTCATTCGGGATTGTCCCAAGAGGAAGGACAAGACAAAATCCGACGTCTCGCACGTTAGGGTGGCATTCGGAGAGAATGAGGTCACGACCCCAACATGTCCTACCTTCCCGTCGGTAGTGTGTGGCAAGATAGTGGAGGCTATTAGGGACACGAGCTACAGCGGTCTTCATCGACGAGCAGTTAGTCCCTAGTGAGGCACCTTGAGGGGAAGAGTGCCAAGTGTCAGGAATCGAGTCATCATTCAAGGCAACCCGATCTACAGTACTGGTAGATGTCTCTACGCCATACTTTAAAGGGAAGGTATGGGCAGTCGCCCTTCAGCGACCTGCGTACTCCCTACTGATTGGCAATTCAGTGTGCTTTGGGGATGGCCAACGTCGGGAGATATCGTCAGAGTTGCCAGCAGAAGTATTTGTGGCCGCCACCACGCGTTCCCAAGCACAGAGAAAGAGGCACTGAAACCCCTCCTGAAGCCCCTGACCCAGCATGACATCTTGACCATGGATCCCTCAACTGTAAGCAGCTTGCAAGCAAAAGATCCATCCCTCAACAAAATCCGGAGTTTAGTTGGGGAGCCAGCAAGGACGTCCCGCAGCAGTGCGGTAGAGTTCGTGAGACGCAAGGGACTGGTACACAGACGTTATACGTCATCTACTTCGTCTGCCACTCAACTTGTCGTACCAGAAGCTCTCCGCAGCACTGTCATGCGCCTAGGTCACGATACCCCTATGGCAGGACATTTGGGGACACGTCGAACCCTGGAGAGAATCCAGCAGGACTTTCATTGGCCAGGAGTGGCGAAGAACATCAAAAGGTGCGGTCGCAGCTACGATGTGTGCCAGCGAACTACTCTGAAGGGCCAGAACACCAGGATGCCTGCGGCGTTGTTGACATCAGCAGGTTCTGCACCCTTGAGGAGTAGAAAACCATTGCTAGCAAAGCAAAGGAGCAGACGCAAAATGAGTCGAGCATGCGCTGAAATGAGAGCGAGTGAGAGGGAATCAAAGACCAATCGGGACTGCTTCACGGCCATAGAGCGACACCTGGGCCAGTTGTGTGACAGCTCTGTCTCCTACACACGTAAAACAACACATCTCCGTGACAAAGGTGACCACGTATGTAGGGAGATAGCAGAGAATGCAGAACATGTGAAATGGAACCCTTCTCTACGCAAAGGCATGACCCATTTTGCTGAAAGCCCCTCGGCTGTTCAGAACCACAGGAAGGCTCAGGTGAATTGGCTAGAAAAGAAAGTGGTGTGTAATCTCAGTGGCTACCGACTGTTGTGCGAACAGACCAAGAATGACTTGAAGAAAGTCTTCAATGCCCAGTCCAAGGGAGTGGTGCAGAAGCTGGAACAGATCAGGATGAAGACGCCACAGAACTGACAGCAAATTGTGCAGGTTGAGTCAGACCTACAGAGGGCCAGTGTGGAAGCTTCTTGCAGTCATCATGCCTTGGAGCAACAGGTTCACAGCTTTCAGGCCAAGATCAACGACATGAAGAAAGTGCTGACAGTTTGTCAGCACTGAGCTGGTCTTCCATACCAAGGCCCTGGAGCTCTACACACAGTGCTTCCAGACACTGACCGTCATTGACCCAGGCGGTGACCTGAAGGAATTCAAGCTGCAGATGAAGCCAGCCGAAGCAGTGCGTCAGGACATAGCACGCACAGCTACCCAGCGGTCCCTGAACAGCAACAACAGCAGCAGTCATCCTGCTCCTCGTCGGACCCTATCCCCTTGTCCATCTCCAGTGCCCCGGTTAGCAATGGTATGCCCAGAGAGGCACTGGATGATGACACTGATGACTATGAAGATGATGATGATGAAGGCTGATTACCTCAGCTGGATGGAGTAACGAGTCAAGGTTCAAGAGTGAGGAAAGTCCACATGAATGTAAGGGTATACAGAACGTATTGGAGGCTGTGATAGGCTGTGCCTCAGTGGCACAAGCCTCTTTGGTTGGGGGGTTGTCACGGACGTACATACTTTTGGTTGAGAAGATAAATCATTTCTTTTCAAACCCAGTATAAAGTGGAGTGTTACCAGTGACTTCTTTACTGCATTGGCCGGGTGTTGACCGGTGTGCTATTTGTGTCATCCCGGGTGCGCTATGTCCGTGCATTTCGCTCCCATCCTCCAATATTTCTCTTCATTTTTTTTATTTTAAAGCTTTCTTTTTCTGTTTTATCGCTTTCCACGTGGTTCATCAGCTGATGTCAGGTACCACAGGTGAGCTGTTTTTACCTGTTGCCATCTTGGTTAGGCTAGTGGTGTGGCACTCGTTTACGGACCGTCGAGTCAGATCTCCGTCTCTGCTAGCTGGGCCCACTTTTCTTTATCCACTTTGGTGTGGGTTGTGTGGAAGAGTCTTTCACCCTTCAGCGGGTCGGAAAGTATTCCACTGGACACCTCTGGGATCCCTATCCCTGCCAGCTGGAAGAACCACCTTGGGTCGTCCCTGACCTGGAGTCCCCTTCGGTGTGGACCAGCACGGGTTCGGCTTCCACCCTTCGTTGGACTGGGGAGCGAACCGTTTCTCACCTCGCCCACCCGCCATTTTTGGTAAATATGTTCTGTTGTGGACAGTGTTTTGTTTTATTTGGGTTTTCTAACCTTTCAGCGGTTGAGAGGTTTTTCTTTTCCCTTCATGTGCTGTTGGCTTGGGCACACCTTTTCGGCGTGTAACTGCTCCAAAGAGGGGGAGCAGATGTGGAACTTGTATCGAGATATGCATCTTGTAGAATTGTAGAAACGCATTATCTTTAATTGCGTTTTCGGTCCTTGGCGGCTAGGGGTTCTGTTACTTTGGACTAAGTTGAAAATCTCTTACTATATGATATCCCTTCATTTCGGTCAATGGAAGCTGTGGGTTTTTTTTCCTGGTTATACAGGTTGAGTCAATGCTTATCTCCCCTCTTTTCCAAAGGTGTCAGACTGGAATTATGTGATAAATATTGTCTTTTGCCCAATATGTGATTTTGGCCGGATGGGATAGACGTGTGGATGAATTCTAATTGTGTTCTTTTCATTGGAGCTTTTGTTGACTAAGGATATTATCCTTAGTACAGGTCAAGTAAAAGCAAAGGAAAAGGGGAAAGAAATTATTCTAGTTCATTTGCCCTTTTGTAGTGACAAAGACATTGTTGACCTTATTTACGGTATTGTGACCCTTCATACTGTGACGCACTGCCGGACCCACTATGTTGCCACACACTGACTACAACAAGGACTATAGGGTGATGACTTCTTATCTGGAGACTGATCTCCGCCGTAGGGCGGGATTTTTCGCCCTTTTTCTTCAGCTGCAGCTCCGGTCTTGGGCTGGCTGGGCGACCAGCATCTACAGACCCTGCAGTCATCCTTCGCCCAGGCACCAGTCGTTACTCAGACCTGCGGACTGGTGGTGCTGACTGGTGGTGGTGAACCTTGTCTCCTTCACTGAGACATCTGCTTCACCTCGGACTGGAAGACCAGCCCACTACGAACTTCACCCCTCTACAGGATCCACCTCCCTCTGCGAACCTCCCCGGCTCATGAACTCGAGTTTTCCATCTTGTGTAGTGTGGACGTGGGTCTGGCGTGCGTGTGCGTGGGTTTAAAGCCTGTCACTGATTCGTTTTGTTTTGTTTTGTTTTGGGGGGGGGGTTATTTGTTGAACTCTAGCTGTGTAGGTCCTGTTGGATGTAGCATTGTTTCTAGAACTGTCTTTCTTCCGTTATTCTGCTGAATGTCCATGTAGCGGGTTAGCGGGTTAGGTTGGGACAGTAGCGGGATCCTGGGGTATTTGGGATTTTTTTTTTTTTTTTTTTTTGTGGTCTATTCAATTTATTTTGTCCCCTAGGTCAGCTAGTTCTGAATAGTGCCTTTCTCTTCTATGCCCTCCTTTTTTTTTTCTTCCTCTCTCGACTATCTTTTCTCTTCTTTGTTAGGATCCATACCCGTCTGGAGTGCCAGTGCGAGTGAATGATTGTAATGTGAATAAAAGTATTGTCGAACTTCTTCCTCTTGTGGTCTGGTGGTGTGAGGGATTGAGTGATCGCTCCGTTTCTGCCACTGCACATTACCTGTATAAGAACCCCCTCCCCCCCCCCCCCCCCTGTCAGGTGTACTCGCACTTGACATCTGTCTTTGAATGTGCTCATATCTTTGGCTGTGTGTCTGTCTGTCTTTAAATGTGCTCATATCTTTGGCTGTGTGTGTCTATGTCTCTTTGAATGTGCTCATATCTTTGGCTGTGTGTGTCTATGTCTGTCTTCGAATGTGCTTGTATCTTTGGCTGTGTGTCTATGTCTGTCTTTGAATGTGCTCATATCTTTGGCTGTGTATGTGTCTGTGTTTGACTGTTCATGTCTCTGTTCTTGAATGTTCACGCTGTCCGTGGCTTGGAAGGTGTGAGAAAAGAGGTGCCTGATTCTTGTCTGTTCGCCTTTCACTCAGAGGTGCCTGATTCATGTCTGTTCGCCTTTCACTCAGGGATCATAAGACACAGCATTATCTCGCAGGAAATGGAGGGTTAGGTTTAAGTCTAACGAACCCCAAGAGGCCGACAGACAGGCTGGTAGTTTTAAGTCACTGTGAGCTTGCCTCATCCAGGCAGATAACTCGTCATGACGACATGTCCAGACCACTCTGTAGACCACACTGAAGGCCCCCAGTCACAGGGAAGACGTCCTGAACTGGTCTGGGCCTTGCCCTTTGACCTTGACAGGCCATGTTAGGGACTTGACTGCTGCAGAGTCTGTGGCAGCAACACTGGCATCAGAGACAGGATGTTGAACTCAAAACGGTCTGCATTTTTTTCACGTGGATGCCAACACTCAGAAGTGTGGGTCCTGTTGGGTTGTGAAGATGTTGCAGATCTCACAAGGCCATATTTATGTAGATAAGGGAGTGAGTTGTGCAGGGTTGTGGCGTTGTAGAGATCACAAGGTCGTGTTGATGTATATGAAGAACTGTGAGTTGGGAGGGGGGTGGGGGGGTCGTGATGGTGTTCCAGGGAGCACAAGAAGATGACCATGGAGATGGAGGATCTGCAAGAGAAGCTGAAAGACATCCAGTTCTTCAAAGTCACACGTGAAGTACAGGCCGTGAGTTGACGCAGTCTGTCATTTGACGTAGACTGGTGTGATCATTTGACGTACACTGGTGTGTCATTTGACGTAGACTGGTGTGGCATTTGACGTAGACTGCTGTGTCATTTGACGTAGACTGGTGTGTCATCTGACGTAGACTGGTGTATCAGTTGATGTAGACTGGTGTCTGTCAGTTGATGTAGACTGGTGTCTGTCAACAGATGAAGACTGCTGTCAGTTGATGTAGACTGCTGTCTGTCAGTTGATGTAGACTGCTGTCAGTTGATGTAGACTGGTGTCTGTCAACAGATGAAGACTGCTGTCTGTCAACAGATGAAGACTGCTGTCTGTCAAATGTCAGTTGATGTAGACTGCCGACTTCAGTTGATGCAGACTGGTATCTGTCAGTTGATGTAGACTGCTGTCTGTCAGTTGATGTAGACTACTGTCTATCAACAGATGAAGACTGCTGTCTGTCAACAGATGTAGACTGCTGTCTGTCAGTTGATGTAGACTGCTGTCTGTCAACAGATGTAGACTGCTGTCAGTTGATGTAGACTGCTGTCTGTCAACAGATGAAGACTGCTGTCTGTCAGTTGATGTAGACTGCTGTCTGTCAGTTGATGTAGACTGCTGTCTGTCAGTTGATGTAAACTGCTGTATGTCAATTGATATAGACTGCTGTCTGTCAGTTGATGTAGACTGGTGTGTCAGTTGATGTAGACGGCTGTCTGTCATTTGATGTAGACTGGTGCGTGTCAGTTGATGTAGACTGCTGTCTGTCAGCTGATGTAGACTGTCTGTCAGTTGATGTAGACTGCTGTCTGTCAGTTGATGTAGACTGCTGTCTGTCAAGAGATGTAGACTGCTGTCTGTCAACAGATGTAGACTGCTGTCTGTCAACAAATGTAGACTGCTGTCTGTCATTTGATGTAGACTGGTGTGTGTCAGTTGATGTAGAGAGGTGTCTGTCAGTTGATGTAGACTATCAGTTAATGTAGACTGGTGTCTGTCTGTTGATGTAGACTGGTGTGTGTCAGTTGATGTAGACTGCTGTCTGTAAGTTGATGTAGACTGGTATGTGTCAGTTGATGTAGACTGCTGTCTGTCATTTGATGTAGACTGGTTCGTGTCAGTTGATGTAGACTGCTGTCAGCTGATGTAGACTGTTTGTCAGCTGATGTAGACTGCTGTCAGTTGATGTAGACTGCTGTCAGATGTAGACTACTGTCTGTCAACAGATGTAGACTGCTGTCTGTCAACAAATGTAGACTGCTGTCATTTGATGTAGACTGGTGTGTGTCAGTTGATGTAGAGGTGTCAGTCAGTTGATGTAGACTGCTATCAGTTAATGTAGACTGGTGTCTGTCTGTTGATGTAGACTGGTGTGTGTCAGTTGATGTAGACTGCTGTGTGTCAGTTGATGTAGACTGCTGTCTGTCAACAGATGAAGACTGCTCGCTGTCAACAGATGAAGACTGCTGTCTGTCAACAGATGAAGACTGCTGTCAGTTGATGTAGACTGCTGTCTTCAGTTGATGTAGACTGGTATCTGTCAGTTGATGTAGACTGCTGTCTGTCAGTTGTAGACTGCTGTCAGTTGATGTAGACTGGTGTGTGTCAGTTGATGTAGACTGGTGTGTGTCAGTTGATGTAGACTGCTGTCAGTTGATGTAGACTGTTGTCTGTCAGTTGATGTAGACTGCTGTCAGTCAGTTGATGCAGACTGGTGTCTCTCAGTTGATGCAGACTGCTGTCAGTCCGTTGATGTAGACTGGTATCTGTCTGTTGGTGTTTACTGGAATCTGTCAGTTGATGTAGACTGGTGTGTGTCAGTTGATGTAGACTGGTGTGTATCAGTTGATGTAGACTGGTGTGTCAGTTGATGTAGACTGGTGTGTGTCAGTTGATGTAGACTGGTATCTGTCTGTTGATGTAGGCTGGTGTGTATCAGTTGATGTAGCCTGCTGTCAGTTAGTTGATGCAGACTGCTGTCAGTTGATGTAGACTGGTGTCTGTCAGTTGATGTAGACTAGTGTGTGTCAGCTGACGTAGACTGATGTGTGTCTGTTGACGTAGACTGGTGACTGTCAGTTGATGTACACTGCTGTCTGTCAGTTGATGTACACTGCTGTCTGTCAGTTGATGTACACTGCAGTCTGTCAGTTGATGTACACTGCTGTCTGTCAGTTGATGTAGACTGGTGTGTGTCAGTTGACATAGACTGGCATTCACATCAGTGGCTGGGTTCAGCTCCAGTCTGACATGGGGAATGTATGTAAACATATTAGTTATCACCTACATTCTTAAATTTTCGGAATGTAGTCCCCGCCTTCATTAATTACAAAGAAGGTAGTCTTGTCTCCATCATTCACCAAAGAATGTAAAACCTATCTTCATAATTTATCAAGAAAGGCAATTCATTTCTTCATCATTCACAAAGTATGGTAGTCCCTATCTTCATCATTCACGAAGTATGGTAGTCCCTGTTTATCATTCACCAAGGCAAGAAGTCCCTATCTTCAGCAAAAAGGTAACCCATATTTTCATCATTCACCCAAAAGGGTATACCCTAGCTTCATTCACCCAAAAGGGTATTCCCTAGCTTCATTCACCCAAAAGGGTATACCCTAGCTTCATTCACCCAAAAGGGTATACCCTAGCTTCATTCACCCAAAAGGGCATTCCCTAGCTTCATTCACCCAAAAGGGTATCCCCTAGCTTCATTCATCCAAAAGGGCATTCCCTAGCTTCATTCACCCAAAAGGTTATCCACTAGCTTCATTCACCCAAAAGGGTATCCCCTAGCTTCATTCACCCAAAAGGGCATTCCCTAGCTTCATTCACCCAAAAGGGTATCCCCTAGCTTCATTCACCCAAAAGGGCATTCCCTAGCTTCATTCACCCAAAAGGTTATCCACTAGCTTCATTCACCCAAAAGGGTATCCCCTAGCTTCATTCACCCAAAAGGGCATTCCCTAGCTTCATTCACCCAAAAGGGTATCCACTAGCTTCATTCACCCAAAAGGGCATTCCCTAGCTTCATTCACCCAAAAGGGTATCCCCTAGCTTCATTCACCCAAAAGGGTATACCCTAGCTTCATTCACCCAAAAGGGCATTCCCTAGCTTCATTCACTCAAAAGGGTATCCCCTAGCTTCATTCACTCAAAAGGGTATCCCCTAGCTTCGTTCACCCAAATGGGTAGTCCCTAGCTCCATCTTTCACCAAGCATGGTAATCCCTATCTTCATCACTCACCAACAAGGGTAGTCCCTGTTTATCATTCACCAAGGCAAGAAGTCCATATCTTCATCATTCACCAAAGAAGGTAGTCCATATCTTCATCATTCACCAAAGAAGGTAATCCCTATCTTTACCATTCATTTAGGAAGGTAGTACCTATTGTCATCATTTACCAAGACAGGAAGTCCCTATCTTGATCACTTACCAAGAAAGTCCCTCACTGTATCATTCACCACAGAACGTAGTCTCTCTCTATCTAAAAAAAAATCGCCAAGGAAAGTAATCCTTATCTTCAATTGTCCGTATGTTTATCTTTCACCAGGGAAGGTAATCCCTAGCTTCATCATTCACCACAGAACATAGTATCTATCTTGAAAGTCATCAAGGAAAGTGGTCCTTATCTTCAATTGTCCCTGTCGTTAACTTTCACAATGGGGTAGTCCCCATCTTCATCATTCAACAAGGAAGGTAGTCTGTCTTCAAAATTCCTCAAGAAAGATAGTCCCTGCTTTCATCATCCACCAAGGAAAGTAGTCTATGTTTAGAATTCACAAAGGAACAAAGCCTGTCTTCACAATTTACAAAGAGAGGTTGTGTTGATCTTCCTTATTCACCAGAAACGTAGCCTCTATCTTCAAATTTTACCAAGGCAGGTTGTCCCTATGTTCATCTGTCACCAAGGCAGGTGGTTCTCATGTTCTTTAGCACTCATTAAGCAGAGATAGTCCCTGTCTCTTTCATGTAATCACCGTGTGTGGCTGATGTGTTTCAGTATCTGAATGAACGGGACTATGAAGCCAAGAAAGCCAGGGACATCGCGTCCATGGAACAGACCATCGCCCTGCAGAAGAAGGTAAGGTGTAGTGCACTACGTGGTCAGCCACACAGTCAGTGATTGTCCACTGAAGTCATCCACACAGTCAGTGGTTGTCCACTGAAGTCATCCACACAGTCATTGTCCACTGAAGTCATCCACACAGTCAGTCATTGTCCACTGAAGTCACCCACACAGTCAGTTATTGTCCGCTGAAGTCATCCACACAGTCAGTTATTCTCCGCTGAAGTCAGCCACACAGTCAGTTATTGTCCACTGAAGTCAGCCACACAGTCAGTCATTGTCCACTGAAGTCAGCCACACAGTCAGTCATTGTCCACTGAAGTCAAATGAGGACAGAAGACGGAGCCGGAGCCTCAGAACACACAGCTGTCCTAACAAACGTGGTGACGTCATGGGCCATGCTTCAGTGAAGTGCTGAATGTGTCTGACACCTGGGCCAATCTCAGGCTGGTGCGGATCCAGGGATGGAGGACAGGGTGGACAGCAGGAGGAAGCTGAGCCTACAGTGTGGCAGACTGTGTGCTCTAGCGGCACGGGGACGCTGGCTTGACAGTTCTGTGGAAGTGCCGTGTCAGACCCGTGGTAATGATTTAATGACGTGCAGTCTGTTGTACTTCTCTCCATGTCATTAATCCATCTTCACCCAACCTGGCTGAGCCATTCCACTGCACTCTGACCTTTTACAGGGGTAGTGGCCAAACAGTGAGCAGGTTCAAATACTCCTCTACTAAAAATGTAAACAGACAACTGGCAGAAACAGTCCAGGTGATGATAACGAAATCCGTTAAAAGTGACGGATATCGTCGCTTCACATTTGCCTAGCTATAGGGTTGTTCGGATGGGCATTATTGTTTTGAACCACTTTTCTGAAAAAGGATGGGTCATAGGGACTTTAGGCAGAGAAGTGTTTACTTGCTGTTGGTACTTGATACAACTGTACTGTCATGGCAATGGCAGAAGTTGCTGAAAAGCACGGCTTTCGACGCGGACGGTCATGTGAGACTCAACTCCTAGGGTATGTGGACGAAGCGACCAGAGAGATCGAGAAGGGAAACCAGGAGGACACTATCGTCCTCGACTTCTCAAAGGCCTTCGACAAAGTTAGCCATACCCTACTGGTCCACAAACTAAGTCGTTACGGCATCGTAGGCTGCACCAATGCCTGGATTAAGGACTTCCTTGCGGACAGACAGCAGGCTGTTGTGGTGGAGGGAACAAGATCTGATTTTCTACCTGTAGAATCCGGTGTCCCTCAAGGCTCGGTCCTGGGGCCGAGTCTTTTTCTTCTATATATAAATGACCTTCCTGATGGCATCAAGTCGAAAGTCCGCCTATTTGCCGACGATACCATGTGCAGCAAGACCATCACGAAGAAAAAAGATGAGAGAGTGCTGCAAGAAGACCTACACTCCCTTACCACCTGGGAGGAGAAGTGGTCTATGGAGTTCCATCCACAGAAGTGCTCAACGCTGAGAGTTTCTCGGAAGCGGAACAAGATTGCCCCTGTGTATGAGCTACATGGCCAGAATATCGAAAACGTCAACACCACTAAATATCTTGGTGTCAACATCCAGTACAATATGCAGTGGGAATCTCACATTGACTCCATCACGAAGAAAGCCAGCAAGACCCTAGGCTTTGTCCAGCGCAACCTCAAGATCGGCAACAAGAAAACAAAGGAAACTGCGTATAAAGCCCTTGTTCGCCCGCTTCTTGAGTACGCAGCCACCGTCTGGGATCCCTACACTGCAAACGAGATTGAGGCCCTCGAGAAGATCCAACGAAGAGCAGCAAGATGGGTGTCAAATCGCCACCGCCAAACATCATGCGTCGACTCCATCCTTGACTCTCTTAATTGGCCTTCCCTACAACAGCGTCGTAAGAAAGCCCGCTTGGAGATGTTTTATAAATTCCATCACGGATTCATCTCCATCAACTCCACGTACCTGCCCAAACCATCTGACAGCAGGCTGAGCTCGAGGATCAACAATGACCAGAGCTACGACATTCCAACATGCACGACGCGGTACGGGCAGATGACGTTCTTTCCAAGGACCATACCAGAATGGAACAAGTTGCCTCAGGAGGTTGTGACAGCCGAGTCACTGGACTGCTTCAAGTCCAGGTTGGCCTCCCATCTTTAGAACCTGAAACAACCACCCACCCACCCCTTCCCCATTACCCCCAACCCCCTTGCCCTCCTCTTTTTTTTTTTTTTTTTTTTTTTTTTTTTTCCAACAAATCCTCACAACAGCGCAATCTTCGGCAATCTCCCCAAATACGACAAAACCATCAGCAAAATGTTGTTGGTCGTACAACGGAAGAAGAATTCCAACCAGATCTGGTCGAGAATAAGTGAGCTTTACAGCGCTTAAATTTTCAAACGAACCACAGATGCCTGACAGCTAGGTAAGTATTAAGACATCTGTCACGGGGCGACTTTGCCATTTCCGAAGTGACAACAGATGCCTGACAGCTAGGTAAGTATTAAGACATCTGTCACGGGGCGACTTTGCCATTTCCGAAGTGACAACAGATGCCTGACAGCTAGGTAAGTGTTAAGACATCTGTCACGGGGCGACTTTGCCATTTCCGAAATGACAACAGATGCCTGACAGCTAGGTAAGTGTTAAGACATCTGTCACGGGGCGACTTTGCCATTTCCGAAGTGACAGCAGATGCTGACAGCTAGGTAACTGTCAAGACATCTGTCACGAGAGGACAGCCATTTCCGAAGTGACAACAGATGCCTGACAGATAGGTAACTGTCAAGACATCTGTCACGAGAGGACAGCCATTTCCGAAGTGACAACAGATGCCCGACAGCTAGGTAACTGTCAAGACATCTGTCACGAGAGGACAGCCATTTCCGAAGTGACAACAGATGCCTGACAGATAGGTAACTGTCAAGACATCTGTCACGAGAGGACAGCCATTTCCGAAGTGACAACAGATGCCCGACAGCTAGGTAACTGTCAAGACATCTGTCACGAGAGGACAGCCATTTCCGAAGTGACAACAGATGCCTGACAGCTAAGTAAGTGTTAAGATATCTGTCACGGGGCGACTTTGCCATTTCCGAAGTGACAACAGATGCCCGACAGCTAGGTAAGTGTTAAGACATCTGTCATTACTGTTCAGATGTGTCATTGCTATGTGTGTCATTGCTGTTCAGATTTGTGTCATTGCTATGTGTGTCATCACTGTTCAGATGTGTCATTGCTATGTGTGTCATTACTGTTCAGATTTGTGTCATTGCTATGTGTGTCATTACTGTTCAGATGTGTCATTGCTATATGTGTCATTACTGTTCAGATTTGTGTCATTGCTATGTGTGTCATTACTGTTCAGGTGTGTCATCGCTAGATTTCATTGCTATGTGTCATTGCTACGCGTATCATTACTGTTCAAATGTGTCATTGCTATGTCTGCTATGTGTCATAATTGTTCAGATGTGTCGTTGCTGTGTCATTCCTATGTGTCTGCTGTGTGTGTCATAATTGTTCAAATGTCATTGCTATGTTCCTGCTATGTGTGTCATAATTGTTCAGATGTGTCATTGCTATATGGCTGCTATGTGTGTCATTATTGTTCAGATGTGTCATTGCTATATGTCTGCTATGTGTCATAATTGTTCAGATGTGTCATTGCTATATGTCTGCTATGTGTGTTCAGATGTCTGTGTTGCTGTCAGTGTGTGTCATAGAGCCTGGAGCCCTGAATCCCAGAAGAAGTGAGACGTCCTCACGTTGGTCGTTGATGTCAGCTGGACTTGCCACCAAGGCCCCGCCCATTCCACCCGCCCTGTGGCCTAGCCCCGCCCCTTTTCCGTCCTTCCCCCATCTCACATAGATATAACCCCCCCCCCTCTCTCTCCTCTCTCTCTCTCTCTCTCTCTCTCTCTCTCTCTCTCTCTCTCTCTTAGGCGCACATGGGCGCGTAAACAGAGAGTGGGGGAGTGGGAGGTGGGGGGGGAAGAGTAGTTTGTTGGTGTGTTGTTTTTCAGGTCCATAGCAAAGTGATGGCGGAGAAACAGCGCGTCATTGACAGCGTGGCCAAAGCCATGAAGCAGCGTGACGAAGCCAAGGTCGCCAAGGAAGTAGAACTCACCGAGCTGAACGTGCTGTCCAACGAGTACTACAACATCGCACGTGTCATGGGTCGGTAGGATCTGCTCTGCGTGGCTGTGCCCTGCTTATCTGGAGCAGTGTAGAATTGTGTTGTGGAGCTGGTAGACTGCAGTGTAAGATTGTGTTGTGGAACTGGTAGACTGCAGTGTAGGATTGTGTTGTGGAACTGGTAGACTGCAGTGTAAGATTGTGTTGTGGAACTGGTAGACTGCAGTGTAGGATTGTGTTGTGGAACTGGTAGACTGCAGTGTAGGATTGTGTTGTGGAACTGGTAGACTGCAGTGTAGGATTGTGTTGTGGAACTGGTAGACTGCAGTGTAGGATTGTGTTGTGGAACTGGTAGACTGCAGTGTAGGATTGTGTTGTGGAGATGGTAAACTGTAGTATAGGATTGTGTTGTGGAACTGGTAGACTGCAGTATAGGATTGTGTTGTGGAACTGGTAGACTGCAGTATAGGATTGTGTGGTGGAACTGGTAAACGGCAGTGTAGGATTGTGTTGTGGAACTGGTAAACTGCAGTGTAGGATTGTGTTGTGGAACTGTAAGACTTGATGTGTTGGAGGAAGTGTAGGATTGTCTTGTGGAACTGGTAGACTTGTGTTGGAGGAAGTGTAGGATTGCGTTGTGGAACTGTAAGACTTGATGTGTTGGAGGAAGTGTAGGATTGTGTTGTGGAACTGTAAGACTTGATGTGTTGGAGGAAGTGTAGGATTGTCTTGTGGAACTGGTAGACTTGTGTTGGAGGAAGTGTAGGATTGTGTTGTGGAACTGTAAGACTTGATGTGTTGGAAGTGTAGGATTGTCTTGTGGAACTGGTAGACTTGTGTTGGAGGAAGTGTAGGATTGTGTTGTGGAACTGTAAGACTTGATGTGTTGGAAGTGTAGGATTGTCTTGTGGAACTGGTAGACTTGTGTTGGAGGAAGTGTAGGATTGTGTTGTGGAACTGTAAGACTTGATGTGTTGGAGGAAGTGTAGGATTGCGTTGTGGAACTGGTAGACTTGATGTGTTGGAGGAAGTGTGGGATTGTGTTGTGGAACTGTTAGACTTGATGTTTTGGAGGAAGTGTGGGATTGCGTTGTGGAACTGTTAGACTTGATGTGTCGGAGGAAGTGTAGGATTGTGTTGTGGAACTGTTAGACTTGATGTGTTGGAAGTGTGGGATTGTGTTGTGGAACTGTAAGACTTGATGTGTTGGAAGTGTGGGACTGTGTTGTGGAACTGTTAGACTTGTGTTGGAGGAAGTAGTAATAAAAGCATCCAACCATTCTCACCGACCAAAAACAGTAACGAACTTTTGCTGGGCAGAAGGAAGAAGAATGTTCTCCTTTGATTGATAAACATTAGTCATTGAAGGTCTTTTTACCAAAAATGAACAATTGTAAGATCAAACTTCAACATCCCCTCTTGATCAAAACGATTTTCATTAATAAATTTAACAACCACTTAGCAGTCTTAACTAAACGAATACTGACATTCTATGACAAGTAATCTTAACTACGTTATGCTGGCAATCTGTAATACATATCTTACAAGAGTACTCATTTTCCAAAAAGCCGTATTTTGAACTTGTTCAGCTGAGGCTTTGTATTTCTTCAGTGGGGCAGTGCTTGAGCACAGCTTGCCTCTGTTCAACTCAGAACGTACCAAGTGACATCGGACATCAGTATACTTTGATCTGTGACGGCTATCTGGATTGTTCGCGACAGCAAATACCTTGATTGTCTTCAAACATCAAAGCCATCTCATCTTGATGTCCAATGCCGATGTCTCTAAAAACTGACTGGGATGTAAACTCTCTTGTAGTGCGGCTGCGAAAGCAGTGTATTCAACATATGGCCACAACTCCTTTGGTAATCCTGTTTGAATGAGCATACATCTTCCAATCTTACATATGGTGCGCCATGTCTTTCTGCAGTCCCATTTTGTTGTGGGGAATATGGAGCAGACATCCCGTGCTTTTTCTGATTTCTCTGCAGAAGTGTTCTGGACTCTCCTGAGATCAGGGCAATTCCATGGTCTGACCCGATTGATTTCACCATGGTCTGACCTGATTGATTTCACCATGGTCTGACCTGATTGATTTCACCATGGTCTGACCTGATTTCACCATCCCATGGTCTGACCTGATTGATTTCACCATTCCATGGTCTGACCTGATTGATTTCATCATCCCATGATCATCCCATGGTCTGACCTGATTGATTTCATCATAGTCTGACCTGATTGATTTCATCATCCTATGATCATCCCATGGTCTGACCTGATTGATTTCACCATGGTCTGACCTGATTGATTTCATCATCCTATGATCATCCCATGGTCTGACCTGATTGATTTCATCATCCCATGATCATCCCATGGTCTGACCTGATTGATTTCATCATCCCATGATCATCCCATGGTCTGACCTGATTGATTTCACCATGGTCTGACCTGATTGATTTCATCATCCTATGATCATCCCATGGTCTGACCTGATTGATTTCACCATGGTCTCACCTGATTGATTTCACCATGGTCTGACCTGATTGATTTCACCATTCCATGGTCTGACCTGATTGATTTCACCACCCCATGGTCCGACCCGATTGATTTCACCATGGTCTGACCTGACTGATTTCACCATGGTCTGACCTGATTGATTTCACCATCGTCTGACCTGATTGATTTCACCATGGTCTGACCTGATTGATTTCACCATTCCATGGTCTGACCTGATTGATTTCACCACCCCATGGTCTGACCTGATTGATTTCACCATGGTCTGACCTGATTGATTTCACCATTCCATGGTCTGACCTGATTGATTTCACCATGGTCTGACCTGATTGATTTCACCATGGTCTGACCTGATTGATTTCACCATTCCATGGTCTGACCTGATTGATTTCACCATGGTCTGACCTGATTGATTTCACCACGGTCTGACCTGATTGATTTCTCCACCCCATGGTCTGACCTGATTGATTTCACCATTCCATGGTCTGACCTGATTGATTTCACCATTCCATGGTCTGACCTTACTGATTTCAGCATGGTCTGACCTGATTGATTTCACCATGGTCTGACCTGATTGATTTCACCATGGTCTGACCTGATTGATTTCACCATGGTCTGACCTGATTGATTTCGCCATCTCATGGTCTGACCTGATTGATTTCACCATCTCATGGTCTGACCTGATTGATTTCACCATGGTCTGACCTGATTGATTTCACCATTCCATGGTCTGACCTGATTGATTTCACCATTCCATGGTCTGACCTGATTGATTTCACCATGGTCTGACCTGATTTTCACCATGGTCTGACCTGATTGATTTCTCCACCCCATGGTCTGACCTGATTGATTTCACCATGGTCTGACCTGATTGATTTCACCATGGTCTGACCTGATTGATTTCACCATGGTCTGACCCGATTGATTTCACCATCCCATGCGGGGCAGAATCAGCCAGGAATCTTTCTGTTGCCACTACTGTTTAACTTCCGCATGTCATAGAATACACCAGCATTGCTCTTGAACAATGAAGTGTAACAATAATGGACTATGGAAGCCTTCGTGTGAGGCTGGGCTCACAGCGCCAGCAAAATCAGTGTGCACCAACTCTAGTCCTGTTCTTGTCATGACTCCCATCACACACACTTCATCACTCTCCTTTGTTTTCTCTACAACTTTCATTCCATCAACAACACTTTCAGTCTTCAAAACATCCTCAGAATTGTAGTGGCCAAGTGTCTCCTGCCAACCCAAGAGATCTTGTGTGTAATTCACTGTGTCAAAACTCATTACCCGAGTTATTTGTATCCAGATGATACAGTGAGCTACATTTCCCTGTGAGAAACTTGATACCATCTTGTGCACAAGTTCTGCAAAGTCTGACTGGAAAGAGACACTTGACCCTGGTCATAGCAGCTTGTACTGACAGATGGACAGCAACATTACCGGTCTGAATGTTGGGCACAGGTAGACCTGTGTATAGTGCTGTACTGACCTGTCTGTATGTTGGGCACAGCTAGACCTGTGTCTAGCGCTGTACTGACAGCGACATGACCTGTGTGTTTGCCACAGCTAGACCTTTGTCTAGTGCTGTACTGACAGCCACATGACCTGTCTGTGTGTTTGGCACCGGACAGATGTGAGCTAACAATGTTTCAGTGCGAACTTAGTGTTGACGTTTTCACCCTCAATCCCTCCCTAACCCCAAACCTGTTTTTATTCTACATACATTCGCTAGAGGAGACTAGTTTGTTGCAGCGGATTCTTTAAGTTGTGGTAGTCACATGTTGCTAAATAAATGTCGTTTTAATTTCTCATACGGAAAATCCAAAGATCTCCGGATCAAAACCGTTGATGGGGTGTCCATGGCGTCATATATGACATCAAAAGTCTAGAGAGTGTCGGCGTGTTGAGGTCTGATATCAACAACGGGGCCAGGGGGCTGTCAAAGCACTGAGCTCTGTTACCACGGGAAGGTCGGCAGGGAGGAGGGGTTACAGGGAGGAGGGCTTACAGGGGTACAGTGTGTTATCAACCACTGTACATCAACCACTGCACATCAGCCACTGTACATCAACCACTGTACAGCAACCACTGTACATCAACCACTGTATATCAACCACTGTACATCAACCACTGTACATCAACAAATATATATCAATCATTGTGCCTCAGCAGATGTACATCAACCACATACATCAACCGTTGTACATCAAGCAATGTACATCAACCACTGTATATCAACCACTGTACACCAAGCGTTTGACATCAACCACTGTACATCAAGCGTTTGACATCAACCACTGTACATCAAGCGTTTGACATCAACCACTGTACATCAAGCAATGTGCATCAGCCACTGTACATCAAGCGTTTGACATCAACCACTGTACATCAAGCGTTTGACATCAACCACTGTACGTCAAGCAATGTACATCAGCCACTGTACATCAACCACTGTACATCCAGCACTGTACATCAGCCACTGTACATCAACCACTGTACATCAGCCACTGTACATCACTGTACATCAACCACTGTACATCAAGCACTGTACATCCAGCACTGTAGCTGGGGGGAGGGGGTGCGGTGACCTGGCTGTGTGTTGGCAGGTGACCCCAGTGCCGACATGAAGCTGCAGTACCAGAGGCTGTTGCACAGACGGACACTGATGGACTTGGCGCGGGCCCAGGCCCAGGAGCTGGCCGTCCTGAAGGCGGAGGTGCAGAGACTGCGGCTGAAGACGTTCCCCTGCATCCCACCCCGCAGACACTGAGCACAGGACACAGCACGGCGTGCCCCGGGATGGTCTGCTGGACCCTGCACTGTGCATCCACAGCTTGGCCAGCAAGGACCTGAACAATGGGCACGACCCTCTGAAGATAATGCTTTCATTCACTCTGCAGCCAGAGGTGTAGAGACGTCTCGTGTCTTGTGGAAGTAGGGTTTAATAGTTAGCTGTGACTATGTGCTGCATTCAGTCCTGTATGTCATTCCAGCCTTTGGTGTCAGTCACACGGTCGGTCTGTGGTCAGTGTTCAGCGGGAGGGCCATGCAGATGTCAACCTGTTTCCGCTTGGAACAATGCTTCACCAGTCACTGCAAACAGTAGAACGTGAATCTTTTTCATGCCCATCTAAACACACACACACACACACACACACACACACACACACACACACACACACAAGAGTAGTCGACGTAGATGTAAAGACCCTTCCAGTGCCTGTGAGTTGAAAACCACACAATCCGTGAATGGAAAGACAGTCCGAAAGTCTGTGTGTTGAAAGCCACACGATCCGTGAATTGAAAGACGGTCCGAAGGTCTGTGAGTTGAAAGCCACACGATCCGTGAATGGAAAGACTGACCGACGGTCTGTGAGTTGAAAGCCACACGATCCGTGAATGGAAAGACTGTCCGAAGGTCTGTGAGTTGAAAGCCACACGATCCGTGAATGGAAAGACAGTCCGAAGGTCTGTGAGTTGAAAGCCACACGATCCGTGAATGGAAAGTCTGAGTTGAAAGCCATACGATCCGTGAATGGAAAGACTCCGAAGGTCTGTGCATTAAACTTCACACAGTTTATGACTGCAAAGACTATTCTGCGGTCTGTGACTGGAAACCCACTGTGTCCGTGAATTGCAAGACTATGCTGAGGTCTGTGACTGGAAATCCACTGTGTACGTGAATTGGAAGACTATGCTAAGGTCTGTGATCTAAGAGCCACACTGGTCCTGGGTCTGACGTCACACGGAAAGATAGACATCAGTGACGTCATCCGGACAAAAATGACACCATTTTGTTCCTTTCTTTTTCTCCAGTCCCCCATCCTCTCCCTCTTTCTCGCCCACATTCAACAGATACTTTTGATACACACTGTTCATTGACCTGATCTTTTGATGCTTCAGTTTTGAATGTTTTATTCTTTACATTTTTTATGACTTGATTGACTAATGTTAAGACACGTGCATAGATTCATCAGTATATATGTATATGTATAACTTTACAAACTGACCGGACTGATTTACAGTTACGGATCATTCATGTACCTGTAGTGGATCAGATACTTCTTACGTTCTTTATTGAGATCCTTTTTATATCGGTATATGATAGTTTATAATTACATTTTAAGAAAATAATTTACATTAAAGAATATATTTTTTTCTTTCTTTCAGTGTTTGTTTCTGGTGTGTGTGTGTGTGTGTGTGTGTGTGTGTGTGTGTGTGTGTGTGTGTGTGTAGGGGGGATGGGATAGGATGGGATGGTAAACGTATGGTGTGTGTGTGTGTGTGTTGTGTGTGTGTGTGTGTGTGTGGTGTGTGTGTGTACAGGCACGCACATGTGACAGTATGTGCGTGTATCTGCCTTTTTCATTAAGTTTCACTGACATCCATTTACGTGTCAGAACACTAAGCTCTGTGTTGAGGTAGGAATGCAGTGTGTCCCTGTCCTCAACCTCACTGCTAGTCCCTACAAACAGCGGCACGTGCACCCACCACAGCACTGTTCTACACTGCCTTCCTGTCAACATGACGTCATCAGCACCGAGATCCAAGATTCTTTTCCATCTAGTTCATTTCGCCATGATGTCAATAGTACTGACATTCTTGTTTTCCATGTTACTCCTCTCACTATGTCAACAATGCAGACATCGATAATCCTTTTCCCCAGTCATTCCTTTCACCATGTCGTCATTCCTTTCACCATGTCGTCATTCCTTTCACCATTCCTTTCACCATGTCGTCATTCCTTTCACCATTCCTTTCACCATGTCGTCATTCCTTTCACCATGTCGTCATTCCTTTCACCATTCCTTTCACCCTGTCGTCATTCCTTTCACCATGTCTCATTCCTTTCACCATGTCGTCATTCCTTTCACCATTCCTTTCACCATGTCGTCATTC
The DNA here is from genome assembly GCA_033310375.1 of Conus canariensis. Lineage (NCBI taxonomy): Eukaryota > Metazoa > Mollusca > Gastropoda > Neogastropoda > Conidae > Conus > Conus canariensis. The sequence continues at coordinate 119,193,551 of CM065716.1, forward strand.
CTTTCACCATGTCGTCATTCCTTTCACCATGTCGTCATCAGTGCACGCATCCATAAACAGTCGTCCATTTTGGTGCAAGGTGACGAACGCTAATCTGGAGTTTCAAGAAGATGATCTGCCCTTTTGCTGGTAGGGTTCAGTCACTGGGGAGGGCTCCTTGCTTTGTGGTGACTGGGCAGACGAGGCAAAACCCCGCTTAACAATGTACCCAGCATCTGTGTAGGGACGTGAACCCTCCACTCTCTGGGGCCAGGCTTTGTGGTGTGACCACTCACTGGCTCCGTCAGTTTGCAGAGGAAGGAGCAGACATGCGGGAGGGGAAAGCAAGCTGAAACACCTCCCACTTGCAATGAGCAGAAAACGGCATCACGATGCAAGGGACGTAATCAGGTAAATGTTTTGTCCTAATCACCTGACAGAGTTGTCCCGCCGTGTCCACATTGTCATGCAACAGAACATGGCATGTAGTGTTGCCTCAAAAAAAAAAAAATATATATATATATATATATATATATCAATATCAATAAAACGGAGACAAACAACGAACTATAGAAAGAAAAATGAAATGAAATAAAACCTCCCCCTCTCTCTCTCTCTCTCTCTCTCTCTCTCTCTCTCTCTCTCTCTCTCTCTAACACACACACACACACACACAAACACACACACACACACACACACACACACACACACACACACACACACACACACACACACAAAAGCACGCACTATGCACAACATACTTGCACAACCACACGTTTTCATACACACACACACGCACACACACACACACACACACACACACACACACACACACACACAACTCAAAACTCTACAGGCCATGATACTGACTGACTCTATAAACCTGTTTCAAAAAGTGGAGAGTGGAATGGCTGCTTCCTGCTTGGCATGAAGTAATCTGCAACCTTCCATTGGAGAGACTCACATCGATGTACTGCCCTGGACATGCAGGATTTAAAGGAAATGAGAGAGCCTGACATACTGGCAGACAAGGCAACGATAAGAACTGGATTACTGCTTGGCCGATCTGAAGTGATAAGAAATCTAAAGAACCACCTAGACAAACAAGATCAAAGCCACTATACCATAGACCATCTTTCAGATCTGAACATCAACAGAGGAAGTGGCCACACATCCAGACTTAAAGGACGAGCAAGGAACATCACCATCCAAACAAATATTGGAATAATCTCAAAACCAAATACTGCGAAGACTCCTGGCGAATGGGGCAGACTCATACTAGGCCTTTCCAATGGCAGACACAAATGAGCAAACGCACGTGAACTGAAATGAGAGTTTAAATCTCTCAGGACTCTGTGACGAGAGTTGGGAGTGGGTCGGTGTGTTGTCTAGGGGGACTTGGAATATTTTCTCTAATCGAGTTATATTAAAATTTCACCCCCACCCTCTCTCTTACTAGTGATGGAAGAAACAACTTTCTGGTACCAGTCATCAAAAGAATTTTTTTTTCTCAGGATTGTTAAAATACTTTATAGTGGCTCAGGGATAAGTTTCCTTAAGCTTGTACTCTTAAAAGTACTTGTAGCTCTGAGAGACAGAATTAGAGAGAAGTTCAAACATTCAATACTGATTGAACAACAAAGAACCCACACAAGTTAAGTGCACTTTCACACATCAACTTCACTTGTTTACACAATGGTGAACTATTCTAATCAATTTCATAGAACTCAGTTCAGGCTGAGTTTTGGTTCCCACTATTTCATCATTAAGAGAGGGACAGTTCTGGATGAGCTGAGTTGGAGTCCACTTGGAATACCAGAACTTATCTGATGTTAGAGGATAGTTGATCTCTCTTGTTGCTGGTGACTGATCCACTTCTATGGAGCTGCTACTCAATTGCTGGCCTGTGGTGTTTCTTCACTACCAGGCATGCCCAGGGTGGATAGGGACTCAGGTTAGTTCAGGGAGATCAGTGAATCCTAGACAAGGAGTTTAGAGCATGAGAGATAACTATGTACTCCCTCTGGTTTACCCCTGTTGTCTTTGTGGCTACACTGTATTGTATCTACAGCTGGTCTGAGGAAGCTGTGACTGTTCTGGAGGGAGGGGGGGGGGGGGGGTCATCCCACCCCTTACCCTGGAATGGAACAATTTCCAAACTATGCTTGCACCATAACAGTTGGGGTTGTTTCGCAGCACCTATACCAGCACATACCAATTGACAAAGTGCTGTTTAACATAATTGCATCATTCACCGGCCGCACGCAGACTGTCCGCAAGCGGGTGGTTAATATGGCGGGGGTGGGGGGAGGGGGGGGAGGGGCGGTGATGGTGGTAGAAGAAGGGGGCGGCTTCTCTCTAATCTAGCAGAGAGAGAACGCGCATCAGCTAAGGGAAGGGAGAGGAGATGGAGGGAAGTGCGCAAGGGACTTTAAAATTAATGTAGTCCCTTTCTGTAACAATGTTGCGACTTCAACCAGATTGCGGGAAGAGTGACTGGGGTGAGGGTTTGAGGGAGGAAGGAAAGGGGGGAGGGGGAGATTTTGAGAGGGGAGAGATGGAGAAGTGGCATAGATCTGAAATCTATAGTGCCCTTTGTGAGACAAAAGGAGAGAGAAGGGGGGGGGGGGGGGGAGAGAGAGAGAGAAAGGGGATGGTGTGGTTGGCAATTCATCAGACTTCCTGAAAGTGTGCATCAATGAAGCAATGGAAGTATGTAAAGTGGAGAGTCCATATATATGGGTGTGTATGTGTTGGTGTGTGCGCAAGTGCATGTATGTGTGTTGTTATTGTTGTAGTTGGTGGTGGAGGTGGTAGTAGTGGTGTCACTGATATATATAATGACCATGTCATATAAAGAACAATTGTCTCCCACAAATAATCAAAGGCACACACACACACACACACACACACACACACACACACACACACACACACACACACACACACACACAGAGAGAGAGAGAGAGAGAGAGAGAGAGAGAACTTCAAACAGAAATAATCTCCCTGATGGCTAATCCGGTACTGGGATTTCACTCCGGCGTGAAAAGTCAAAGCAACGAAGCAGAACGGCTGCACGGTTCAGTGAACTGGCCAGGTGGACACCGCCTTTGCTGTCCTGTCATCTGGGGTCCGGGCTGTCAATATTGGTATTTGGCAACGTCAGGAGGTTAGCCTGGTGAGACAGAGGATTCCAGCACACCGCCAGGGTTCCCCAGGGACAGGGCAGGAGCCAGGAGGGATTTCACACCACGCTGGGTTCCTCCGGGTCATGCCAGCCCCCCCCCCCCTCTCTCTCTCTCTCTCTCTCTCTCTCTCTCTCTCTCTCTCTCTCTCTCTCTCTCTCTCCTATCAGGACACGACTGGCTGTCCACCCTGGGCACAGACCCTGAACACAGCATTGCTGGCCAACTGACCACGTGCTGTAGAGCTCTGTTCACTGCAATGGTCGTTCGAACGCCTCCTCCTCATAGATGATATCAGACGATCAGCAAGTGAAACATCTGTTCACTTCTACTCATGCACAGACACATCCATTATAATACAGACCCCAGCATTCAAACTGCGGATCCTCACAACAGTGCGGCTTCTTCAGGCTGAGCAATGACAGTAGCGACATCAGTGAAGAATGGATCATAACATTATACAATATTCATTCTGATTTTTTTGTGTGACTAATACTTTCTCCCTACAGAGTTCTATCAACACAGGACTACCTAATGAAAGATGATGTACCCAAATACATCTACCACAGACACACGCAACATCTTGAGGAAACGTGGCGTTCCAAGCGTTCTACCCTGGTGTTGTTGTAGCTGGCTGGCGTCGGCAGCTGGCCGAGGTGGAAGACTTCTGACACACTTTTCCTTTATAAAAGACGTTTTCCAAAACTACAAGTATTTCAGGTACAGAGAACTGCCGTGAAAGAATGGAATCATCGTACTCGTAAAGTACTCAGTACATTGTATAATGTCTCAAGGTATAAACATAGGGTTGACTATGTGAAATAAAGTACGAAGTACACTGTGTAATGTCTCAAGGCATAAACATAGCTTTCTCTATGGTTTCTTCACACTGAGGCGTAAACTGGAGTTACCCAGCCGTTTTGTAAAACTGGGAGCACGGTGTACTTCGTACTTTATTCCACATAGTCAACCCTATGTTTATACCTTGAGACATTATACAGTGTACTGAGTACTTTATTTCATATAGTCAACCCTATCTTTATACCTTGAGACATTATACAATGTACTGAGTACTTCATTTCACATAGTCAACCCTATGTTTATACCTTGAGATATTATACAATGTACTGAGTACTTCATTTCACATAGTCAACCATATGTTTATACCTTGAGATATTATACAATGTACTTAGTACTTTATTTCACATAGTCAACACAACGTTTATATCTTGAGACATTATACAATGTACTAAGTACTTTATTTCACATAGTCAACCCAACGTTTATACCTTGAGACGTCATACAATGTACTTATTACTTTATTTCATATAGTCAACCCAACGTTTATATCTTAAGACATTATACAGTGTACTTAAGATTTATTTCACATAGTCAACCCAACGTTTATACCTTGAGACATTATACAATGTACTGAGTACTTTATTTCACATAGTCAACCCTATGTTTATACCTTGAGACATTATACAATGTACTGAGTACTTTATTTCACATAGTCAACCCAACGTTTATACCTTGAGACATTATACAATGTACTGAGTATTTTATTTCACATAGTCAACCCTATGTTTATACCTTGAGACATTATACAATGTACTGAGTACTTTATTTCACATAGTCAACCCTATGTTTATACCTTGAGACATTATACAATGTACAGAGTTCTTTATTTCACATAGTCAGCCCTATGTTTATACCTTGAGACATTATACAGTGTACTTAGTACTTTATTTCATATAGTCAACCCTATGTTTATACCTTGAGACATTATACAATGTACTGAGTACTATATTTCACATAGTCAGCCCTATGTTTATACCTTGAGACATTATACAGTGTACTTAGTACTTTATTTTATATAGTCAACCCTATGTTTATACCTTGAGACATTATACAATGTACTGAGTACTATATTTCACATAGTCAGCCCTATGTTTATACCTTGACACATTATACAACGTACTGAGTACTTTTATTTCACATAGTCAACCCTATGTTTATACCTTGAGACATTATACAATGTACTGAGTACTTCATTTCATATAGTCAACCCTACGTTTATACCTTGAGACATTTTACAATGTACTGAGTACTTTATTTCATATAGTCAACCCTACGTTTATACCTTGAGACATTTTACAATGTACTTAGTACTTTATTTCATATAGTCAGTCTATTCCGGCTCCACAGTCCCAGTTTTGCAATGACTGCAAAACAGACTTGGAGTTAACACATGGTAGAACATTAAAGAAAGACACTGGTATCTCATGTATGCAAGTCAAAGCGATCAGTTTTGCATATAATTCTGCTGTGTACATTGAAAAAACTGTGTCTAAGATGAAAATGTTTTCTAAAACATAAGCATGGAACAACGACCCCTGAACCGCTACTGGTTGAATCCAGAACTGATTCATCAGACTACCGTTTAAGGTGATCTGAATCAGAACTGATTCATCAGACTACAGTTGAAGGTGATCCGAATCAGAGCTGATTCGTCAGACTACAGTTCATGGTGATTCATCAGACTGTTGTTTAAGGTGATCTGAATCAGAACTGATTCATCAGACTACAGTTTAAGGTGATCTGAATCAGAACTGATTCATCAGACTGCAGTTTAAGGTGATCTGTATCAAAATGATTCATCAGACTACAGTTTAAGGTATTCTGAATCAGAACTGATTCATCAGACTGCAGTTTAAGGTGATCTGAATCAGAACTGATTCATCAGACTACAGTTTAAGGTGATCTGTATCAAAATGATTCATCGGACTACAGTTTAAGGTGATCTGAATCAGAACTGAGTCCTCAGACTACAGTTTAAGGTGATCTGAATCAGAACTGAGTCATCAGACTACAGTTTAAGGTGATCTGAATCAGAACTGATTCATCAGACTACAGTTTAAGGTGATCTGAATCAAAACTGATTCATCAGACTACAGTTTAAGGTGATCTGAATCAGAACTGAGTCATCAGACTACAGTTTAAGGTGATCTGAATCAGAAGTCTCCGGGTGTTCCCCCACGTCAGTGACGTCTTCAGAGAACGGACTGTGGATGGTTGTATTGGGGTTCAACGTCGACAGCCATCTGGGGAGACTGCTGGTTGTGTTTGTAGCCCAGCCGACGGCAGAGGTCATGGTAGAGCAACTTCCGGTGACAGGACTGACGGGAGATGATCACTCCAGGAGAACAGGAGCAGGGTAGGGCAGCAAGGGGAGGGGGTGGGCGGGGACAGACCACAGGACAGTCGTTTTGGTTCAGTCAGGAAGCGATGAGAGAGAGAGAGAGAGAGAGAGAGAGAGAGAGAGAGAGAGAGAGAGAGAGAGAGAGAGAGAGAGAGAGAGAGGCAGTCATGCTGGCTCAATTATTAAGAGATGAGAACGGTCACCATTGTCAATTCAATCATTAAGGGGTAACAAGTACAGTCACTATTGTCAATTCAGTCATTAAGGGGTAGCAAGAACGGTCACCATTGTCAATTCAATCATTAAGAGTTAGCAAGTACGGTCACTATTGTCAATTCAATCAATAAGGGGTAACAAGAATGGTCACTGTTGGAAATTCAGTCTCAGTTCAATCATTAGGGCGAAAAGTCAGTCATCTCATTTCAATCATTAGGGAAACGTCAGTTATCTCAGTTCAATCATTATGGAGAGAAGTCAGTCATCTCAGTTCAATCCTTAGGGGAAAGTAAGTAAATTCAGTTCAATCATTAGGGAGAAATCGATCATCTCAGGTCATTAGTTAGGGGGAAGCCAATAATCTCAGTTCAATGATTGGAGGGGAAAGTCAGTCATCTCAGTTCAACGACTGGAGAGGAAAGTCAGTCATGTCAGGTCAATCATTGGTAGGGAAGTCAGTCATCTCAGTTCAATCATTGGAGAGGAAAGTCAGTCATCTCAGTTCAATCATTGGTGGGGATGTCAGTCATCTCAGTTCAATCATTAGGAGGATGTCAGTCATGTCAGTTCAATCATTAGGGGGAAGTCAGTCATCTCAGTTCAATGATTGGAGGGGAAAGTCAGTCATGTCAGTTCAATTATTAGGGGGGAAGTTAGTCATCTCAGTTCAATCATCAGGGGGGAAGCCACTCATCTCAGTTCAATCATTAGGGGGAAATCGGTCATTTCTGTTCAATCATTAGAGGGAAGTCAGTCATCTCAGTTCAATCATTAGGGGAAGTCAGTCATCTTAGTTCAATCATAGGGGGAATTCAATCATCTCAGTTCAATCATTAGGGGAGAAGTCAGTCATCTCAGTTCAATCCTTAGGGGGAAGTCAGTCATCTCAGTTCAATGATTGGAGGGGAAAGTCAGTCATGCCAGTTCAATGATTAGGGGGAAGTTAGTCATCTCAGTTCAATCATCAAGGGGGAAGCCACTCATCTCAGTTCAATCATTAGGGGAAAGTCAGTCATTTCTGTTCAATCACTAGGGGGAGGGGGGGGGGAGTCAGTCATCTCAGTTCAATCATTGAAGGGGAAAGTCAGTCATGTCAGTTCAATCATTAGGGGGAAATTAGTCATCTCAGTTCAATCATAAGGGGGAAGACAGTCATGTCAGTTCAATCATTAGGGGGAAGCCACTCATCTCAGTTCAATCATTAGGGGGCAGTCAGTCATTTCTGTTCAATCATTGGGGGGGGGGGGAGTCAGTCATCTCAGTTCAATCATTGGAGGGGGAAGTCAGTCATGTCAGTTCAATCATTAGGGGGAAGTTAGTCTTCTCAGTTCAATCATAAGGGGGAAGACAGTCATGTCAGTTCAATCATTAGGGGGAAGTCAGTCATGTCAGTTCAATCATTAGGGGGAAGTCAGTCATCTCAGTTCAATCATTAGTGGGGGGGGGGAGTCAGTCGTGTTAGTTCAATCATTATGGTGTGACACAGAGGGTCTGTTGTGTCAGTTCAATCATTATGCTATGATAAAGAAGGTAAGTTGTGTCAGTTTGTTACGGATGGGATGGGTCGTGTCTGCGGGTGTCTGACTGTCTGACTCGCACACAGAAATTATGGATGCATGCACGACTTTTCCAATTCACACACACACACACACTCACCCAAACATTGACAGCCAGGCAACAGAACAACACTTTTTTTTGTTTTATGCTGCCCGAGCCATCAAACAAACATATATAATAAATACAAGAACATCAATAGGTCGGCACGCCAACCATAAGGCGTACACACAGAACTATATATATATATATATATATATATATATATATTACTACTTCCGGCACGCCAAACAGGGCACACGACATAAAATATATCTATATGTATCTATCTACTGGCGCTGCTGGTTCCAACGACGACGTAGACCATGACGACGACGAGACGATGAAGACGACGAGACGACGAAGAGGACGAAGACGACGAAGATGATGAAGACGACGACTACAGCGTCAAGTCCAACACAAGACTTACAGAACTTCAGAGCTGTGGCTCAAAAAATCACTACCACACTCACGTCGTCTCTGCCGACGACAAGGCGACAGTCTCACACAGGAGCTGTGGCTCACACTCAATCACAGAACGCAGCGACGGCCTAGCCAACAGGTCGCTGGTTCAAAACTTGGGAGCGGTGCTCTGGCTTGGCAGCAGCAGCGTCTCCAGCCCAACTGGCTCAGCGGGTAGTCGGTCCCGGGCGCAGTGGCAGGTAGGGTAGTTGTTGGCACTCAGGCCGGCCTCTCAACACCGACACAGAGTGGAGAACAAGGGGGTAGAACTCGGCTACGGCCCCGACCCTCGGAAAATGGCAGCCAGTCTCCTACAGTCCAGGGTACACTTCTACCTGGGGAAAACTGATCAACTACCTTGATTATCATGGCTACTATTCATTACAATCACGACCACATTCATATTCATTAGCCACATTACATTCCACTAGAACATGGGACAAACATCAGCATATTCTTTCTTCAACACTACAACATTCTCTTTTCCGGAATCATAACACTACAACATTCCCTTTTCCGGAATCATAACACTACACAGGAAAGGATTTCGATATAAACCTTTCAGAATCTAGTTTTCCAAATTGGGGAAAGGATTTCCACCTAGACCCTCTTCAATAAACCATGAACACAATCATTACACACAATCAACGGTTACTTTTCATCAAACTATAAATGTCACTACAAAATGTTCATTTCTTTTTCTTGTAACACGACAAGAATGTTCATTTCATTTCATATAATCACCAGATTTTAAAAGGTATCTTTTTCAAAAAGATTCATCTACTTCAATATATGTAAGGGAAAGATTTCCACACACTCTTGTTTACCAACACACAACTATTCAATATTCATATCAAGAGTGAGTTCATCCACATCAAAAATCAAAACCAGCTTATTATCCATAGCATCAAAAATCTCCCTCTTCTCGCAAACCACATTGGAAAAATCAACATTTTTTTTTTCATCATGAAATTCATAACTAGTTACGTCACAGAATAAAAAAAATCTTTTTGTTTTTTTTCCTGAAGAGCACTTCCTTTAACACTCACTTCATCTATTCATGTTTTCCGAAACAATTTTGTTTTGCTACCCTATCAAGTCATAGGATAACAGGACACAGCAAATACTTTTGTTTTCCAAACAAAACCTTCACAGTGCGCTGAGGAAGTTTCAGTCGCTCCTAAACGGGAATACGGTTTCGGTTTGCTAATAAATAAACATTGAATGATAAATACCTGACTGCCACCAAAAACAGGTTGGAGTCCCTCTTCAGCTTTCTGGGTAGTTGCGTTGCCGGAATCACTGTAGAGACTGCCTAACCGTTTCAGCTCACCCGGCTTTAACAGTGCGCAGGTGAGCAGCAGTCAGGTAAACTTTTCAACCGGCTTCCGGACGACAACCTTCCGGTTAGCCCGGTTGAATGAAAATTTGTGACTGGACGGGAAACGGTCCGTCACACAGTTCAATCATTATGCTATGACAAAGGTGTGTTGTGGCAGTTCAGTCATCATGCTATGACAAAGGTGTGTTGTGGCAGTTCAATCAGTATGCTATGACAAAGGTGTGTTGTGGCAGATCAATCATTATGCTATGACAAAGGTGTGTTGTGGCAGTTCAATCATTATGCTATGACAAAGGTGTGTTGTGGCAGTTCAATCATTATGCTATAACACAGAGGGTCTGTTGTGTCAGTTCAATCATTATGCTATGACAAAGAAGGTGTGTTGTGTAAGTTCAATCATTATGCTATGACAAAGAAGGTGTGTTGTGGCAGTTCAATCATTATGCTATGACAAAGAAGGTGTGTTGTGGCAGTTCAATCATTATGCTACGACAAAGGTGTGTTGTGGCAGTTCAATCATTATGCTATGACAAAGAAGATGTGTTGGTACAATCATTATGCTATGATAAAAATGTGTTGTGTCAGTACAATCATTATGCTATGACAAAGAATGTGTGTTGTGTCAGTACAATCATTATGCTATGACAAAGAAGGTGTGTTGTGTCGGTACAATCATTGTGCTATGACAAAGAAGGTGTGGTGTAGCAGTTCAATCATTATGCTATGACAAAGGTGTGTTGTGGCAGTTCAATCATTATGCTATGACAAAGGTGTGTTGTGGCAGTTCAATCATTATGCTATGACAAAGGTGTGTTGTGTCGGTACAATCATTGTGCTATGACAAAGAAGGTGTTGTGGCAGTTCAATCATTATGCTATAACAAAGGTGTGTTGTGGCAGTTCAATCATTAAGGGGTTAAAAAAAAAAGGAGGGGTGGGGTCAGTCATATCAGTTTGACGGTAGGAGTTCCGTTAAAACGGGGTGGGAAAGGAGGTCAGATGTCTGTTGGTGCACCGGGTGCCTTGCTGTCTCCAGCCAGGTGTGATGTCAGAACAACTGGTGCACACACACACACACACACACACACACACACACACACACACACACACACACACACACACACCACTGGCATCATAGACGATTATACATGTCAATTCGCAGATGAAAATCTGATGCAATCAGCAGTCGCCTTGGGGTGAATGGCCACTGCGATCTGCACCGCGGTAAACAAGAACTGGCCGCTGTACCGGACAGGCGCCAGTCGCACTGAATACCTTCAAGAGAAACAGGTCAAAGTGGAATCAGTCATGCATGTTGAAAGTGAAACTACTCACCAAGGGCTTTAATTGTTGTCACAATTATTACACTATCATCGATGATAAAATACTGACAAGAGAAGGGTTTTGTACAATACTAAAAAAAAAAAAAAAGAAAGATAAAGATAAAAGGTGATAACAGTGAAAATGATAATCAAGTAAACTCTCTCTCTCTCTCTCTCTCTCTCTCTCTCTCTCTCTGTCTCTCTCACGCACGCACGCACACACACACACACACGCGCGCGCGCGCGCGCGCGCGCACATGCAATCAGGCACTCTGTCAAGGGAATGAAACCTCTCACAAAGGGCCTTAGCGCTTTAGACAAGAATGCCACGCAGAGTGGAGAACTAGGTAATGGACCGATTAGCAGTACGCCCTCACCTAGCGCGTATGGTTGAACTGTGTCAAGGCGGTTAAGTGGTCAGGTGATAGATGGCACCTAAGGTAGTGAGGACCCCTCCCGAGTTCGAACCTTGCCGATAGCGAAAGGGGGGAAATTTTGTCTACTAGGACCTCGGAGCATGGAGTGGGCGCTAAAATCCCAGTCAGCTGAAGTTGCTTTGTAACCAGACCTTGAAGAACAGGAGGCTTGGGCTTGTTCAGCAGGTATTGCTGTAGGGCACTGTGTTGATGCTTTGTCAGGCTAGTTGAATGCGTGTGGACGACGTTGTCGTACCTTTCTACAGGATAACTACTGTGTGACAGTGGCTCCTGAAGTCGGCGGGAATTTTCGATGTCCATTCGGTGTGAAGTGGTTGTTTGCTAAGCAGTGATGTAGGGATGTGTGTAAATGCTGGCGTGTGGAAGAATGTAGCTAGAGGGGAATTCAGTGTACTTGTGAAGAAGGTGGTAGAAAAGCAACATGGACAAAGGCATCGCCCAAAGGGATATCCTTTGTGTCCATCCCTATATAAACTGAACGGAGAACAACATCAGGGGGGGGACAACACAACAGAGGAGTAGAACACCACGAGAGAGAGAGAGAGAGAGAGAGAGAGAGAGAGAGAGAGAGAGAGAGAGAGAGAGAGAGAGAGAGAGACTAAAAAAGCTGAAACTCAAATTCAAATTGTTTAATTGCAAAGGCGACCGACCTATCTGCAATGAGATCAAGAACAAAAGTAGAAAACACACGTGCTCGGCGCATATACTGAACATTTTGAAAGAAAAGATTTGCATAACAAAAATGTTCTTTCTGAAATTACTCTGGCATTTGTGTGTTAACTGATAACAATTCCTCTCTTCGTTTTAGTGCTTTAGAAATGAACATAGCTACAGAGCGAGTTACAATTCTCTTTTCATTTTGCAGAAAAAGAAGCAATGACACTACTTAATGAACATTTCTAGAATGAGGCAAAATATATTTATCTCTTAAATCTTTATAGGATTGACAAACAGTCAAAAAATGTATTTTGTTCTCAATTTGATTACAGAGCGGACAGTTTTTGGAGTTTAGTGTATATCTTTGATGGACATTCAGATCACTAATACCAAGTCGAAATCTCACAAACACTTTGCCAAATTTAGGGATTTTAATATCAGTTAAATATTTCTCAGGCTGCCATAAGGATTTGAAGGAACGATATGTTGAATATCTGTCACTATCAAGTATTCGACTATCCCAATTTTGTCTGTAACAGTCAATCATGCGTTGTTTAAGTTCACGTAAAAACAGTTTGTCATAGTTCGCTCCACCATTTAACCAAACGAAAGAAAAGCCATATCCATGAGTATCCAAACAATGTTTTATCGAAGATGCCCAATTTGTTGGTACACTCCGATTTCGAGTACATTGAAATAATTGTGATTTTTCCATTTCATAAACTTCTTTTGGTAGTCTAGCGAGTGACAGCTTTTGCAATTTGAACCAGTAGCGCATTGATTTCATTGCACCATCTACATACCTTCTTAGCTCACCAAATACCATTGTATGTGGGGTATTCGGGCATACATTTAAAGAGAGAGAGAGAGAGAGAGAGAGAGAGAGAGAGAGAGGAGAGAGAGAGAGAGAGAAGAGTGAGCAGAACAGAGTAAATCTTAAATAAATGTTAACAAATAGGACAATGATTCAATGCCTGCCTATCTTGCGCTGAAGAGATCTAAGCTAAGTGAAAAATTCGTTCATTTTTATTGTCCTATTTGTTTGTGTCTTGCCTGAAGAAGACCTAAGAGGTTGAAACGCGTCGTGATTTGTCTTGTGACTCGTTTGTCCACGTTTCTCTTGGCGGTTCGCTAACATTTATTTAAGATTTGTTTAGATTTCCGCCTGCAGTCGTCTCACTTTGCAACTAGGACAGAGTAGGGTCGAAAGAAATGTGGTCTGGGCGACAGAAGTGATAACAACATCTTAGGTGTAAAACACAAGCTGAGAAAGAATGACTGAGTTCGAAACCCAGAGGTGGGTGAAAAAGACAAAGAAGAAGATTTCTACGTCGAGTTCCCAGAGACGACTACAGAGACCCAGTCCTGGAACCTGGTGCCAATCAACCAAGGGCGTCACCATCACCCAACGCTGAAGAATACTTGAAGTGACTTGCTTCAGAACAGCGGTGTGGTGTGCAAGCAAGCAAGCAAGCAAGCAAGCAAGCAAGCAAGCAAGCGCGTGTGTGTGTGTGTGTGTGTGTGTGTGTGTGTGTGTGTGTGTGTGTGTGTGTGTGTGTGTGTGTATGTGTAAACCTTTTTGAAGCCTTTTTGAGTATAAAAACCCGGGAATAGGAAGCATTGATCTCTTATGTTTTGATTATTCCATTTTGTGTTTTTGGATTTTTCATGTGCAATTATAAGTAGCATAGAAGCTGTATTTCGTGTTCTCAGTCGTGTTAGGAGAGAACCGAATGTGTGACATCCCATCCCCACAGAGAGGTGAATGTTTGGTGGGTGTATGAGTGCGCATATGCGTGTATGAGCACAGAGATGATCTTGGTATGTTAAGCCTGACTAATACATCAACTTAGTTCACTTAAGCAATACCATCACGATTTCCCCGTCCTGGACACACACACACACACGCGCGCGCGCACACACACACACAGATACACATCATATTTGCATGTTAACGCAAGCACTCACACACGCACACACACACGCTCGTGCGTGCACGCACGACCACACGGTCACGTGCGATTGCGCTCCCCCCCCCCCCACCCCACACACACACTCTCTCTCTCTCTCTCTCTCTCTCTCACACACACACACACACACACACACACACACACACACACACACACACACACACACTGACAGAGAATAAGTCTTGAAGCTGATTAGAAAGAAACAAAATATAGTTAAATATTAACAGTGAAACTAAAACTTAAATCATATAAATGCGCGTGCGCACGCGCGCGCGCGCACATACACACACACACTCACTCCAACTCGTATCCCCCCCCCTCCTCCCACAAAGCCCCCCCCTCCCCCCCCCCCCCCCCCCCCCCCTGTAGTTTCCGGTACTGAAAAATTCATGAAGTAAATAGAAATCTAACACAACAGCTCAAACTTTCTGCATTATTCATTTTTCACATAGATAATCTACTCCACATTCACAACAACTTGCTGTTGGAATAATGAAAGTCCTGTTAACAGCAGGAAAGACTGTAACCCGGATCCTCTTCAGAAGGCATGTAAGACCTCATGTGGCGAACGCTTGGCTGTGTCCAGAGTTGTGCTGTTTTCGCCTGTCAGTGGATGGGCTCTACCGTAATGAAATATTTGCTGGTACAACCCATGCGGACGCTCCCTTGGAAGTTCTGTCGTGACCAGTCCCGTGGCCATAACACAATGGCATCTGCCAGGGAGCAATAAGGCCCCTTCACGTCTTAATGGAATGCCCTGTGCGTGCCCGCACCCTGTGTGAACACTGCACAGACTTCTAAGCGTGGTGCAGGACTACTCCCAGCTGGTTGGTTTGGCAGTTGAGGAAATACTTCTTTGGTTCCTACCCGCACCTTCGGGTGTATCTTTTTCTCGATGTTTGTTATTTTTACACTCAAAGCGAACATGATAACCAAGACAAGTGAGCGTAATCCAGTGCGGATTTCTCTCCATAAAGTCAGCCTGGGCAAAAGCAATGCAGTGAATAAAGATTGTTCCAACTAATGGTGTGTGCGTATGATCCTGCGTGCGGGCGTGCTTCCGTGCACGCACGTTAGTGGCTGTTTCGTTTTAAAATCGTTAGGGTACCTGGCAGTTGTCGCGGCAAATAAGAAAATAATGAGAAAAACAACACGTTTACACACACACACACACACACACACACACACACACACACACACACACACACACACACACACACAAACACACACACACACACACACACACACACACACACACACACACACACACACACACACACACACACACACACACACACACACACACACACACACACACACACACACACCACTTTCTGCATTATTCATTTTTAGACTGTTTAGTTCAACACCTTGCACAACACGGTCACAAGATTGTCTTTTCAGTCCTTGAATGTTAAAAAAGAAAAGCTGCCAAAGATTGATAATTACTATTATCCACCAATCCATCAAAAGGATGATACCACTGGAAAAGTCTCTACGGCTATTTATGTACGTGAGGGGATTCCTTACACTCTTTGCCCCAGTCCTGCACCATCTGATATACCTAACTTAAATTCTTGTGCTGTTACTGTCGGATTCAATTCTTCACTGTTAACCATAGTTTCTGTCTACCTACCCCTTGGTCCAAATGAGCAGAACACTGAATGGATTCGTATGCTACAAGCAGAACAAAATAAAAAATTCTTGATCACGGGTGACTTTAATGCTCACTCACCTTTCTGGGAGAAGAAATGTCAAACAGTTACAAGCAACCGTTTTGTTGAAAATCTTGTGGATTCCTCCCTCTGTCTTCTAAACGATGGGCGAATCACACGCATACCCGATAACCCCAATCATAGAGCCACCGCCATCGATTTAACACTGGCGTCACCTGAGTTAACACCCTTTTGTACCTGGAACCCAATAGATGATCCTTTGAACAGTGATCATATACCACTTGTGACCAGGTTTGAACTAGATCAACCTTCCGCTACAGACTCAACAGAAGACAAGATTCCAAAATACAATTACAAACGTGCTGACTGGAACAAATTTACAAACATATTACTATCTTATGATGAGTTCGAAACTTCTGATCAGGATGTTGACACCTTATACATGATGTTTACTAAAGCTGTTCTGCATGCCGCTGACGAATCCATTCCCAAGTATAAGTCAATAACATCAAAAAAGCATGTCGGTAACATTTGGTGGAATGAAGCTTGCCAGAGAGCAAAAGACGAGAAAAAGTTAAAATTTAATGCTTATCTAAAGCACCAATCTATTGAAAATCATGTGGAAATGAAAAAAGCCAAAAATAAATGTAACAGAGTAATAGATGAAGTCAAAAAAGAATATTGGTAATCTTTTTGTACAAATGAAGTTTCAAATCATAAAGATCTTCAGAAAGTATGGGAAAAATTGAAAACAATGAAGAATGGCGTAAAATTGCCACAATATCCAGTACAATTGTCTCATTGTGATTTGCCAACTAATTACGAAAAAGCCGAAGCCTTTGCTGATATGTTTGCAAATAACAGTCGCAGCGATGGACTATCGGACAAAGATAGAAAGTACAGAGCAGAACATGAGTTACAGCTTAGTGATGAAGACTCGGAACAGACCAAAACTCTATCTATTAATGCTGCAATTACGATAGGAGAATTAAAAGAATGTATCTCTAATCTCGGCAGCAAGAAAACATCAGTTGGGCTGGATGGAATTTCTAACGAAATGTTAGGTCATTTATCACTAAATATGTTAAATTTTTTACATTTTATCTTTCAAAAATGCTGGGAAAGTGGACAACTACCAAACGTATGGAAGCAGTCAATTGTTGTACCCATTCACAAACAAGGAAAGCCCCGGAATGATAAAAACATCTATAGACCAATTGCATTAACGTCACACACATGTAAACTTATGGAGAGAATTATATTAAGGAGACTTGATCACTATTGTGAAAAGTACAAGGTTATTCCAATTAATCAGGCAGGCTTTAGAAGAGGTAGATCAACCATTGATCACCTGATTAAACTAACTACTCAAATTAAGCAACAGTTTGCCAGACGAAAGAATGTTCTTGCTACGTTTTTTGACGTCAAAAAGGCTTACGACCATGTGTGGCACAATCGACTACTGACAAAGTTACGAAAAGTTGGTATTGTGGGTAATATGTTTGATTTTATCAAAAGCTTTCTTTTTAATCGATCAATACAGACAAGGATTGGGAATACGT
>CM065716.1:119216152-119241152 GCA_033310375.1 Conus canariensis
ACCTTTCCTAGGGCTGTTTCTACCCTTTCCTAGGCCTTTTTCTATCCTTTCCTAGGGCTGTTTCTACCCATTCCTATGGCTGTTTCTGCCTATTCTTAGGGCTGTTTCTACCCATTCTTAGAGCTGTTTCTTCCAGTCAGAGGATGGTGCTAACGTTGGTGCATGCAGAAAACATAAGGGTTGAGCATTAAACAGAAAACATTTCCTCCTCGACCTCTAACGATGTAAGATGACATTTATCTGGCATATGGCAAAGGGGAAGCGGATGTTAAAGGGAAGAACCTGAATTACAAACTACGTTGCCTGAACTTGGTCTTCATGTGTTAGTGTCTGTCCCTGTTGTGTATGAAGAATGGCCGACACATACACCCCTTCCTTGGTCATCACATTCCCTGAGAAAGGTATCCTCTAGCTATTCAGCCACTTCAGGAAAGTGATGTTGAACATTCTACTCCACGGACTGAAAGCACGGGCGGAAAAGATTCTTGCTGAAGAACAAGCACCTTTCCCAGCTGGAAGAAGCGCCACCAAACAAAATCTCCAGCCTTCAAATTATTTGCGAGAAGCGTCTACAACGCAGCAACATTTATACACGTTTACTGCGACTTAAACAAAGCATTTGACAGCCTCTGAGAGGACAAACATTTGACAGCCTCTGAGAGGACAACACTCAGGAATGGAGGTGAGCACTCTGCCTAAACGAGGTCAGACGTATTCAGGTAGAATGTTCATCTCCTGGGAGTGGTCAGAAAATAGGACAGGAAACAATTCCAGGGAGTGGTCTGAAAATAGGTTAGGAAACGCCTCCAGGGAGTGGTCTGAAAATAGAACAGGAAACACCCCCAGGTAGTGGTCTGAAAATAGGACAGGAAACACCTCCAGGGAGTGGTCTGAAAATAGGACAGGAAACACTCCAGGGAGTGGTCTGAAAATAGGACAGGAAACACCTCCAGGGAGTAGTCTGAAAATAGGTTAGGAAACACCTCCAGGGAGTGATCTGAAAATAGGACAGGAAACGCCTCCCGGGAGTGGTCTGGAAATATAGCAGGAAACAACTCCAGGGAGTAATCTGATAATAGGACAGAAAACACCTCCAGGGATTGGTCTGAAAATAGGACAGGAAACGCCTCCAAGGAGTGGTCTGAAAATAGGACAGGAAACACCTCCAAGGAGTAGTCTGAAAATAGGACAGGAAACACCTCCAGGGAATAGTCTGAAAATGAGACAGGAAAGATCTCCAGGGAGTAGTCTGAAAATAGGACAGGAAACACCTCCAGGGAGTGGTCTGAAAATACAGCAGGAACACCTCCAGGGATTGGTCTGAAAATAGGACAGGCAACACATCCAGGGAGTGGTCTGAAAATAGGACAGGCAACACCTCCAGGGAGTGGTCTGAAAATGAGACAGGAAACACCTCCAGGGAGTGGTCTGAAAATAGGACAGGAAACACTTCCAGGGAGTGGTCTGAAAATAGGACAGGAAACACCTCCAGGGAGTGATCTGAAAATGAGACAGGAAACACCTCCAGGGAATGGTCTCTGAAAATATGGCAGGAAACACCTCCAGGGAGTGATCTGAAAATAGGGCTGCAGGCATCGACAGCAGGAAAGTCCTTTGATACCTCTGTTTCTCTATCCACATCTGGCTGGACACCAGTGAAGTTTGAGTGTAAGGTTCATCAGATGAACAGTGTGCAGGATGTCCAGCTGAGTGAAGGACCAAATGACTCAATGAAACAACAGGTCTGAGGGAAGGGTTTCATGGGCAGGAATTAGGACATGCCCAACCTTTGTATGACCCGACGTTCAGGCCAGATCTTGGACACCGAGCTGACATTGACCTTACACTAGACACACACACACACACCACACACAACACACACACACACACACACACACACACACACACACATGCGCGCGCGCGTGATATGACGGCTACTGGTGGCGTAGTGTTTCCACGCTCACCGCAGGTGCCATCTCCGTCAGCAGTGGGCTGTGTCTCTATGAGCACCATCCCTCACTTACCGCTGCTTACTTGGCACTCAGGAGGTGTCTCTGTCAGCACTGGGCTGTGTCTCTGTGAACACCATCCCTCACTTAGCGCTGCTTACTGGGCACTCAGGAGGTGTCTCTGTCAGCACTGGGCTGTGTCTCTGTGAGTACCATCCCTCACTTAGCGCTGCTTTGTAGGCACTCAGGAGGTGTCTCTGTCAGCACTGGGCTGTGTCTCTGTGAGCACCATCCCTCACTTAGCGCTGCTTTGTAGGCACTCAGGAGGTGTCTCTGTCAGCACTGGGCTGTGTCCCTGTGAGCACCATCCCTCACTTAGCGCTGCTTTGTAGTCGGGAGGTGTGTCACGGTTTGTGTGCCCTGACAGAGGAGACACAGTGGGTCAGCTGACTTCCCCCATTTCAGTAGGTTGGAACTCGAGGGCAGGAGGTAGTATGCAGATCTGAGGATGAAGCTGAACCTGACAGGTGCCATATGCCATGTGCCATGTATCATTCCAGCTCAGAATTCTTTGGAATGCGTTCACCCCTGAATCCACTGCCCCTGCTGGCCTTGCTGAACTGCCTCCTGGATTCTATGGGAATCCACTTCTAATGTCTGTTGGTTTGTGTGTGGCCTGTTATGTCCCTGATCAACCTGTCTGTTGGTCTGTGTGTGGCCTGTTATGTCTCTGATCTGTCTGTTGGTCTGTGTGTGGCCTGCTATGTCCCTGATCAACCTGTTGTTGTCTGTGTGTGCTGTTATGTCTTGATCTTCTGTTGTCTGTGTGTGGCCTGTTATGTCCCTGATCTGTCTGTTGGTCTGTGTGTGGCCTGTTATGTCCCTGATCTGTCTGTTGGTCTGTGTGTGGCCTGTTATGTCCCTGATCTGTCTGTTGGTCTGTGTGTGGCCTGTTATGTCTCTGATCTGTCTGTTGGTTTGTGTGTGGCCTGTTATGTCCCTGATCAACCTGTCTGTTGGTCTGTGTGTGGCCTGTTATGTCCCTGATCAACCTGTCTGTTGGTCTGTGTGTGGCCTGTTATGTTCCTGATCTGTTGGTCTGTGTGAGGCCTGTTATGTCCCTGATCAACCTGTCTGTTGGTCTGTGTGTGGCCTGTTATGTCCCTGCTCTGTTGGTGTGCGGTCTGTTATGTCCCTAATCAACCTGTGTATCTATATGCTTGACTGGCTGTATGGCTGTGAATGGCATGATCAGTCATCCAGCAAAAGCCTCCTGGAATTCTCCTGTCCTTTTTCTTTTCTGTCAATGTTTATATTCCTGTCGGATGTGTTTCTCCATCATTTCTTCATTGCCACAGTTATGGTCTGTACTAGGTGATAGGTCAATCCATTTCCTTTGTAATGATGAAGGTGTCGTCACAGAGAGTACATTCACAGTTCTGCACGTCATCACATAGTTTGGTTACAACTTGACTGCCTGCGATCTGTGTCACCCCTGTCGAACAGACTGGAGAGAGAGAGAGAGAGAGAGAGAGAGATGGGGGGAGGGAGGGGTAAAGGGAATCAAGTCAAGTCCTGCTGAGGGAAGCTGTTCAATGAATGAAGGCCAGCCAGTTGGATCAGGTGAGAGGGCGGGTGAGGGGGAGGAGAGGGGGAGTGGAGGTGGAGGTTGGGGAGCAAGGCAGCTAGAACGAGCAAAACACGACAGAGACGGGAAGGGGAGGGGGTGGGGGAGGGGGAATTGACGGGTGAAGGCACGAAGGGGGGAAGAGGGGGAGGGGTGTAGCTCAGAATGGAGGGGCTGTGGTGGCTTAGAGGGAAGAAGGCGGGGGGGGGGGGGGGGGGCAGAATGGGTGGTGGTGGGGGAGACACAAAGCGAAATGGGGAGGGGGGAAAGGAAGGTGCCCCATGTGGAGGGGAAGGTCACAGAGCGGGGCTCCCAGGCCTCGCCACCAAAGGCTGACAGGAAAAGGGGACGGGGAGGGGAGGGAAGAGGGGCAGGAGGGGGGTGCAGTGTGATCCGGGCTGCGTGCACCACGTCTTCAGCCCTCGCCAACTCTCCGCAAGCCGGGGTGGAGGTGGTAGTGAGGGTGGTGGTGTTGGTGGTGGGAGTGGTGGTGGAGAGTTGACGCATACGTTGTCGTCTTTTCTTTTCTGTCTCACGTTGCAGCGTACAGAGGGGGCTGACATGGACGAGGTGTGTTGGCAATGACTTGTGTACAGGGGGAACGTTTACTGACAGGTCTGACGACTTGGGACTGATACAGTGTGCCTGTGTTCACCTGACACCACGGTGTGCCTGTGTTCACCTCACACCACACTGTGCCTGTGTTCACCTCACACCACACTGTGCCTGTGTTCACCTCACACCACAGTGTGCCTGTGTTCACCTCACACCACAGTGTGCCTGTGTTCACCTCACACCACAGTGTGCCTGTGTTCACCTCACACCACAGCAAGCTGGACGCTGGACTGGTCCTCGCCAACACAACACGTGAGCTGCTTTTTTTCATTACCTGTTATTTACCTCATTACCTGTCACTCGTTTTCTTCATTACCTGTCATTTACCTCATTACCTGTCACTCGTTTTCTTCATTACCTGTCATTTATATCATTACCTGTCACTTGTTTTCTTTATTACCTGTCATTTATATCATTACCTGTCATTTACCTCATTAGCTGTCACTCCTTTTCTTCATTACCTGTCATTTACCTCATTACCTGCCATTTACCTCATTACCTGTCACTCGTTTTCTTCATTACCTGTCATTTACCTCATTACCTGTCATTTACCTCATTACCTGTCACTCGGTTTCTTCATTACCTGTCATTTTTCTCATTACCTCACACTGGCTTTCTTCATTACCTGTAATTTGCGTCACAACCTGTCACTGGCTGTCTTCATTACCTGTCATCTACCTCATTACCTATCAATCGTTTTCCTGTCATTTACCTCATTACCTGTCACTGGCTTTCTTGATTACCTGTCCTTTTTCTCATTGCCTGTCATTTACCTCATTAATTGCCGCTGTCTTCCTTCGTTACCTGTCATTTACCTCATTAATTGCCGCTGTCTCCCTTCATTACCAGTCATTTACCTCATTAATTGCCGCTGTCTCCCTTCATTACCTGTCATTTACCTCATTACCTGTCATTTACCTCATTAATTGCCGCTGTCTCCCTTCATTACCTGTCATTTACCTCATTAATTGCCGCTGTCTCCCTTCATTACCTGTCATTTACCTCATTAATTGCCGCTGTCTCCCTTCATTACCTGTCATTTACCTCATTAATTGCCGCTGTCTCCCTTCATTACCTGTCATTTACCTCATTAATTGCCGCTGTCTCCCTTCATTACCTGTCATTTACCTCATTAATTGCCGCTGTCTCCCTTCATTACCTGTCATTTACCTCATTACCTGTCATTTACCTCATTAATTGCCGCTGTCTCCCTTCATTACCTGTCATTTACCTCATTGCCGCTGTCTCCCTTCATTACCTGTCATTTACCTCATTACCTGTCATTTACCTCATTAATTGCCGCTGTCTCCATTACCTGTCATTTACCTCATTACCTGTCATTTACCTCATTAATTGCCGCTGTCTCCCTTCATTATCTGTCATTTACCTCATTACCTGTCACTCGTTTTTCTCATTACCTGTCATTTTTCTCATTACCTCACACTGGCTTTCCTCATTACCTGTCATTTACCTCATTGCCTGTCACTCGTTTTCTTCATTGCCTGTCAATTGCATCATTTATTACCAGTCATTATCTCCGTTTATTGCCCGTGACTTGCGTTATTAATTGTCTGTGATTTGCCTTCTTTATCATCAGTGATTTACTTCATCAATGACCAGAGGTCGGAAGCTTTTTCTATTGTGCGTGACGTCACCAGAGGTGTGGAGTGCAATCGTTGTGTTGCTAGAGTCTTTTCCGTTACTTCTGTTGTGCGCTTTAACCTCCTGTGCCACACTGCTTTTCATGACGTGTTGGTTGTTAAGGCTGTGTTTTTAGAGTTCACTTTTAATGGGTGTTTGTCTGTCTGCAAATTTTACATGCTTTTTCCACCCAGTCCTGGTAGAGAGAGAGAGAGAGAGAGAGAGAGAGGTGTCAGTCAAGCACTGGTGAGAGTAGTGTGGCTAACAGCGGTCTCACGGCGACACTATCACATCAGTGGTGGAAAAAATCCGTTCCCAAACAAGCTGTCTGGGTCCAACCCCAACGACTGGTCGTTACTGCCCTCACTTCGGTCCGTGTGGACACTTCACTACCACGTCTGACCAACTGCGCTGGGTTCATGCTGTTACTGGTAGAGCACGCTGTTGTGATCATTTAGTGTTGTTGTTGTTGTTGTTATTGCTATTATCATTGTTGTTGTTTTTGTTGTTGTTTATCAGTGGTTTTCAATTAGAGAATGTCGGATTCAAGTGAAACAAGTGTTGCCGATTAATCTCCCTTGCCACTATTATGTGATTATTAAAGACGTCGGGTCTGTCTCAATGGAGGTGTTGAAGCACCAATCGTGCACCTGTGCTGTGTATATAGGTGTTGTGCCGAGGCTGGCGACTATTGCTGTCACTGCAGATCATTAGGTGCGGTGATTACCTGTAAGGTAAGGCCAGCTTGCTGCGCCCACCGCCGGCTAATCTGTCCGCCCGCCAAGGATTAGACAGAGACCCATGTGTGGCCAGCAATCAGAAAACTGCCCTCACTCTATCAGTCACGAGTGGGGTGGAGGTGATCTGTAGCGGTGCGTTGTCAGTGTGGTAATGCACCCGTCACTCAGGATCAGGGGGGATCACTGGCTGGGTGCAGTCAGCGTTATCACAGCCATCAGACTGTGAGCTGAGGTTTTCATTGCAGATTTTTGGCCTGGCACACTGCTGTCGATAGGGTCACTCTCTCCCCCACCTTCCTCACCACTTCTCTCTCTCTCTCTCTCTCTCTCTCTCTCTCTCTCTCTCTCTTAGTCCCATTGCGGGGCTAGGGCCGGATACAAAAAAAAAGCATGTGTTTGCTTATCTGTTACCCTTGAAAATAAAGATTATCATCATCATCATCATCTCTCTGAATAACAGTTGATAGCTATATGAGTTAGCACCCCCAAATAACGTCTTTGTGCTAAAGAATTTCGCAGAAAGTCTATCAGCATTCTAAAATCGACCTTCACTCACGGAAACTTTTTTTTTTTCCAATCTCATGTTCAGTCATCCATGGACTATGCATCTACCCTGTGGGACTCAGCTAGAGCGGACACGCTAAAACCGTTGCTGGGCCTACACAAACGAGCACTGAAACTAGTTAAAAAATAGTCTCCTGGACTCAAACTATTCTTCCTTAAATAGAAGACTAGACTATAACAAAAAGATCACAATGCACAACATTGTGTTGGCGAAGGCATCCTCAACATTAATCCACAGATTCTCCATCAGTTCCACACGGACCACACCCAATACATATTCCTGTTCTAAGGACTCACTTTGTCAAACCCAGTTTCATATTGAGGATGTTCTTAGTGGAATTTGCTTTCTCAGTCAAACAACACCAATGCATACCAACCTTCAAACAACACCAATGCATACCAACCTTCAAACAACACCAATGCATACCAACCTTCAAACAACACCAATGCATACCGACCTTCGAACGACACCAATGCATACCAACCTTCAAACAACACCAATACATACTAACCTTCAAACAACACAAATGCATATCAACCTTCAAACAACATTATTTACAACATCAGTGCACACCAACCTTCAAACAACATTATTTACAACACCAGTGCATACCAGCCTTCAAACAACACCAGTGCACACCAACCTTCAAACAACATTATTTCAATCACTTGTGCTAATCTTTACAAACTCCACAATAAGCTCACCCACCCCCCCACCCCCTTCCCTGGCAATCATCAAAGTAAGTTGTGCCCGAAATGAATGTATTATTCATGGGGTTTTGCATGCTTGAGTGCTTATTTTGTTTAGTAAATGTGTCGTGTCGTGTCGTGTCTCTCTCTCTTTCTCTCTCTCGTAGCTTTTTTCCACCAGAATATAGTGGACTTGTTATCAACCTAATATACCCCCCACCCCCCTACAGTTGGTGACTTGGCTATCAATATATTTTTTCCGTTTTTATTTATTTTTTTTTCTCAAAAAAAGGGACGGATTGATGATTAAATTCACCTACACTAGATTCCCTCTGCTATCAAGTTGTTCAGTTTATATGAAATTTATTACTATTAATGCACATTTTCTAATTCAGATGAGGAATACGATCAGACCAGTAGAACATGCCTAGCGCGATGAAGTGTGTATCATTTGATGTGATGGTGTGGAGAGGGGGACAGTGCCAGCAAAGACAGGCCTGTGGTGGTGAGTTCAGGAGCCAGGGACCACAGCCAGTCCATGACAAGGCAGAGAGAGCCACGTGCACTTCCCTCCTTTCCCACAGCCAGTCCAGGACAAGGCAGAGGGAGCCACGTGCACTTCCCTCCTTTCCCACAGCCAGTCCAGGACAAGGCAGAGGGAGCCACGTGCACTTCCCTCCTTTCCCACAGCCAGTCCATGACAAGGCAGAGGGAGCCACGTGCACTTCCCTCCTTTCCCACAGCCAGTCCAGGACAAGGCAGAGAGAGCCACGTGCACTTCCTTCCTTTCCCACAGCCAGTCCAGGACAAGGCAGAGAGAGCCACGTGCACTTCCCTCCTTTCCCACAGCCAGTCCAGGACAAGGCAGAGGGAGCCACGTGCACTTCCTTCCTTTCCCACAGCCAGTCCAGGACAAGGCAGAGGGAGCCACGTGCACTTCCCTCCTTTCCCACAGATTCCACGGCCTCAGAACGCGCCGCTCCGGAAGCACAACACTCGCAGATGGATGGTTCAGTTGAACGTCCTCACGACGTGGTTTTAAGGGACATATGTACTGCAGCAAGATGATGGATGGTTCAGTTTAACGTCCTCACGACGTGGTTTTAAAGGACATATGCACTGCAGCGAGATGATGGATGGTTCAGTTTAACGTCCTCACGGCGTGGTTTTAAGGGACACGTTGTGCATTGCAGAGAGATGATGGATGGTCAGTTTAACGTCCTCAGGCGTGGTTTCAAGGGACATGTGAAGTGCAGCAACATGCAGCACGTAGAGTCAGTTGTCTGGCGGACTTGGAAGCCCTCACCCACTGTGCCAGGAAGGTTAGCTATAGACCCGTCATCACCCACTGTGGCAGGGAGGTTAGCTATAGACCTACCATCACCTATAGTGGCAGGAAGGTTAGTTATAGACCCGTCATCACTCACTTGGCAGGTAGGTTAGCTATAGACCCGTCATCACCCACTGTGGCAGGGAGGTTAGCTATAGACCCGTCATCACCTATAGTGGCAGGAAGGTTAGCTATAAACCCGCCATCACCCACTGTGGCAGGAAGGTTAGCTATAGACCCGTCATCACCCACTGTGGCAGGAAGGTTAGCTATAGACCCGTCATCACCCACTGTGGCAGGAAGGTTAGCTATAAACCCGCCATCACCCACTGTGGCAGGGAGGTTAGCTATAGACCCGTCATCACCCACTGTGGCAGGAAGGTTAGCTATAGACCCGTCATCACCCACTGTGGCAGGAAGGTTAGCTATAAACCCGCCATCACCCACTGTGGCATGGGATGAGTGCAGGGCCTCCATGGTGCATGGCACGACTGCCGGGCCTCCATGGTGCATGGCATGACTGCAGGGCCTCAATCATGCATGATCCCTCTTTGCCCCCTCCCTCCCAGCAACAACCATCTACTTTCAAATCCAGATTTCCTCTGATTTCTATTCACTCACCTTTCTTAGCCTCTGTCTACCCAGCCTCCTCCCCCTTTTGTCTGTGTGTGTGTGTGTTTTGAGTTCTTGTCACTTTAAATTTGTTGAAGCAATTCCTGTGTCCTCAGTTTCATGTCACTTGAAGACTCTTAAGAGTCGAAACGTTGTGTATTGTTTTTGTTCCCTTTTGACCCCCCTTTTGTTTCGGTGTTTACCACCAATCTTCAAATTTTATAGTTGCATGACTGCAGGGCCTCAATGATGCATGATGCATGGCATGAGTGCAGGGCCTCCATGGTGCATGGCATGAGTGCAGGGCCTCCATGGTGCATGGCATGACTGCAGGGCCTCCATGGTGCATGGCATGAGTGCAGGGCCTCCATGGTGTATGGCATGACTGCAGGGCCTCCATGGTGCATGGGATGAGTGCACGGCCTCCATGGTGCATTGCATGACTGCAGGGCCTCCATGGTGCATGGCATGACTGCAGGGCCTAAGTGATGCATGGCATGACTGCAGGGCCTCAATGATGCATGGCATGACTGCAGGGCCTCAATGATGCATGGCATGACTGCAGGGCCTCCATGGTGCATGGCATGACTGCAGGGCCTCATGGTGCATGGCATGTCTGCAGGGCCTCCGTGATGCATGGCATGAGCGCAGGGCCTCCATGGTGCATGGCATGCGTGCAGGGCCTCCATGGTGCATGGCATGACTGCAGGGCCTCCATGGTGCATGGCATGACTGCAGGGCCTCCATGGTGCATGGCATGATGGCAGGGCCTCCATGGTGCATGGCATGACTGCAGGGCCTCCATGGTGCATTGCATGACTGCAGGGCCTGCATGGTGCATGGCATGACTGCAGGGCCTCCATGGTGCATGGCATGACTGCAGGGCCTCCTCATGCATGCATGAGCGCATGGCCTCCATGGTGCATTGGCATGACTGCAGGGCCTCCATGGTGCATGGCATGACTGCAGGGCCTCCATGGTGCATGGCATGACTGCAGGGCCTCCAGGGTGCATGCATGACTGCAGGGCCTCCATGGTGCATGGCATGACTGCAGGGCCTCCATGGTGCATGGCATCAAGCACGTGGAACTCCTTACCTCACTTTCCCCCGTAGCCTGCCTCCCCCCCCCCAGTCATGGTGGACACGCTGCCTTGCATGCCAACGGTGGCCGACAGGGCCCCCAGCTGACATGGATCGTCAGGCGAGGAACCACTAAAAATGTGGAAAGGTGTGGGGGGCAGGTGCACAGGGAAAGGTGGAAGGGGGGGTGTGGGGGGGGGGAGGGGGCAGGTGCACGGAGAAACCAGACACCCTGTGAACTATCCGCTGCCTTAGGCCCAACGAGCGCAGAAGATTTGGGGTGCGGATGTGGATGAAGTAGGTTGAAGAGGGAGAGGGTGGATGGAACTGGGGAGGGATGAGATAAGGGTTTGTGGATAGGAAATGACATCATTAAGCATCCTTATGCATTCTCGTTCAAAGGCATTCAAGCATATACGCTTTCATTCTCTCTCTTTTTCTCATTGTGCTTATTCCTTTCCCTCAATAAACAACATATCGTTCGTCCTCTCTCTCTCTCTCTCTCTCTCTCTCTCTCTCTCTCACACCACACACACACACACACACGCACACGCACGCACGCACGCACGCACGCACGCACGCACGCACGCACGCACCACACACACACACACACACACACACACACACACACACACACACACACACACACACACACGCTGTACCATGACACCATTCCTTCAGTCAAGTCACCCAGCATTTCATGATGAGTGTGACAGCAGGCAGGCAATGGACTGCTCGACCCCCCTCCCCTCTCCTCCCTCTCCTCCCCTCCTCTAATCCCTAATCCAGTCTTGACCTCTTGACCTGCATTCTGTCTACTCGGGATGGGCTTAAACAAACGGTTCTGTTCCAGATACTGAACTCGGTAGCTCCCATAGCTGTCAGGATACACAACTCGGTGGTTCCCAGAGCTGTCAGGATACACAACTCGGTAGTTCCCATAGCTGTCAGGATACACAACTCGGTAGTTTCCATAGCTGTCAGGATACAGAACTCGGTAGTTCCCATAGCTGTCAGGATACAGAGCTCGGTAGTTCCCATAGCTGTCAGGGAAAGAGTCAGCAGTTATACTGTAACGTCATCCTTTTCTCTCTCTCTCTCTCTCTCTCTCTCTCTCTCTCTCTCTCTGTGAAAAGAGATACGAAAAAACGAAAAAGAACCCAATATTGTAGACAGAGTTTGGGGCCTAATCCGTAACTGGGGACTCGGACTCAACGGCGCTTAGCTGACGTCGTCACAGGCCAGGCCTGTCAGCTCACTGACGTCACAGGCCAGGCCTGCCAGTTCACTGACGTCACAGGCCAGGCCTGCCAGCTCACTGACGTCACAGGCCAGGCCTGCCAGCTCACTGACGTCGTCACAGGCCAGGCCTGCCAGCTCACTGATGTCACAGGCCAGGCCTGCCAGCTCACCTGTTAGCCTGTCTTGGCTCCAACCAGCATCAGTGAAATAGTCCTCCTCCTTGTGTTTCAGTCTGTCTGCCTGGAACCTTGCAGCAGGTACATCGATGGGCATAGGACAGAAAGGAAGGGGTGTGAGCTTTCACACGCAAGACACATTCTCAAACCTGTCTGTGACTCTCAAGAGATGGTCAATACTCTAAGCAAGGCCTTGGCGCGTTTCAAGTGTAAAGCTGTGATTTATGCGTTAACATCATTAAGTTTCTATTGAATGTTGATAATTATACCCTTATGTTCTTCGTTTTTATTACCTTCAATGTTTTTTGCCTTGCCTGAGGAAGACCAAGAGGTGGAAACGCGTTGTGTTTTGTTTTGTAATTTGTTTGACTCTTTCGTTTGGCGGAACAGTAAATCTTTTAAGAGTGTTTCTATTTCCGTCTGCAGTCCCCTCACTGTAAAACGTACTCTTTGGTGTTTGTTTATCAGCTATTTGTTCATCACACTGTTTGTTAATCACTCTGTTCATCAGACTGTTCATCACACTCTTCATCACACTGTTTGTTCATCATGCTGTTTATTCATCACACTGTTTGTTCATCACACTGTTTGTTCATCACACTGCTTGTTCATCACACTGTTTGTTCATCACACTGTTCGTCACACTGTTTGTTCATCACACTGTTCATCACACTGTTCATCACACTGTTCATCACACTGTTTGTTCATCACACTGTTCATCACACTGTTCATCACACTGTTTGTTCATCACACTGTTCGTCACACTGTTTGTTCATCACACTGTTCATCACACTGTTCATCACACTGTTCATCACACTATTCATCGCACTGTTTTTTTGTTTGTTTGTTTTTTTTGCTGTCCCAACCTCTGCGCCACCTCAGAGGCAGTGCACCCACGCCGCTCATTCCGACACCCCGTCCACAGCCACAGCCCGGTCGGCCCCGCCGCAGCCCCGGCACCGGCAATCCACAGGGAGCAGTCAATGTCAAGTCGCCAAGAGGCAACCCACCGGAGGAGACACTGCACTGCTGCCGAGTCACTTCGGTGGTGTTCAGTGGCGCCTGTTCTGATCTAACATACGCAGGACACCACCTACTAAGCCCCCTACTGACGACAATAATTGCTTAGTCGCGGAGCCGGCGTGAGTGAGCTCTCCCTCCGGAGGGCACCACCACGTCCGTCCAACGACAGCTCCCATGGACTCGCCGATACCGGTGACCCCGACGGAACCAAACCAAGGCCACGGACATGGAGAGGACATCGAAACTGAGGTCACCATGAGAGCAGGGCATGAAGGGCCACAGAATTTGATACATTTTTTTTATGCTGATCGATGAGAATGAGGATGATTAAGATGATGCTACGGATTTCCATTTCGGTCTGAGACTACATGACAGGGCTGTACTCTACGCTTCCTTTCATAATATATCCCGGCGTCAACCAGGCCCGAGAGATACAGGCACCTGCAGTGTTGGTCAGGAAATTTGAGCAACACTCTCAGAAACGCATCCATTAAGTGGATGAAACTCGACTGTGTGGTCCCAGTCTTCCCAACTGAGTCCGCAGCAACTCAACTCTGGGTAGGAGCCGGTCGGGGCAGAAAAACCCACATGACTTCTGATGGGATTCGAACCCACGACCTCCCAGCCGGGAGTCCGCGGCGCTGACCACTTCGCCACGGCGGCTGGTATTCATCACACTGTTTGTTCATCACACTGTTCGTCACACTGTTTGTTCATCACACTGTTCATCACACTGTTCATCACACTGTTTGTTCATCACACTATTCATCACACTGTTTGTTCATCACACTGTTCATCACACTGTTTGTTCATCACACTATTCATCACACTGTTTGTTCATCACACTATTCATCACACTTTGTTCATCACACTGTTCATCACACTGTTCATCACTCTGTTCATCACACTGTTCATTACACTGATTGTTCATCACTCTGTTCATCACACTGTTCATCACACTGTTCATCACTCTGTTCATCACACTGTTCATCACACTGTTCATCACCTGTTCATCACACTGTTTGTTCATCACACTATTCATCACACTGTTTGTTCATCACACTGTTCATCACACTGTTTGTTCATCACTCTGTTCATCACACTGTTCATCACACTGTTTGTTCATCACTCTGTTTATCACTCTGTTCATAACACTGTTCATCACACTGTTTGTTCATCACCTGTTCATCACACTGTTCCTCACACTGTTTGTTCATCACTCTGTTCATCACACTGTTCATCACACTGTTTGTTCATCACTCTGTTCATCACACTGTTCATCACACTGTTCATCACACTGTTCATCACTCTGTTCATCACTCTGTTCGTCACACTGTATCACTCTGTTCATCACACTGTTCATCACACTGTTTGTTCATCACACTATTCATCACACTGTTTGTTCATCACACTGTTCATCACACTGTTCATCACACTGTTTGTTCATCACACTATTCATCACACTGTTTGTTCATAACACTGTTCATCACACTGTTCATCACACTGTTTGTTCATCACACTGTTTGTTCATCACACTATTGATCACACTGTTTGTTCATCACACTGTTCATCACACTGTTTGTTCATCACACTGTTCATCACACTGTTTGTTCATCACACTGTTCATCACACTGTTCATCACACTTATGGTTAATCGCACTGTTTGTTCATCACACTGTTCATCACTGTTCATCGCACTCTTTGTTCATCACACTGTTCATCACACTGTTCATCACACTGTTTGTTCACCACACTGTTTGTTCATCACAGTGTTCATCATGCTGTTTGTTCATCACACCGTTTGTTCATCATGCTGTTTGTTCATCACACTGTTTGTTCATCACACTGTTTGTTCATCACACTCTTCATCACACTTTGTTCATCGCACTGTTTGTTCATCACACTGTTTGTTCATCGTGCTGTTTGTTCATCACACTGTTCATCACACTGTTTGTTCATCACACTGTTACTGTTTGTTCATCGTGCTGTTTGTTCATCACACTGTTTGTTCATCACACTGTTCATCATGCTGTTTGTTCATCACACTGTTTGTTCATAACACTGTTCATCGCACTGTTTGTTCATCACATTGTTCATTACACTGTTTGTTCATCACACTCTTCATCACACTGTTTGTTCATCACACTGTTCATCACGCTGTTTGTTCATCACACTGTTTCTTCATCACACTTTTCATCACACTGTTTGTTCATCACACTGTTCATCACACTGTCCATCGCACTGTTTGTTCATCACACTGTTTGTTCATCACACTGTTTGTTCATCACACTGTTCATCATGCTGTTTGTTCATCACACTATTCATCACACTGTTTGTTCATCACACTGTTCATCACACTGTTTGTTCATGCTGTTTTGTTCATCACACTGTTCATCACACTGTTCATCACACTGTTTGTTCATCACACTGTTCATCACGCTGTTTGTTCATCACACTGTTCATCACACTGTTTGTTCATCACACTGTTTGTTCATCACACTGTTCATCATGCTGTTTGTTCATCGCACTTTTTGTTCATCACACTGTTTGTTCTCACACTGTTTGTTCATCACACTGTTCATCACGCTGTTTGTTCATCACACTGTTCATCACACTGTTCATCACTCTGTTTATCACACTGTTTGTTCATCACACTGTTTGTTCATCACGCCGTTTGTTCATCACACTGTTCGTTCATCACGCTGTTCATCACACTGTTAATCACACTGTTCATCATGCTGTTTGTTCATCACACTGTTCATCGCACTGTTCATCACACTGTTTGTTCATCACACTGTTTGTTCATCATACTGTTCATCATGCTGTTCATCACACTGTTTATTAAACACACTGTTCATCATACTGTTTGTTCATCACACTGTTCATACACTGTTTGTTCATCACACTGTTTGTTCATCACACTGTTTGTTCATCACACTGTTCATCATGCTGTTTGTTCATCGCACTGTTCATCATGCTCTTTGTTCATCGCACTCTTCATCATGCTGTTTGTTCATCACACTGTTTATCACACTGTTCCTCACACTGTTCGTTCCTCAACTGTTCATCACGCTGTTTGTTCATCACACTGTTTGTTCATCACACTGTTTGTTCATCACACTGTTCATTCCTCAACTGTTCATCACACTGTTTGTTCATCACAGTTTGTTCATCACACTGTTCATCACACTGTTCATCACACTGTTCATTCCTCAACTGTTCATCACACTGTTTGTTCATCACGCTGTTTGTTCATCGCACTGTTTGTTCATCACACTGTTCATCACACGGTTTTTCATCACACTGTTCATCACACTGTTTATCACACTGTTTGTTAATCACACTGTTTGTTCATCACACCCTTTGTTCATCACCCTGTTTGTTCATCACGCTGTTTGTTCATCATGCTGTTTGTTCATCACACTGTTTGTTCATCACACTTTTTGTTCATCACACTGTTCGTTCATCACGCTGTTCATCACACTGTTAATCACACTGTTCATCACACTGTTTGATCATCACATTGTTTGTTCATCACACTGTTCATCACACTTCATCATGCTGTTTGTTCATCACACTATTTGTTTATCACATTGTTCATCACACTGTTTATTAATCGCACTGTTCATCATGCTGTTTGTTCATCACACAGTTCATCACGCTGTTTGTTCATCACACTGTTTGTTCATCATACTGTTCATCACACTGTTTGTTCATCACGCTGTTCATCACACTGTTCATCACTCTGTTTATCACACTGTTTGTTCATCACGCTGTTTGTTCATCACGCTGTTTGTTCATCACACTGTTCATCACACTGTTCATCACACTGTTTTTCATCACACTGTTCATCACACTGTTTGTTCATCACACTGTTTGTTCATCACGCTGTTTGTTCATCCCACCGTTTGTTCATCACACTGTTCATCATGCTGTTTGTTCATCGCACTGTTCATCATGCTGTTTGTTCATCACACTTTATCACACTGTTCCTCACACTGTTCGTTCCTCAACTGTTCATCACGCTGTTTGTTCTTCACACTGTTTGTTCATCACACTGTTCATCACACTGTTTGTTCATCACACTGTTCATTCCTCAACTGTTCATCACACTGTTTGTTCATCACACTGTTTGTTCATCACACTGTTAATCACGGTGTTTGTTCATCACGCTGTTTGTTCATCACACTGTTTGTTCTTCACACTGTTCATCACACGTTTTTCATCACACTGTTCATCACACTGTTTGCTTATCACACTGTTTGTTCATCACACTGTTCATCACGCCGTTTGTTCATCACACCCTTTGTTCATCACGCTGTTTGTTCATCACGCTGTTTGTTAATCATGCTGTTTGTTCATCACACTGTTTGTTCATCACACTTTTTGTTCATCACACTGTTCGTTCATCACGCTGTTCATCACACTGTTTGTTAATCACACTGTTCATCACACTGTTTGTTCATCACATTGTTTGTTCATCACACTGTTCATCACACTGTTTGTTCATCACCACTGTTCATAATGCTGTTTGTTCATCACACTATTTGTTTATCACATTGTTCATCACACTGTTTATTAATCACACTGTTCATCATGCTGTTTGTTCATCACACTGTTCATCACGCTGTTTGTTCATCACACTGTTTGTTCATCATACTGTTCATCACACTGTTCATCACACTGTTCATCACACTGTTCATCACTCTGTTTATCACACTGTTTGTTCCTCACACTGTTTGTTCATCACACTGTTCATCACACTGTTTTTCATCACACTGTTCATCACACTGTTTGTTCATCACACTGTTTGTTCATCACGCTGTTTGTTCATCCCACCGTTTGTTCATCACACTGTTCATCATGCTGTTTGTTCATCGCACTGTTCATCATGCTGTTCGTTCATCACACTGTTTATCACACTGTTCCTCACACTGTTCGTTCCTCAACTGTTCATCACGCTGTTAGTTCATCACACTGTTCACCACACTGTTTGTTCATCACACTGTTAGTTCATCACACTGTTCATCACACTGTTAGTTCATCACACTGTTAGTTCATCACACTGTTCATCATGCTGTTTGTTCATCACACTGTTTGTTCATCACACTGTTTGTTCATCACACTGTTCATCACACTGTTCATCACCCTGTTCATCATACTGTTTGTTCATCGCACTGTTTGTTCATCACACTGTTCATCACGCTGTTTGTTCCTCACACTGTTTGTTCATCACACTGTTCATCGCGCTGTTTGTTCATCACACTGTTCATCACACTGTTTTTCATCACACTGTTCATCACACTGTTTATCACACTGTTTGTTCATCACACTGTTTGTTCATCACGCCGTTTGTTCATCACACCGTTTGTTCATCACACCGTTTGTTCATCACGCTGTTTGTTCATCAAACCGTTTGTTCATCACGCTGTTTGTTCATCACACTGTTTGTTCATCACACTTTTTGTTCATCACGCTGTTTGTTCATCACACTGTTCGTTCATCACGCTGTTCATCACACTGTTAATCACACTGTTCATCCTGCTGTTTGTTCATCACACAGTTCATCACACTGTTTGTTCATCACACTGTTTGTTCATCACACTGTTTGTTCATCACACTGTTCATCACACTGTTTGTTCATCACACTGTTTGTTCATCACACTGTTTGTTCATCACACTGTTCATCACACTGTTTGTTCATCACACTGTTTGTTCATCACACTGTTTGTTCATCACGCTGTTTGTTCATCACACTGTTCATCACACTGTTCGTTCATCACGCTGTTCATCACACTGTTAATCACTGTTCATCATGCTGTTTGTTCATCACACTGTTTGTTCATCACACTGTTCATCACACTGTTTGTTCATCACACTGTTTGTTCATCACACTTTTTGTTCATCACACTGTTTGTTCATCACACTGTTCATCATGCTGTTTGTTCATCACACTGTTTGTTCATCACACTGTTCATCACACTGTTTGTTCATCACACTGTTTGTTCATCATGCTGTTTGTTCATCACACTGTTCATCGCACTGTTTGTTCATCGCACTGTTTGTTCATCACACTGTTTGTTCATCACACTGTTCATCGCAATGTTTGTTCATCGCACTGTTTGTTCATCACGCTGTTTGTTCATCACGTGTGAGTCATAACAGGCAAACTGCTTCCCTTTTTGTTCTGTGAAACACTATTGACATCAGTCTTTTTGTTCTGTGGAACACTATTGACATCAGTCTTGTTCTGTGAAACACTATTGACATCAGTCTTTTTGTTCTGTGGAACACTATTGACATCAGTCTTGTTGTTCTGTGGAAGAGTATTGACATCAATCTTGTTGTTCTGTGGCATGGTACTGACATCAGTCTTGTTGTTCTGTGGCATTGTACTGACATCAGTCTTGTTGTTCTGTGGCATGGTACTGACATCAGTCTTGTTCTGTGGGATGGTACTGACATGTCATGTTGTTCTGTGGCATGGTACTGACATGTCTTGTTGTTCTGTGGCATAGTACTGACATGTCATGTTGTTCTGTGGCATGGTACTGACATCAGTCTTGTTGTTCTGTGGCACGGTACTGACATGTCTTGTTGTTCTTTGGCACGGTACTGACATTCTTGCTGTTCTATGGCATAGTACTGACATCAGTTTTGTTGTTCTGTGGCATGGTACTGACATGTCCTGTTGTTCTGTGGCATGGTACTGACATGTCCTGTTGTTCTGTGGCATGGTACTGACATGTCATGTTGTTCTGTGGCATGGTACTGACATTCTTGGTGTTCTGTGCCATGGTACTGACATGTCATGTTGTTCTGTGGCACGGTACTGACATTCTTGGTGTTCTGTGACATGGTACTGACATGTCATGTTGTTCTATGACATGGTACTGACATGTCCTGTTGTTCTGTGGCATGGTACTGACATGTCCTGTTGTTCTGTGGCACGGTACTGACATGTCTTGTTGTTCTGTGGCACGGTACTGACATGTCCTGTTGTTCTGTGACATGGTACTGACATTCTTGCTGTTCTGTGACATGGTACTGACATGTCTTGTTGTTCGGTGGCATGGCACTGACATTCTTGTTGTTCTGTGACGTGGTACTGACATGTCCTGTTGTTCTGTGGCATGGTACTGACATTCTTGTTGTTCTGTAATGTGGTACTGACATGTCCTGTTGTTCTGTGGCATGGTACTGACATGTCCTGTTGTTCTGTGGATGGTTCTGACATGTCCTGTTGTTCTGTGGCATGGTACTGACATGTCCTGTTGTTCTGTGGCATGGTACTGACATGTCTTGTTGTTCGGTGGCATGGCACTGACATTCTTGTTGTTCTGTGACGTGGTACTGACATGTCCTGTTGTTCTGTGGCATGGTACTGACATGTCCTGTTGTTCTGTGGATGGTACTGACATGTCCTGTTGTTCTGTGGCATGGTACTGACATGTCCTGTTGTTCTGTGGCATGGTACTGACATTATTGTTGTTCTGTGAAATGGTACTGACATGTCCTGTTGTTCTGTGGCATGGTACTGACATGTCCTGTTGTTCTGTGGCATGGTACTGACATGTCCTGTTGTTCTGTGGCATGGTACTGACATTCTTGTTGTTCTGTGATGTGGTACTGACATGTCCTGTTGTTCTGTGGCACGGTACTGACATGTCCTGTTTTTCTGTGGCACGGTACTGACATTCTTGTTGTTCTGTGACATGGTACTGACATGTCCTGTTGTTCTGTGGCATAGTACTGACATGTCTTGTTGTTCTGTGACATGATACTGACATGTATTTTTGTTCTGTGACATGGTACTGACATCAGTCTTGTTGTTCTGTGACATGGTACTGACATCAGTCTTGTTCTGTAACATGGTACTGACATGTCATGTTGTTCTGTGACATGATACTGACATGTCATGTACTGTGACATGATACTGACATGTCTTGTTATTCTGTGACATGGTACTGACATCAGTGTTGTTGGTCTGTGGCATGGTACTGACATGTCACTGACAAACAATGTTCCGCCATAGTGTCAGCCACCTGTGTGTGACATATGTTCCGCCATAGTGTCAGCCACCTGTGTGTGACATATGTTCCGCCATAGTGTCAGCCACCTGTGTGTGACATATGTTCCGCCATAGTGTCAGCCACCTGTGTGTGACATATGTTCCACCATAGTGTCAGCCACCTGTGTGTGACATATGTCTTTGCTTTCATTGTCTTTGCTTTCTCCCTGACCCAGGTCACAGCCGGCTGTCTGACTCAGAGAAAGGCCACAGCTTCTTCAGGGACCGTGTCACGTGACCAGCTGGGTTTTCGGTGCTACAACGCTACACTTAAGTTAGCCGACCAGGTCAGCCGAACGAAGCTGGTGTCCAACTCACATCTTGCTGCTCCTCCCAAAACCCTGGGAAACCTGACTTACCGGATAATTCCCTTTGCCTCTCTGGGAGTTAGCGCCCTTACCTGAAATACACAAAAGCAGTGTTTACTTGACAATATATGAAAAAAAAAAGAATCAAAGACAGTGTGTATTTTGAAATAGAGGAATGAATGTTTCTTTTGAAATGAACACAACCGCAGTGTCTGTTTTGAAGTTCAAAAAGAAGTTTTGTAGAGAGCACATTTCGTCGCCAGCCAAAGAGTGTGAGGAGAGGGAAATCACACAGTGGTCATAACGAGGCTCATTCACATTTCAACTCAGCACACACCGTTGGATTTCTTTCATAGACATTTTCTCAAAGTGCCAGGTGATACTGGATCGAGGAGTTTGGTCATGAAAGAGTGAACGAATGTCAGGGGCTCTGACATCAACAGCTGCACGTTGTCTTCAGGTGCAAGAAAGGCTGACGGGACTGTCACCGTGCCTCCTGTCACCGTGCCTCCTGTCGCCGTGTCTCCTGCTTCCTGACAGCTAAATCCACAGCAATGCCAAGCCGCCATCTTGTCAGCCTGGTATTACTCACCTTAGTCTTGCTGACATCAGCAACGACGTCAGTGGCCAAACGTCAGCAGGACCATGTGACGTCAGAGGAGG
Source organism: Conus canariensis (assembly GCA_033310375.1). Classification (NCBI taxonomy): domain Eukaryota; kingdom Metazoa; phylum Mollusca; class Gastropoda; order Neogastropoda; family Conidae; genus Conus; species Conus canariensis. The sequence continues at coordinate 119,238,485 of CM065716.1, forward strand.
CAGGGGAGGTGAGGACAGAGGGTGAGGTGGTGAGGAGAGGGGAGGATGTACCTTTGGGAGATGGACCCCCGACTGCCGGAGGTAGAGGGAGAGGCTCTGAGGACAAGACTGGAGCCAGGACGTGTCCAGGTGAGAGCTGCGTGTGGCTGTGCACGGCTGTGCTGAACTGTAGTGTGCTGAACTGTAGTGTGCTTAACTGTAGTGTTCTGAAATGTAGTGTGCTGAACTGTTGTGTGCTGAACTGTATTGTGCTGAGTGTATTGTGTGACCTGTATGGCATTCTGTTGTCTTCTGTTGTGTTGAGATGAACTGTATTGCATTCGGTTGTCTTCTTGTGTGCTGTGCTGACATTTATGGCATTCTGTTGTCTTCTGCTGTGTTGTTATAAACTTAGAGCATTCTGTTGTCTTCAGCTATGTTGTGATGAACTTATGGTATTCTGTTGTCTTTTGTTGTGCTGTGATGAACTGTGTGGCATTCTGTTGTCTTCTGTTGTGCTGTGATGACCTTCATGCCATTCTGTTATCTTCTGTTGTGCTGTGCTGAACTGTATGGCATTCTGTTGTCTTCTGCTGTGCTGTGATGAACTGTATGGCATTCTGTCGTCTTCTGTCATGCTGTGCTGAATTGTATGGCATTCATTCTGTTGTCTTCTGCTGTGCTGTGATGAACTGTGTGGCATTTTGTTGTCTTCTGTTGTGCTGTGCTGAACTGTATGGCATTCTGTTGTCTTCTGCTGTGCTGTGATGAACTGTATGGCATTCTGTCGTCTTCTGTCATGCTGTGCTGAATTGTATGGCATTCATTCTGTTGTCTTCTGCTGTGCTGTGATGAACTGTATGACATTCTGTTGTCTTCTGTTGTGCTGTGCTGAACTGTATGGCATTCTGTTGTCTTCTGTTGTGCTGTGCTGAACTGTATGGCATTCTGTTGTCTTCTGTTGTGCTGTGATGAACTGTATGACATTCTGTTGTCTTCTGTTGTGCTGAACTGTATGGCATTCTGTTGTCTTATGTTGTGCTGTGATGTACTGTATGGCATTCTGTTGTCTTCTATTGTGTTGTGCTGAACTGCATGGCATTTTGTTGTCTTCTGTTGTGTTGAACTGCATGGCATTCTGTTGTCTTCTGCTGTGCTGTGATGAACTGTATGACATTCTGTTGTCTTCTGTTGTGTCGAACTGTATGGCATTCTGCTGTCTTCTGCTGTGCTGTGATGAACTGTATGACATTCTATTGTCTTCTGTTGTGGTGAACTGTATGGCATTCTGTTGTCTTCTGTTGTGCTGTGCTGAACTGTATGGCATTATGTTGTCTTCTGTTGTGCTGTGTTGAACTGTATGGCATTCTGTTGTCTTCTGTTGTGTTGTGTTGAACTGTATGGCATTCTATTGTCTTCTGTTGTGTTGTGTTGAACTGTATGGCATTCTATTGTCTTCTGTTGTGTTGAACTGTATGGCATTCTGTTGTCTTCTGTTGTGCTGAACTGTATGTCATTCTGTTGTTTTCTGTTGTGTTGTGCTGAACTGTATGGCATTCTGTTGTCTTCTGCTGTGTTGTGCTGAACTGTATGGCATTACGTTGTCTTCTGTTGTGTTGAACTGTATGGCATTCTGTTGTCTTCTGTTGTGCTGAACTGTATGTCATTCTGTTGTTTTCTGTTGTGTTGTGCTGAACTGTATGTCATTCTGTTGTTTTCTGTTGTCTTCTGCTGTGTTGTGCTGAACTGTATGGCATTACGTTGTCTTCTGTTGTGTTGAACTGTATGGCATTCTGTTGTCTTCTGTTATGTTGTGTTGAACTGTATGGCATTCTGTTGTCTTCTGTTGTGTTGTGTTGAACTGTATGGCATTCTGTTGTCTTCTGTGTTGTGCTGAACTGTATGGCATTCTGTTGTCTTCTGTTGTGCTGAACTGTATGGCATTCTGTTGTCTTCTGTTGTGCTGAATTGTGTGGCATTCTGTTGACTTCTGTCATGTTGTGCTGAACTGTACGGCATTCTGTTGTCTTCTGTCATGTTGTGCTGAACTGTATGGCATTCTGTTGTCTTCTGTTGTGGTGTGCTGAACTGTTGGCATTCTGTCGTCTTCTGTTGTGTAGTGCTGAATTGTATGGCATTCTGTTGTCTTCTGTTGCAGTCTGCTGTGGTGTGTTCTAGTGTTGTGTGCTGAACTGTATGGTGTTGCTTTCTGTTGTATTGTACTGTGTTGTATTCTACTATGTTGTATTATACTGTGGTGTGCTAAAATGCATTTTATTCTGTTGTAGTCTGCTGTGGTGGATTCTAGTGTTGTGTGCTGAACTGTATTGTGTTGCTTTCTGTTGTACTCTACTGTGTTGTATTCTACTGTAGTGTGCTGAAATGTATTGCATTCTGTTGCAAACTGCTGTGGTGTGCTGGACTGTGTGGTATTTCATTCTGTTGTATTCTACTGTGTTGTCTTCTGCAGTGGTGTGCTTGGCTGTATGGTATTGCAATTGTTGTATTCTACTGTATTGTATTCTGCTGTGGTGTACTGGACTGTATGGTATTTCATTCTGTTGTATTCTACTGTGTTGTCTTCTGCTGTGGTGTGCTGAATTGTGTAGTATTGCATTCTCATGTATTCAACTGTGTTGTATTCTACTGTTGTGTGCTGAAATGTATTGCATTATGTTGTAAACTGCTG